>JAHLSL010000073.1:5225142-5242493 GCA_025920805.1 Petroica traversi
GGCAGCCCCAGGCCAGCACTCCATCTTGGCTGGCACTCCGCTCCTGGCTTGGAACTGGTGCAGAACAGAGTGTCCCAGAGGCCTGAGGTGGGTGCAGATGCCTCCCCTGTGCCCTGGGTTTGTGCCTCAGTATCACAGTTCTGGTGACACCTAGTGAGCACTCACCAGTCTGTGACAATCCAGGGAAAGGGTGTCAGCCTCACACTGGGCTGTGCCTGTATCCACAGGAGGTTTTCAAGGTGACCAGCACGTCTCATGCCACTTCCTTGGGAATACTGGGGAAGGATTTAAGGGCTTGGCTGAACACTGGGGTGAGGCTGACACTAGACCAGATTGGTCAAAGCTCCAACCAGCCTGACCTAGGATGTTTACAGGGATGGCCATCCACACTTTCTCTGGGCCACCTGCTCCAGCTCTTCCCCATCCTCATGACCAGAGGCAGCTCCCTCAGCCTGCCCTTGTGTGCCTTGGGCCCCAACTCCTCACCATCTCCAAAGCCTGGGCTGGGCCCATACCCCACTCATCAGTATCTTTCCTGGGCTGTGGGGACCTGAGGGGACGGAGGAATCCATAGGCACTCACCAAATTCCCAAAAAATAGAGGAAGAAAGAGTTTTTGCTGTTATTTTTTTTGGTTTATTGGTTTGGTTTTTTAAAATTTATTTCCCAGCATTGAAAAGGACTTCCTATGAAGCGGCTGGAAGGGACCTCCATGTGAAGGCCAGCACTTCTTTCTGGCCAAACTGCAATCTGCTGCTTCTCTAAAGAAACAGCTGTCTCCATTCTTGGCTTGCTCTGCTAATGTTCTTTATGCAAGGCTGACTTCACTCATCCATCAAGGAATGTTGTTGACCTCAGAGTGAAGCAACCCCACCTCCAGACCCCAGGAACCTCAGTGGCCCTCTTGGGGACAACTCCTGTTGCCTCAGCACAGTACCCTGGTGGAAGCCAAGTCAATTCATGTCCTTTCCCTCTGGCTCAGAGCAGAGGAGCTTCAGGAAGGGTGGAGCTAGGGGATGGGAAGGAAGTGCTCATATCATGCATGGCAATCAACAAATAATTGTTATTGACAGGAGATGGAATGGGTGAGCCAGTAGGACAGGCCCCATGTGGAGCCTGGGACTCCAGTATTCCCTAGCACATTTGGAAAGAAGAAATTTCTAGGGCTCCATTATGATAACTTTACTCTGTTTAAAAAAACTAGTCTCAACTTGATGTTATAGCCTAAAACCCCCCAGGATCTAAGGTGGCACCAGCAAAGCAGGATGTGGACATGGAACCAGAAGGTTTCTAAAAAAAAATACATCCTACTTAAGGGGTCACAGGAGCACAGGTGCTGTTGCCAAAGCATCAAATAAGGAGGATGACAGCAGTTTCATCCTTGTCTTGTTGCTTATTTTTCAGTCAGACAGGTGCGCATTTTGAGCCGCCGGAATTCCTGGAGACATGTGCTGGATGTCATCCCTTGCTTGTTGGCAATGGCTCTCATGGTGCAAGGGCTGATGCTTCTCCTTCTCCTCCTCCTTCCCCTCTTATTTTTCCTCTTCCTCCTCCTCCTGCACTGTCGACTGCCATTTTTCAGGCCCAGGGAAAGTGGCTCCCTCTTAGGCAGCTGCCAGCCGTGTCTCTGAGCTGTCCCACACAAAGGAGGGCAGACACCCAGCTCACTGCTCCAGTGGCTCCCTGGCAGGCCGATGTCCCAGGGCTGCCCAGCATTCCCTGGTGGGCACAGAGCCAAGCTCTGCATGGCCATGACCAGGGAACTGAGGGTGGTGGCACTTATGGCAGAGGGGAGAGTTTTTTCCTCCTCTTCCACTGTCTCCACGGCCTCCTCCTGGCACAGGCCTTCCTCTTTGTCCATCACTGGAAGGGGCCCTGCTGCCATCCCTTACAAAGGGGGGCTGCCATCTGCCTTGCTGCTCCACCTTTTCTTCCTTCCAGGCATTCCTCAAGGGCCTTGGAGCTGGGAGGGCAGGGGGGCAGAGGGCCCTGCTCCTACAGTGCCAGAGCACTTGGGGCGTTGGTGACATCACAAACAGCCACTGTGACTGGGCCATGGAGTGTGCCCAGTGCAGGGGATAATGGTCGGCCTGTGACCTGAAAAATGCCCAGATAAGGGAGAAAGAAGAGGGCCATGGGGCTGAGGGCCCCTTTCCTGGGGCCTGTCCCACCTGCCATGCTGCTTGTACAAGAATCACTGTCCCTTGGGCACAGGAACCACCTGTCACCTCCCCTCAGGAGCTCTTGGCTCCAGCACCATCCTTATCCCACACCCGGGTTGCCTCAACAAGACGCTGGCAACAACATTCCAAGAGCATAACAAACCTGCAGGTTTCTAGGAAGAAGGAAAAAAATCTATCTGCTCCCTTCAGTCTGAGGGTCCCCCTCATGCCGTTCTCTCCTTTACAGACAAACCTTCACTTCACACTGCTTTTTTGGTTTTAATCTCTAGGGATATTTTTAGTGCTCTCACACATTGTGGTCCACTTCCTGCAATCATCTGGGAAATTCACCAGGGCTAAGGCAAAGTTAAAGCACAACTCACAGAGCTTCAGTCTTGCTCACACAAGAAACACGACATGGATTAGGCTACCATTCCAACAACACAGAGTAAGTCAAGAAAGGGTCTGTGGGGTAGCATAGGAGGTTTGTGGATTGTAGTGACAGCAGTTTCTCAAGCGTAGAGAGCAGTGACAGAGCTGAGAGAGTCACGGGTGAGACTATGATCTGCTGTGCTGACCAGGTAACATTGAGCTAAGAGAAGGCATATTTTGTCCTTCAGCATCCCAGTAAACCCCTGAATATATAAGGATTTTATTAACTCTCCTAACTGGTAGCACACAGATGTTTTTGAAAAAGTCAGAAGAGACATTTGGTTAACTCTGGGATGACAAAGGGCAAAACCAAGGACAGCTCCTTCGGAATTGAAAAGGAACAAGTCACAAATATCTGCTCCAAAAGACAAGGCTTCAAAAATCAAGGACAAAGCACTGTTGGCAGCCTCATGGTAACCCATGATGAGTGCATGAAAGAGGGCATTGGCTTCCAGTTCAGGCAGGTGATGTGACAGGTACCATGAGAATGCAATAGGTACAAGGAGATGAACACAGAGAAATCTTCACTAGGAACAAAAGCCACGTGAATGACAGTTTTTGACCTCTACCTTTACCACCTAGACAGCATCTGCTGTTGTCCCTATCAATCCAGTACTTTGGTGTTGCGCTTTCTCAGTGTGCCCGTCTCCTCTGAATCACTGACTTTTTGCTTTTCCAGTGCTGCATGTTCACTTTCTGACTCCACAGACAGGTCCTCTTGGCTCGTCTCTTCTACTTCACTGCAGCTGTCTGAGTGGAATCCAGCATTCTCTGCTACAACAGCAGGATCATCATCACAGCAACAGCAGCACTCCCCAGTGCTCTGGCTGGGAGCAAGGTCACTCTCCTCCTCACTGGCCAGAGTGACCTCAGCCTTTTTCTGCGTTAAATCATCACCCTCCATTCCCATGGGGAGATCCCTTAGCAGGGTTTCATCATAAGGATAGTCCTCATCATCCATGCCCTCCATTCTTTCTGCCAGCTCTTCTGGAGAGGGCTGGCTCAGGTCGGGGTAATCTACAAGGATTGTGTCCTGTTTGCGCTTGAAGCAATCGGAATTATCGTAGACAGGATAGGTCTCTTCTGGATAACCTTAGGAATAAAGGGATATGCAGCTTGGAGTATTACCAGCATTTAAAAGTACTCCTGACTTCAGAGGGGGATGCAAAATTGGCCAGGACACTTGTTTTTTCTACTGCCAGTGTAAGTGTCAGCCCTTTAATGCCATATACACACCATGGTATTGAATCCATGGCAAGAATGTGCAAAGCCTGTCTTCTTTGGAGGCAACAAAAAAAATCACTTATTTTTAGGGAGCCAGGATATCAACCCTGACTTCCAGGAGTGAAAGCTGAGCTTCGCTGGAAGCTATGAGGGCTAACAGGTAAAAATGGTGTGTCTTAGATCTTTAAATGGATCCTTATTTTTTTTTTACCTACAGATTGACTGATCCATGTTTTGAACACTTGATATAAACAGCATTACTTAGAAAGCTGAAAAAACATACATCAATGACTTTGTGCATGTAATTTTAGAAATAACATTATAAACTTGACTTGATGAACAGAGCTCAAGGCCACTGTTTATGCTTTATGTTTTGGATAATTTTTGAAGGCTTTCTAAAAAAGCAAGAAATTAAGTCTGCATTTAAAATTATGATAGTGAGCAGCTCAACTACGATATCTTGAAAACATGTTTATCTAGCAGGTAAACACCAAGGAATGGAAATGACATTAAAATAAATAGTTCTTAAAATACAGACTTCCTGGAGTTGACTTCTACAGCATTGGAGCAAACAAAGACTGACTAATCAAAAGTAAAAACTGTAAATTATCCAAAACATACTGATTCTGATTTCCAAAATTTTTATGGTTGTCATGAAATCCAGCCCAGCACAGAAAGGGAAAGAAATAAACCTAGACCAGCCAAGCCCCAGCAGCAGGTGGAGCATATGTGAATATGCCCCTTTGGGCAGCAGATAGTGCAGTATTTACACTAAAAGAAATGTTGGATACCTCAAAATCTATTCTTTTCCTTTTGTGATTGGGGGAAAGAAAAAAGCCAAGCAACCTCTTGCAAAATTTTGAACACTGGAAAGGAAGTACAAAGTTAACCTAAACTTTGAAAGAATTGGGCACTGTAATCCTTATTCAATTTTGAGTCAATTTATCTTTTTCTTGTAAGGGTCATGGTAAGAAAGGCTCTTGCTTACCTTCCCAATCTGCCATGTAAGGAGCTTCCTCAGCTTCCTTCTCAGGAGAGATGTCATCTATGAATTTTCCTTCTTTCATAACTCTAGTAATTTCTCTGAGTTGTTGAAGTAACATTTTTTCCTGGTCTGTTGTAACATTTTGAGTCCTGCTAGAAAATATTAGACACCAGATTTTAGTCCACTGTTATTGCAAGCTATGAAAAGAGTTTGAACCCAACAGTTTGATCCATGCCAGCAGCACAGTCTGAAGAAACCTATTGAAAAGTGTGATTCCTCCTCAAAATCTGCATGTGCTTTGCACTTCAGCTGGGGATAGTTTATACCTTTATCCAAAAAGCCTGCAATTTAAACAAGTAAAGGAAAGCAGGTAAAGCCAATGTGAGAGCAAGATGAAAGTGACAGACAAAAAAGAGTTACGGTACAAAAGACACGACAGAAATTTCTTGCCTTTAGGTAAGAATTAAAGTGCAGTGCCTTGCATGAAGCATTGTAAGGAAATGTAATTCTGAATGTGTGCTACATATGTAGCTTGTGGGGCTGATCAGAATTTCTCACAGTCATTAGTCTCAAGACTCTAATGATGCCTCATTATGATGATAAAACTTGAAAGCTGGACAGATCATTGTGTCATTATAGACAGTCAACAATGCAGACTGGTGGGGAAGTCCGGGGGAGAAACAGGAAAATTTAAAAATGGAAAGCAGGTGTTACACTTAACTGTAACTTACCCTTTAGAATTAGAGGGAGAGGACTGAGATTTTTATCAGATTGAAAGCAAACTTTTGACTGGTTCTACACTGCTGAATCTCGTAGCTATTACTGCTTAGGTAATACAATTACTGCTGTAACAATGCTTCCAACAGATAAGATCATGTAGTTACTTTCTCTGAAAAGCAGAAAGGCTTCTAAAAATCTTCTGGACAAAAAAGTAGTGTTTGGAGGGGTAGCTCTGCAGTCTGCTATCTCAGTGGGTCAGAAAAGGAAAGGGGTGAAAATGGTTCTGATCAATGATGCTTGTTTAATCTTGAGTTTAAAATTATGATGTCTTGAGGTTTAGGTTGTTCTTGAGCAGTAAAGCCAGTTCAAGTGACTCCTCTGGTGCTCTTTTGGATCTGTGTTTCAGCCAGGATCCGTTGCCCCCAGTTCCTTGGAGAAGGTGGCCCTTGGCATGCACAGAATGCTGAACATAGGTGGTGTGTGAGGTCAGACAGATGATCTCTGGTGATCTCTGCTCTGGAGAGCAGACAGACAGACAATCTCCAAGAGTAGATTTGCTGAGCAGGCTGCTCAGTGAATCATAGGGATGAGATGGGAAGAGAGGAGCTGGAAGCAGATTTTGACTCTAGGTGTTTTGTATCTATGTAAACCTCAGTTTTCTGAGTTCTATTAAGCTTGCAATGTCCACCTTCAGGTTTTCCTCTTACCAACTGCTAGGACTGGAGCAGCCCTCCAAGAGGTACTTTGTGCCACTCTGCCTAAATGAGAATGATGGTGACACAATGGGTACTCCACTAACCCAGCCAAGTCACACTGGTTTGAAGCAAGATTAACCTCCCACTGCTGGTTGGTGTGATGGTGGTGGATTTTGTGGGCTGGATTTTCATACACAGCTACAAACACAGGTGTCTGTAACTGAACTTAGCTCAGGAGCTGGTTTCATTAGCTGGTTTCATCACTTCTCTGTTTTTCCACCAAGGAGCACTTTGCCCCACAGTTTGAAAAGCTGATATCCCAACACTAAACGTAGGTTGCACTGATTTCCCCCAAGCTGTGGTGGCAATCTGTTCCACAAACAACTGAAGGTGTGAGGCAGCATCTTCCCAAAAGCCCAGGTTATGCAGATGTAGAATCTTAGCTGTGAATTAAGAGGCCCACAAAAAGGAATGGTTTCATCAGTCTTTGACCAAAGCTGTAATAGAATTGCCAAACTAATCCTCCTTTTACACACAAAACTGTACCAAATTTGAATATATATCACTTGGATGAAGACAGAGAGGCCTATCTCTTTAGCACATTGGGCAGATAAGCTAGCTCAGATAACAGGATCAATCAATGCAGCTGCATCACTGTGGCATTTCATACAGGAAAATTCCTAATATGCGGGATGTCCTCATTAGAAAACCCTCCTGTCTTATTGCAACACAAGGGCTCAGTATTTCAGAGTAATCCTCCTCCAAATACTTTGCTTAAAAGGCAAATTTCCCTGCAGAGAGGGAGAAACTAAAGCCCATGTGTTACTTTGACTTCATTTAAGGCCTCTGGGAAGACTTACTGTAGGATGCTGGCAGTGTGTAAGACATCTGGCTGCCTGCACGTGGGAGATTTACCAGGATATAATGCACTTAGGGATACTAAGAGGATAACAGATGCACAAGGTTTGCAGTGTAGTAAGAAAAAGTCATTACTTTTGCTCTGTATTTGCAGCTCCAGCAAAAATATTACTTCTCATAATGGCAATACTTTTACACTTTGTATGGTCCCAAAGAGCTCACTAACAGGTAAAGTAAAGGTTCTTATTATTACACTGAGATTAGAACATTTTCTAAAGAGCCATCATGACTGCAGGGAAAACAATCTAAATAATCTAAAATGGCATCTCAGACCTGTTAACTGGTAGTTTTTTAGCTTCCTGATCTTAAAATAATTACTATTAAAATGCAGCTACATCCCAAAAAATAGCACCCCACAGAGCCTCTCACTCTTCCATATCACCTTTGTCCAGTTTATGATAAAAAGGGAAGTTTTTCCAGTTGACAGCCTGGTAAACAGGACTTTAAAAACAGGTAGGTGAGTTGCATTATTTCCACCTCTTACCAAACTACCAGGAATAGAAATTTTTGATTATGTTGCTGAGGTCCTGGCCAGGCAGTTCTTTCTTCCTCTTGCTTTCTTTACCTTGCTTCTCATTCTTCCTACAACATGCTAGGCCTTATTAAAAGTATCTGTACATGTACTTTTTGAGAGTTACAGTGTAGCAATTCCAGCTGGTATGCTGGTTTGGAAAGAGGTCTCCTCAGCTGATTTGGAGGTTGGTCTTCAAACCTCATTAAAAAAAGCAAATCCAAATTTCTGGCTGCTGCTTTGTACTACACAGGCTAGCTGTTGATTTGCCATACCTGGTGAGGCCATGGTCTCACCTGGGGTCTTTGAGAATTAGTTTAAAATTGATACCAGTTATTTCTGTCTCTGTCTTTTCTGTGTAAGGATTTCTGTTTAGCTGTGTATCAATAAATAAAGCTCAAGTCATTTTTACTCTCTTAGTCTTCACTTTTTATTTAAATCTATCAATAAGCCTAGCTCAGTACTCTTATCTAACTACACTTTCAAACCACTGGTTTTATTTTAATAGATGTATCCAGTATTAGTGAAATTAATGAGTAGATTAGGAAAACTTCAAAGTGTTTGGAAACAGCTATTTGCTCCATCAAGAGGTGCTTTTCCCCTCCTCTTCAAAGAAGCAACATACAGAATTCTTCATTAGATTCAGATTCTTATTTCCCCTGAGACCTTTAGACCCATCTATATAAATAGTCTGGTGGAACAAAGAAGGGAAGTTCTACTAAATAGAGGCTTTGGGCCAATAACACAGAGTGGAACAAATACTGGATCAGACCCTAAACCGATTTTCTCAGTAGAAAAAATATTCCATCCTGAGAGTCAGCACAATATCTGGGCAGCTCATAAGCCTAATTCTGTCAGCTTAGAGCTACGTGTAGAGCATTGTGTCAGCTCTCCAGAACAGAGATGAGTAGCAGTCAAAGCAGGATCCTTCTGTTCCACTAACAAAGCCAGGGCAGTTTAGGGGCTCTCCCACTGGAACCTGGCTGGGCAAGGGTAAGTTGGGCACCTTGTCTGCCCAAAACTGTACAGAGCACAGCACAAAGTGGGCAAAACTGCAAAAAGAGGCATAAATGAACAAAATGTGCATGTTCAGCACAGAATTCCTAAAGGCTGGGTTAAAACAGGCCTTGGCTGACCCTGACAAATTTAATATGATTTACAACCACAGCAGCTCTTGTTTTTTGCAAACCTTACCTTCGTACTGATGGTATTTCAGTTTTCACACTGCAGCTATGCAGCATCCTATTGAACTGTTCTTTTTACTCCTTATGGAAAACATAGACTTGTTTCCACTGTTTCTTTGTAACATAGACTGGTGATACCAGATTTGTAGGAAACATTAATAAACATAATCGAATTTTGAATGCTGATTTTACAACCCTTTGTCTTTTATATTTAGAAGCAAATGCATGAATTTACTGGTTACAGGGGTGAACTAAGTTATGTAATGACATTATTATGCAATTCTGCCTTAAAGAAATATTTTATTATTATTCTAATAGAAATTTACATAGATTATGACAGCATTTCCATAGAACTGGAAAAGAATAATTCAGGATATTACTTTGGTCATAAACACAAAATAGGTTGTTTTATGTACTTTAAATGTAGATGGCTTTTAGTCTGTTTATACATTTTTCCCTGTTATTTTTTTCCAAATTACACACTGTACAAAGGAGGGAGCTAGGGATAGTTGCTTTTCTGCTTGAGCAAAATGAAGTTGGAAAAAATTATTTATTTTGTATAAAGATGCTGAAAGGAGAAAAACTGAAGAACAAGAACTGGGATGGTAAAATCAAACTTCTGTAATTTGAAGTAGCAATAAAAATGCTACTTTAATATAGATAATGCAAAAAAGGTTAATTCCTTATCAGAGCAGAACCTCTTTTTAAAATGCTGTAATTTGAAACATACCTGTCATACATAGGTCCTACTCTGTTGATTAATTTTTCCATAGCTTCTTCTGTCTCTCTCAGTCTTTCCTGGAGTTGAGTGAGCTCATAGTCAGCTGCAAAACAAAGCAAAAGAAAAAATAAATCCTAAGATGTGACAGGAGTTTTGAAAATGTATCCTTGTCCATTTATCACAGTTAGCAAATGCTGTACCAAACCAAACTGGCTGTGAGGAGACTAAAATATTCAGCTTAGAGAATTCTCTCTACTTTTCCTGGCCTAAGAAGGTGAAGAATATTACCAATATTACACTCATTTAAGCAGCACAAAGGCACAATGGAACTTCAACGTAGTAGGAATGGAGAAATCCATCCACAAACATCCTGCTTTTAGAAAGATCTCTATTCTGCACAGATTGTCATTACTTAATGCAACACTGATGTAATTATTTTGCATGATTTAGACTTGAAAAAAGGAGGAAGGGAAATTGGCCAGGAGAAAGGAAGGCACTATGTAAGTGGTGACTCAGTCTTCAGGTTCCTAATCCATTGCCCTGTCCCCTGCTCTGCTACAGCTCACCATGGACACTTCAGGAATATAAATGAAGAGCTCTAGAAGAAGGCAGAATAATTTTCACCATGAATTCTTTGGGATGTAACGATGGCAGAGTTAACTTACTGCAAAGTTACTTTCTCTCACCAAGCAGGAGAGAAAAAAAATACAATAACTATTGCTAATATATTGCCCAAAATTGCCAGGCACTATGCAGTACAAGTGCACTGGAGACACAATCTATAGCCCTGAGTACATTATGTATTCCTAATATGTGCATTAATGTCAGGATAATTGCAACTAAGTTAAGAGAATTACCTTCTTGCTACCACTTTCTATAAAGCCCTAAGTACTTTTCTTTCCTATTACAGTTTAGCCAGCTAAACACAACACTTTTAAATGCTGTAATGGTAACTACTCTTCCAAACCTCAATAGTAAGCTTATTAATTTATCTAATGAGTGCCTACAAATACTTGAATCTATCTCATCAATGTTTAGGTAAAATCAAATTAACATTTCAGAATACTATTTGCTCTCCTTTATTGAATACATGAAAACTGTGTGTTGCAAAAAAGGAAAGGGACAAATTAGGGAAGCGCCTGATGATGGTTAGGAATTAACCAATTCAAAAAAACGAAACTAGCTTTTATGGTATCCTTCTATGCTCTTACTTGGACTATTAGGGATTATAAAATAATTACAGCTGGACATCCTATTATCCATTTTTAATCATCAGCGACGCAGCTTTTCAGCAAATCCATGCAGATAATTCAGCAAACCTCATGAAAAGCCATTCCTTCCAGAGGGGCTCGGGATGAGGCTGCTATCACAGCCTCATGGGCTGAATGAGATTAGGAAGTGACAGAGCAGTAATTCTTTTTAACTCTTGCTCATTCCAACACAGAAGATTCTGGCTTGGTTTTCTGGGTTTTTTTTGAGGGGGAGGGAAAGGGAACATCAGCTTGACAGTGCACCCAGAACCTGAAGAACTTTGTTGGACTAGTCAATAGCTGAGTCATACTCACTGATTTTCCTCTTCATGTTCCCAGGAGTAGCAGTGGGGCATTTCCTCTCTGCTGGAGTAGTTCTTCCCTTGGAAGCCAGCTGATGAGGAAAAGAACATGGCCCTTCTATGAGTTACAACAATAGCAATAGATAAGTGTCAGAGGAAATGAAAAAATACAGAAAACTGAAATATGCCAGAAGGCTGCCATGAAAAAGCCCACCCAGCAGCAAAACCATGAAAGATGCTTAGAAATTTTGCCAGCTGAAAGCTCCTGTAAGACCCTTGGAACAAATATCAACATGTGACATATACAGTACATATAATGTGTAGCCACACACACCAGAAAAATAATACTGTGTGTATATTCAAAATTAATCTAATGTTACTGTAGATATGCATTTTCCAGGGAAAAAAAAATTCTTTAAAATGTAAGAGATCAGAGACCAATGCAAGATTAGAGAAATCCTTCCCTGCATTCTTAGCTACAGCAAAACCCACAGGATACTCCAATCTTTTGACCACCAGGCTAAGGTTCAGCATAAGCATTTTTTTGAGCACAGCTGAAATGGAGTAAGGTACTGAAATGAGAGGGTTTCTGATTTCTTAATTTATGATGGTCTTACCTTAAATAAAATGTACAGGATATATAAGAAGATGCCAAATCCATATATAGGGATAATCTGTCCCACAAGACCTCTTCCACTTCCACCAATGCTCCCACTGCCACCTCCACCTGCCTTGGCTTTGGCAACTGCTTCTGTGAGGTGAGACCTTGGAAAATGAGGGACAGCTCGGCCATCGGGAGTGGTGTGGGAATGCAACCTCGGTGGAAAACGACCAAGCTTCCCTGCAAAAAAACCACAGTGATCATTTCCTTTCTCCTTTTACACGCAGCATAAACCTGCAGCAGGTGCAGGTGACCAGTGATGAGTAAGTAACTTGTTGGGCTAAGTCTGTAATACACTCAGTCCTCAGTCTCTCAGTGATGTGCAGTGCTAGGAGTTAGGTTTTAAAGCCATTTTTTACTAGCAAATCTACCCCTACACAATTAGGAGTAGAATCATACAGTTAAATCTCTTGATTTTAAGCAGAGAAAGAGCTGGCAGGGCAATTAGCAAAACATGGACTTTAACAGGTATATTCTTGTCTGAATATCTGACAGATCAGGATCTCCTGTGGGATGAAATGCCAAATTCCTATTTGTTGCTCTCCTCAAAACCCTCCAACAACATTATCAGTTTTCCACTGTGAGCCTGATCTTTCAATATTGCCCAAAGGCATATTAATGTATAAATGTATTAATGCCTAAACAATTATCCACCTAACACCCTGACACACGACTGCAGTGCTTGCCCAGCATAGATTTGTAGCTGCTGCCACAAGAAATAGTATTTTACCTGATTTTACCAAGGAAATAATGAAGGATAAAAAAGTGGTATTAAGCTATTCTCCTTAAAAAGCTCAAAGGTAAAGCAATGTGAGAATTGAGATTGAACACAGCCCAGGACATATTGTCTTTGCCATTTTAGAGGAAAAAAAACCAGAGGTTTCTAATCTTTCTAGGCAGAGCTAATTTAACACAAGAAAGGAGAACAAGCATAAATGGGTGTTCAGATGCTAGAGAAGACTGCAGAGAGCCTGAAACGGTGCTGCAGATGATTTCACACAACTGAAAGGTGCAAGAACCTCAGTAAACTTAAGCTCATGCATTATTCTATTTTCCTGCTGCCATTGATTCAACAATTTTGCTGTGAAATTCACTATTTTACTCCTCTGTGTAGCTGTCATCCTGCTTTCCATCTCCATATCCAGCTTGGACATGCACCTGCACTTCTTTCATGGTGGAATTACCCAGCTACTCCACCATGGAATGTGATGGCAGGAGGTGCTGGATGGAAGCACCAGAGCCAGAGATTGCCAGGCTGGGCTGTGGGTCACTCCCTGATCCCAGCTGGAAAACTCCCCCTCCCTGGCACACATGGCCAGGATGCTGCTGCCTGGTGCTGGAACAGGCTGCCTGTGGTTGCAGCAAGAAAATGAAAAGCAGATTTGAAGTGGCAAACAACTGACTTTACTTGTGTGAGTACGCAGCTGCAAATACTTTTACGAGACACAAGAGAAAAATTTAATTAACATTTGGTCTTGCTAGGAAACACCATCATAGACAGCTAAATTCCTGAGCACAGAAAACTGCAGTAAACATTTACTAGGAAGTGATATCAATAATTCATGAAGTTCTGCTATTAAAAACACATTTTTCTTGTAGATGATAGCACACATTCTGCAAGTTCTTTAGTGCAACTGCCAGGGTACTCTACCACTGACCAAATCTACTCTCAGATTAGCTTAACTTCGAGGAAGCTGTTATCATGCACTTAAAAGTTAGTGAATTATTCAAAGTCTGTGATGGAAAGCAAAGCATCTTATTTACAAGAAAGTCCCCCTGCTCCAGCAGCAATGCCCTGTAGCAGTAGGTCACTGTGGAAATGAGTGTGATGTCGTGCAGAGAGCAGCATCACTGAGGTGGGGATGAAGCAGCAGGGTAGGTAAACATTTGTAAAACATCTTATATTTATGCAAATATCATTTATTTTTAAAAAAGGGATATTAAGAAAGCAGAAAATAATTGGCAAAGGTGAAACTGTATTTAACATGAATAGTTTTCTCAATTATCCACAAGGCTTCGTTTGTGCTTTAAAAGATTCAATTTAATTAAATATAATCAGGCCATGAGGGCAGACACTACACATTTCATGATCAAAAAATTTTTAAAGCAGAATTTTATGGCTCCTGTTTCTAAACCTACCCTGTTGATTTTACACTTCTATAATTATTTCCTTAATAAACAAATACTATCTTCCATAGTTTTTTATTGTGAAGAACCCATGCAAATTACACAGGAAATT
Organism: Petroica traversi; assembly: GCA_025920805.1. NCBI lineage: Eukaryota > Metazoa > Chordata > Aves > Passeriformes > Petroicidae > Petroica > Petroica traversi. The sequence goes on from JAHLSL010000073.1 coordinate 5,239,146, forward strand.
GATGGCACAGGCAGCATGAAAGTAACATATGCACAAAGCTCTTCAATGCACAATCTATAAATGGAAATTGTAACAATATGGGTGCCACTGTGACATGAACAAGATTCCACATTTCCAGGAATGAAACAAAGCACTTTCAGATGGAGAAAACAACATACTCTCCAGCAAGAAAACCAAGTGAAACTTGATGAGCACAGAAGAGCACATGTTGGGCCCTTGTTCGCTACCCCATCCAGCTGCCAGTGGGGATAGTGGGTACTTCAACAGAACATTTTCCTGTTGTGGGAATGCTGTGGGAACAGTACTAACTCCAGTTAGCTCTGAAAGGTGCCACAGTTTTTGAAATATTTCCAAACTTCCCTGTGACAGCCCAAGGGTTGCCTTCAAGCAGACTGATTGCCGTGTCTGAGAACTCCACCAAACACATCCTACCTGGCTTTGCAATCTTTTAACCTAGGATTTATCCTACACATTTAATAATTTTGTCAGTTTTAATGCTTCAAATCAACTCTGCAAACCAGCTCCAGGGCAAGCAGAGAATGCTTTGTCTAACATTGTCCCTTCAACAGCTTTAAGTCCAAAAATGAAATTATGCCCCAGTGAACATTTTAATTGTTTAAAAGACTGTAGTTTCTCAACGTAGATGAAGTCCCTAATGGCATTTTCACAAGATGGGACTTTTAATCTTGTAACAATATTAACACTCAACTAAAAAGAAGAAAATCTTAACTGTATTTACAACACAATGAATACAACAACCAACCAGAAGATGATAACTCAGACCATTCAAGCATCTTTTTCCAAGGAAGCTGTTACATGTTCTACTTAATGGGTTTTAGGAATTGCTACTGAGCCCAACTCGACTATTTATAAAGTTATTTAGACTTATGTTACTGTACTATTCAGCAATCCTTAGTCTAGGTAACATGTCTCTCTACCACATCATTTTCTTCAGGACACCAGCAGGCAACTGATGTGTGCATTGCACTAATTCAAGAGGGGTTACCTGAACTGTCATTTTTTTTTTTGTAAAGCTACTCTCTAAGCTACTAGTTTCAGATAAACCTTACAACTCCATGACAGAAGCAGACTGCTTTCTTGGAAACAATTAAGTGGCATCAGCTTTACAAAAATGCATGCCCTGTATTTAAGAACATGAGATTTAAAATGTACTTTTAAAACTGTTAGTAGCTCTTTTTTTCCTCTTTTACAAAAGATAAATGTTATAATGCCTGCCTATGAAGTAAAGTAGAAGAATAATACATGCACATTAAGTTCTTTAAATAACTTTTTTCATATATATGAAACTATGACCATCTGGAAGATAATATTAACTTCTACAGTTCTATGCTCATCATTTTCCTAAAAGAGACCTCTGAAAATGGCTTTATTAGACAAAGTGTCATTCCCATGCTTAAAGCCTGTTTTGATAAAAAGCCCGAGTTCTAACAAATGGTACTAAACTTTAAGCATGTTTTATTCAGAGGCGTTTTGCCCCCAAGACTACTATAAGCACTTCATTAACTTCAAGAATTACATGATTACCTCAAGCCCCTGAAACTCCTGTCAGGTAACTGCAGTTATCAGTGCACCCAAGAGAAGGACTAATGACAGAGAGATGAACTGAGCAGTTCAATCAAAATTTATTCTTCCAATAAAAAATATAACTTCTGGTGAAATAAAGTTTGGTCTACAGAGCAGGTGTAATGAAATCTTTGCTATCAGGTTGAATATACGGACTATAAACTCTCATCTGAAAGTGACCACCTGAGGTACATTATTACAACCTCAGCCAAAGACTGGACTGGAGTGCAACAGGGGAGTAGTGCTGGGTGCCCTGTATTTATAATATTAAGGGTAGAAAGAGTATTTATGTTCCCTATTTCAAGCATTTAACTGTGGCTGGGATTAGGCCACCCTATCGCAGCACAGCTCAGAGCTGTGCTAGAGTAGGTACAAGCATCATTCATTTGACAGATGCACCGAAAATATTTTGGGGATTTCAGGGGCAAGTCTGGTTTTAGGTTTTCTAAAGCTAATTTTTCTGTCAGAACAACCTGCAACCAAAGAAAGGAGCACCCCTACATTAACTGACAACTACTTAAGACTACATTTGCTGTGGGAAAAGGGTGTGTCAAATTCCATAATCTGGTGCCACTATGGGATCAGTCGGGAGCAGCACTTAATGGGGAGCCAGGTACCACCTCCCAGCACATCTGCTCCCCTCCCTGCTGCAGCAGGGTACTCCACAGTCCTCTCCTGGGCTGGCTGCTGGGCTTTTATGTGTTTGCAGTGTCAGGAGATTCTGCAATGCAACTCTAACGTGCGGATCTACAGTGCTGACCAACCTATTTTCAAGTTCTTAAAGGCCAAAAATACATGAGGTAACCATGAAAGTGCTGTTGTGGCATGGAACTCCTGTATTTGGCTTCAACGAAACACTTTTTTAGCAGTAACTTCAGCCTGAAGATCTTCAGAAAACCCTGAAATGAAATATTAAATGAAATCCATGTCACTGAAGTGTGCAGACATGGAAGAAGCAGCTTTTGGAAGGATGCACAAGACAGTAGCCAAACACGAGCCCTGTGGGACAGGAACCAGAAGAACCTGTAAGTTCTTTGTGCTTCCACCAGCATCACCTCTGGCCTGTGGGCAGCCCTGGGCAAAGCTCCCTCTCTGCCAAGACTGAGGTTATGATACCAGCTATTTTTGTGAAGTGCCTTGGGGAAAAATAACTTCCTCTACAGTAAAAGGCAATGGGCATAAAAAGGATGGGAGATGCTTGTATGAACCTATTCCTTGGGAAGTTAACAGAGGACACGCGGAGAGGGAGGGCAGGCACGAAGGACACAGCTTGGGGGGCTGCATGGACAGGACGTGAGCCTAAAATGAGCCATCCCGTGGCCACGGCATCATGAGAATCGGTGCATGAAAACAAAAGTTTCAAACGCTGGCGTAGGAAACTGAACAATGAAGGCGATTCAAATGAATTTTTATTTCATAGGCAACAACAACAACAAAAACGTTCCGTACACAAAATAACAAAACAATGAAGGGATGTATTGCAATGAGGAAAAAAAAAACAAAAACAAAAACAAACGGAAAAAGTGGAATGTGTCACTTTTCGCTAGCTTTAATACTCCGCACGTGAATAAAATGGTATTTTGAAGTTTTTAAGCTAAAAAAAAAAAAAAATCAGAGAAGTAACCACGAACGAATCCTCCACACGTCGCTAAGGAAGGAGCACGGGGGACAACGCACGGAGGGGGAACTAGGCTACATTTCCATACCAGCTCCCAGCGCGCAGCCCCGGCCCCTCACGGAGCCCCCTCAGCCCGCCCGCCCCGG
>JAHLSL010000073.1:5242893-5334367 GCA_025920805.1 Petroica traversi
GTCAAATGGCATTCTTTGATGCAATTTGGGGGGTACTTAAGGTCATTAGACTCCCTGGTGGGGTTACTTGAGGTCAGTTTGGGGTTATTTGAGGTCTTTTGGGTCCTTGGTGGGATTACTTGAGGCAATTTGAGTCCCTGGTGGGGTTACATTGGAGCCCAAAAAATCCACAAATACCAGAGGTTTATGTTTGAAAAGGAGACAGAGGAGTCCTGTAATTTTATTTGAATAAAGGGGGAAGAGTTCACTGGGCACAGCCTGTGGGGTTTTCTCTCTCTGTTTTGGAAGGTGCAGCCTCCATTCACCCTGAACTCCCAGCATGTTGCTCTCTTCCTCTCCCATTGCCTGAGGCTCTAGGAAGGCACACCCTTCCCAAACTGCCTACCTCATATTCCCCCCTTGAACCTGGCATTTTTCCCCAAAGTTCAGAAGCTGAGCCTTGTGCAGACCCTTGTCTGTGTCAGGAGCTGAGCTGTCTGGGCTCTGCAGTGAAGCTGCTGCCCAAAGTCAGCAGAGACATTAAGTCCCATTTCCAAGACGTTCACACTCACACCTTCACCTATCAAATTGTTTGTAAAGACATGAGCTTTCCTCTCACTACTCAGGGCAGTTGTAACATCATGGTCTTCAAGATCCCTTCCAACCGAGGCCATTCTGTGATTCTTCCTTACCAGTCCATAACTGTTTCCCAGGCTCTGGTCCCTTCTTGTTTGTAGCATTTTAAACTTTCTGAAGGAAATAAAAAATCTCCACTGTGCCCTGTTTTTCCCTGCTGTGCAGGGTCTCAGCTGGTCTCTGCTGGAGGCAGTGATGGCAGCACGGGGCAAGGGGGTGCAAGGTGCCCAAAGCTTGGAGCATCCATGGCAGCGTGGTTCCCATTCTCCCTGGTCTGAGAAGGGGCCAGGACCTTTCCTGCTGGAGTGAGGGCAGCCAGGCTGCAAGGGCAGGAAAGCATCTTGGCTAACAGCACTGCCTGGGGCCATGGCTAGCCTGGATTCTCCATGTGGATTTGTTTCCTCCTCTGAGCACATGGGACAGATGTAGAAAAGTCCAGACCGTATTTAAAGATTAATTCAATTTATTGCAACCATTTATAACATTAAAAATTTAAAATGTGCCTATATTTTCAAGAGAGGGAGTGAAATATGTGTCTTGTCTGTGCATTTGTTGAGGGTGCTGCTGTGCAAAGTCATCCTGAAACCAGCTCCCTACTGCACTAACAATAAAAGATCGAAGAGGGAAGTTCAGTGTTTGTACTTGTTCATTTTCACTGACTTAAGCAAAAAACTGCCAGTCATGTCAAATTAAATTATATGGTTTTGTATTTCCATTATATTTATATTACACTGTATTACTGTAGTTGAATTAGACTATTTTCCATGGGGTCTGGGCTGTGACTACTGAATTTAACTCACTTTACGCAAGAGCTACCCTTAATTAGACTTGAGCTGAGAGCAGAATTGCTTTGACTAACGCTGCAGACCTCTACGGCAGCAGAATACACAGGCTCTTAAATTACTTCAAAAGAGATATCCACTCTCTGAACAGCTGGAACTGGATGGACAATTCCTGAAATCCTCCTTAGTTAGCACCTGAACCCTGGGGAGACAGCAGTCCTTGGTCAGGCCACACCAACCCTTACAAACAAGTCTGGGGTTTCAGGCTTCTCACAGTAGGATTTCTGGGAGTCCCTGTTCCTGGAAATGAGAATTGTGGGAGCTGTTGTTTCCATGTCTGTGCCTCTTTCCTAAACTTGTCAGCAGCTCTAGATGCCTCCAGAGGCCAAGTTAACAAGTAAGGGCATCAAAAGGAGTGTTGTCTTGATCAGAAATGTGTAATCAGCTCACTAGCAACAAATAATTCCCTCATTCTATCATGAAAAACACACTGTTGTTATCTGGCAATTTCTAATATTCAGAAACAACACTTACATAGCAAAATACCCTCCAGCCAGTGCAATAGATATTCATCAGGTATCAATAGAAATCTTCAACATTTTTTTATTATTTTTTAACTTCTGGACAGGACTTTTAGAAAGTAATTTAATTTTATTCCTATTTATTTAACCCTCCTGTTCTCCCACCTACCTGTCTCTCTGCTGTCACATGCTTACTGACTTCCCCAGTTTCTCCTTCTTGTGGGACAAAGCTTTAAAGGAAATTTAGCTAGTATTAATCAGAAGTGGTTTTTTCCTTGCTTTTATGCTTTTTCTTAAGGATGTTCTTGGTCTATTTTATTTTGTAAGAAAGCTCAAACCCCAGGAAATCACATTGGGAGTTGTGGAAATGGTAAACACTCATGCTGTCCATGCTGGCAATATCAGCATTGATACCATCCCTTTGCACAATTATTTGCAACTTATTTTAAATTTTACCTTTTGTAAAGGAAGGGTCATCTTCAAAAGATGGAACCTTTTCCATGTATGTAGGTAAGGATCTACACAAGCCACGGTTTATAGCCTTAGGAATCCCGAATTCAGGATTATGTAAAGCAATATTCAGCTGTTCTGAAAAACAGGAAAGGCATGAATGCTTGAGAATGATTGCTGATAATTCAGTGAAGAGAAAATTAATGTGAAAGAACTTGAATGAATCATTTAAAGCCTGTCTTTTTCTCTCTCTCGTTTTTTTTTTTTTTGTCTCCTCATTCTGGACTGGCCACATATAAATTGCTATAAAAATGAACAATCTCTGATATAAATGTAAATCAGGGAGAAATTTCTTAACTTAATCAAGCTAACAAATGACACAAGAGCTTCCTCATTTGTCTAGGCCTTGTCTAAAGCTGTGCTATCACAGCACCTCTCACCTAAATTAGGGAGGTCCTTTGTGCATGCTGCAAGCATTCTCACTGCAGAGTATCTTAGTAGTAAAGGGCCAGATGCTGCACTAGCAGGTAAATGAAACCTGACGCTTGTTTTCTGAGGAAGAATAATTCCCTGGCAATTTCCAAAGCTGTAGATTAGCTGCAGAGCAGGCAGAAATCGCTGGCTGGGCTGCTCAGGCAGAGTTCTCTGGGAATGTCTCCGTGGTGTGCAGCAGGAATTCCACACACAGCACAGGAGCTGGCACAGCTGCCACCCTTGTGCTGAGCTGGGGCTGCACCTCGGCAGCAAAAACGGGTCACATCCTCCGTGCCTGCGACAGGGAAGTGGCTTCTTGTCTCTTCTGTGCGGGAGCAAACCTATTTGGCATCTCTTCAAGCCTTCCCCTCACTGAGAGCTGAAGGATTTGCCCCTGGATGAGCAGTGATGACTGGAGGCTGCCTGAGTGTTTCCCAGCTCCGTGGTGAGTTGTGCAGGTAGCATCCAGCAGCAGATGGGATGGCTTGCACAGAGTGATCAGGAACATATTAAAAGGCATGGTTTAACCCATGGACAGATGCCTTGCAGAGGTGAAAGGAATAAGGAATTTGTCTTCACAAACAGAGCTGTGGGTCTTGCCAGTAGATAAAATCAGCAGTAAGAGATAAAGGAAACAATGGGGAGGATTCCACTGATTGATGAATGGAATGAGGGAAATTTGCATTTACAAACAAACCAAAGGTCTGCAGATACATAAAATTGAATATGCAGAAATGAGAGGAACATTGAGAAGATCCATAAATTCCATAAGGAATTCCACTGAGTGATGCAAGGGAAGGACAACAGCGGGGGGATTATACCTTAGAGGGGAGTCTCAGGTATGAGGCGTTTCCTAAAAGTCTGTGTCTCTCAAATCCCTCGGCCAATGGGGAAAGAGAGAGGGAAATGCAGCCAGGAATGAGGCTAAAGAGGAGGCTGCGTCCTCCAAAATCTGAGAGACCTCAGGGGAAATGCCCCATGGCCTCTCCCTTTATTCGAATAAAGTGACAGGACTCCTCTGTCTCCTTTTTGGACATAAACCTCTGGTGTTTGTGGATTAATTTTCCTCACAGAGGGAACACCCTTTCCTGGCACCTTTCTTGGTGAAGCTCTGATGGATTCTGTGGCCATCCTGTCACCAAAAAAAAAAAAAAAAAAAAAGGAGTACTATTCTGCTCCAATTAATTAAACAAACTGATATAAATTCCGCGCTTAAATCTCACTTTGCATATCCATAATCTCTGCACTACATTTTATGTATACTTTACCCTTGGGTAAAAATTTGTGAGCATATAAATGCTTTCTCATATAATCTTGCTAAAGCACGCTCTTCCCTATAAATATTCATACCACTGCCAAAACATTTGCAAGCTTTCCCCAAAGGTGAAATATGTGTAATGTACTTTGCCTTCTGGGTATAAATATTATCCAATACATTTTGGTTAATATGAATACACTAATTATTCTTGTAACCCTTTTTAAAAGGGTCATCCTCATGATGTGAATTTTTTAAAAATGTAATTACAGTAATTGGATACTTAATCTAATTAAAATTGGCTTTATCTTTAATGGGAATTTTTCTAAAGAGGCAGAATGACAATTGACTTTCTGATAATCACTGTTTTCTTTCAGCTAGAGGATGCATTTAGTACAGTAGGAACCAGAGAACATGGCCTCTTTACCACATGCCATCCACCTTTAGGGCCAGTTAAACTACAATTTTATCCATTACCAGGCAAAACTTCCACTTTACTTAGGAATAAAAGTTCATCATGCTGAATTGATTTCATTGTGGCTCAGGTAGAGATAATTTAGGGAGTGTTTATGGTGCTGATTATGATGCAAGGCATGCCTTAGAGAAAATGTTGCACAGGGGAAGGTGCCAGCCTCCCAAAGCCTGGCTCTGTTTGAAGCTGCAGTCATGTAACTCCCCTGTCTTTGGCAACTGCACCTGAGTGGACCCCAGCATGCTTGGGGTGCATGTAAATTCTCACTGACATCAGCAGAACTCCAGACAATTTGGATTATCTCCTCAGTTTTTAATTGGGATCAGCATTTCTAATGTGCTCTCTTAAAGGTATTTCCTGTGCAGAGTGACTGGCAGGACTGCCACTGTTCAAAGAGGGAAAATTATTTTCAGTCCACACTGCCTCGAGGGAGCATCTTTTACTGTGGGAAGCCAAGGAGAACAAGTTGGGAGTTGTGTAGGAAAGAGTGGAGAAGTGGATTCATGTTGCTGCCTTCAGATACCTGTGACACAAACATTTATGTCTGCTATAAAGCTGCTGCACCTTTCAGGGCCTTTGCTTTACTGGAAGCCAGGCAAGAGAGATGGGCCTTCAAGGAAAATCAATCAACTGTTTTGGAGGCTCAACTTGCCAGTGCTGTGTTCTCATACAACTAAAGACAGACAGATATTTCATATAGGAATAAATCATTGTTTTCTAAGAAGCATAATTGTCTACATCTACAAAGTATTTTCTAAAGAAAGATTAGGAAAGTAAGATACATTGTATAGAATGGGCCAAATCATCACCTAGTGCAAAGAGACTCCCCTGGTTTAGATACACCTGTATTCGTCTGATCTCAGTGTCAGCTGGGGGATGATCTGATTGCCAGAAGAGTCTTTTGGGTTTTGTCCCTGCAGCCTGGGGTGTGCCCCTTGCAGGATGGCTGATAGGAAATCTGTGCCTGTGTCTCTGTGGATGCTCCCTGTGCCTCTCCTTGCGCCTGGGCAGTCACCTGGAGCTGACAGAGCAGAAGCAGCAGCACCAGATTTTCCATGGGAAGCTGCTTTTTGTGCCCAGAGAGCTCCTGCTGAGCTCAGCCCTCTTGCAGCACCCTTGGGCAGGCAATCAACTAATGAACAAAGAGAGCAGGCTGTAATACTGTGCTGATTTTTTGGGTCAGGGTGAACGAATGTGTATCTACTTCTGTTGAGCATGTAAGGTAGCAGTGACTGCAGAGCTGCTGAAGGAAAAGAGCATGGAGGTGATGCTATGATTGAAACCCTGTGTTTCAGCAACAACCTGTATGTAGAACACATGATGGCAAAGAGGTTTCTGAGAGAGGCACTTACAGACCGCGAAAAAAATCATTAATTTTGGAGTGAAATTAGCCCTGATTAAAAGAAGCATTTCAATTAAAAACAAGTGCTAGGAAAAGTTGATCATAAAATGAGGGCATAAGTTCAAAACAGTATCAGAAGTACCAAGGAAGCCTCAAGTTTTATCTAAGAACTGCAGGTGGTCTCAAATTTTAGCTTTCAGCTTCAAGTAAAAATCATTTGCCATAAGAAAAAATGTTGATGCTGAGAATATTGAAAAGCGTGCCATTTCCCATCCATTTGTTTTATCTAAGTGATATCTTTGTGCAAGCTGAACCATTGGATCAAGAAATAAGGATATTATCCGGTAGCCTTTGCTAAGCTTGAAGATTTCAGGTCAAAATTAAACATGGAGGCAGTATTGAACTTTTCAGTGCACCTTTAGTGGCAAAGTCCCAGTGCATTGGCAGGTAAGCGGTCCTGTACTTGCTAAAAAAGCTGAGCTCTTCAGAAACAAATTTTTGGAGTGCCACTGGAATTCTTGTCCCTATTTATGAGGCCAGTTCAAGCTAGACTTGCAGTAGATTGTGACTGAGAAATCCTGGCAGGTGCCTATCTGCATGCTTAGAAAAAACAGAAGCAGTGTGGTTTCACAATCTGTCTTGGGTAAAATCTCTGCACTGCTGATGTAGTCTCCAGATAGGCTTATTGTGAAACTAATATCAAACATTGCTCCAAGCATGAGAGAAGAGTATTGGATGAAGGGAATAAATGTGTTCAGGAAGGGAAAAGAGTCTGTTGCCTCTCTTCTCTTTGCACACATGCAAATGTTCCTCATCTGTTAGGAAGATGCAAGAAGAGACTGCCAAGTAACCAACTTGGCATGCACATATCCTACAAAACCACAGGAAAAGTTCTCTTGCCTAAAAGAAAACTGCTCTTGTTTAAGAGAAAGGTCTAATGCAAGGTGTGATGTTAAAATCTTGCAGAGGAGATCAGGTGTTTCTAATAAAAGGAATGCCAGACATGACTTTTGCTTTGACTGTAGTCCAGTGGTTGCCACTTTCCAAAATCTTGCTATCCACAGGATTATTTCAGAGAGCAATTCAACACTATGCACAGTGAGAAATGAGCAGGCTGGGCAATTGAGTGCTAGCAACTTCCTTTGCAACACCTTTGCTATCTTACATGCATCACAGGCAGAAAGAAAAAAATCTGGATCCAAAGGATTAGTGAAAGGCTGTGCAATTTTTGGATGTCTCAGAGGTCAGCAGAGTGTGGTGGGAGCAGGAGTTGTGCAGCTGGAGCTGTGTGTGGCTGGCTGACCAAGCAGCCCACGTATCTGTATTCCAGCACTGCAGAGATGGGAATGGGCCCAGCTGAGTGGGGGTAATAAAACATGAATAGTTCACATAGAGCTTCTGCTAGCAGAGAGACAGGAACTGGAGATGAAATCTGAGTTAAAAAAACCCACTTGGTTTTCATTGAAAAAATGAAAATATCCTGAAAACAAGGCATGGACAAACGTAAAATATGAGTAAGAAAACTAACTCAGTGCTTAGAAATATGGGGAGTGTGCTTGGAGGTGGGGGAAATCTTTCAGCACAGCAGAACCTCTGCTTAGTGAGTTGGTAGGATGGTCAATGCTAATGGTCACAGGGTGGCTCAGGAAAGGCCAAGAAAGCAGACAAAATTCCACAATGCCATCTCCCTTCAGATGGAAGCTGCAATAGAAACCTCTTTACTGCTAAAATCCTGTAGTCAGAAATCAGCTGTTCCTGCATACCTGACTGCTGGGGGCATTAAATGATCCTGCAAAATGCCTTGATGGGCAACCCATTTTGTGTTTAGGGTTGTGCTTTGTAAAGAAATGTCAAAATGCTAGAGCACCTTGTCATTCCCACCACCTCTTTTTAACAGGAGTAGCCCGCAACACTCCACACACCACATCCATTCTTGTTCCTTGGCAAAATCCTCTGATAACAAAGAGCCATGCAGCCACCTCTACACCAAAACCCAGCAACACCTAAAGCCTCAAATTTAAGAGTTGTGTTGGCTTTTGTACCTAACTTCTCTCTTGCTCTTGAAAAGTTTCTTTCAAGGTGAAAAATTTGGAAGCACAATTTCAGTTTTTCCAGGAGATGGCAGTGCCACTACAGAAAATTGCTGAGTGGCTGAGCTGCTGAGGTGACTGTTCTGTAATTTGCCAGTTTAAAACTCATATATAACAAGTTTTGGTTGTTTTTTTTTTTTTTAAATAGATGATCAGATAATTATACTTCAATGACTGTCAAAAGCAATAATGATAGCACTCATTACAAGTTTAAAGTGTGTCTGAATTCCCAAGGGCTCACAACAAGCATTAATTCATCTGAATGGAAACCGGAGACATAATTGGGCAGTAACTCATTTCTATAACATATAGTATATACTATAATTAATTTTCACCTCACGTTTTCACACTGGATGTTGAACTGCCCTCCTAACACCCATCTCCTCTGACTGGAGCAAGTGCAGGTATTGCAAGAGTTGCAGCATCAGGCAAGTAGGCAGCAAACTCTGGATGCAATCTGAGGAAATGCCATAGCACATCTGGCAGCACACAGCAAATCTAAAGTATAAAGCAGGTGAATAAATGTATTGAAAATTAATAAGGAACAGAGCACTGCACCAGATGCAGTGGCATGCTAAGTACATTGCTAAATAGATTGCAGTATCCTAACTAGACTGTATAAAATATATTCTTGCTTTCATGAGCTCTGTGAGCTGATGCCTTTAATTTTCAGGTTGAGCTTGATTTTTTATTATTTTTGTCACATCATATTTCAAGGATTTTGTATTATGATTACATGTGATTTACTAAAAATAACAGATCAATGAAAAGATGCAGAACTTATTGTGCTTCTCTTTCCATTCACTTATTATACTTTTGTAAGTCTTTCATTACAAAAAAAAGGCCTCTATTCACACTAGAAAGGCTACCTGCCAGTTCAGTGAGAAGAAGGCAAGCAAAGAGTTATTCTACACCCTGCTAACATATTCATATAAAACTCATCCAATTTTGTTAAGACCTTTTGTGGAGAATCAAAAGTTAGCTAAGATTGTATTGTAATTCCTCTTCCTGACCTGAAAGTCACACAGCTGGATTCAAGTAGGCCAGAAATACGTGCTTTATAGAAGCACCTTGTGGTTGGGCCTTTTTTTGAAGCTCTGAAAGTTTATGCTGCTGACCCTGCTCCCCGTACCAACGACCGAGTCTCCAGTAGGACCCCACGGCAGAAGACAATTTGTCACAACTGTCAAATAGCTGGCAGAAGGAAAGATCCTCCTTGTTTCATCCATGTCAGGCCCTACGTTCCCCTTGTAACAGGGCGAGAGTTACACACTGCTCATTAGACCCCAGAGATTCTGGTTCTGTGGGACACAATCGAAATTTAAATACTCTGGAGGAATATAATTTGCTGCTTGATCCAGCAGCACCTTTTGAAGTCGGTGTAAAAATGTTCATTAGCATCAATGAGATTCAGATTAGATCCTTGTTTCGTAGTCAGCAGTAATATAACATAATTGGCTGCTCAACATCATCTCTTGCAAATCACAGGAATTTGTGGAAAGCCATGTCAACAGCAGTCTCATTTGTTAGAGCAGCAGCAGCACATCCATGCTCTTTACAGCACAAATGTTCCATCATTTGCAGCCCTCCCAGGTGGTGCTGATCCAGGTCTCAAACTGTGTGGGAACACCACTTCACTGGTGGGTGCTGGTAGGAAGGAGTGATAATTTGTAATAATTTGTAATAACTAAGATACAAAAAGGAAATAAAGATATTGCGCAGTAAAATTTTATATATGTAAATTTTAGTTCTTGTCGTTAGTGATGAAGGTGAAGTAACTGGTAGTGGTACTTTGCATGACATATATGATAAAAACACCAGGAAATTAATGCATGTGGCTAAACTCTCCATTATTTATCCGTTTTAATTTATTGCTTAGTTTTTACAAAAAAAAACCCCACAAAACAACCAAACTACATGAATAAGGTATTTCAATACGAATTTTTCAAATATAGCATTCCATTTATTAAACTCTGCATCAGGTGAGTAGGACAGGGTGACACTAAGAGATAATCAAAGAGGAGCTCAGATTCTATGGCTGATACCCCTTGGATTAGGAAAAAGGAAATTATCACTCATCCTGACTTCTAGCTAAGCAGTGCTTCAACCAGCCTCATGAAGATCATGGCATGACTCTGCACTGGTGGGTAAGAGGATGGCTGGGCAGGGCTTGAAAACTGCACTTCAGTAGTGCCACCTTGATTTATATGCACTCAGAATTTAATTCTGAATGAAACGTTGTCATTTAGCACAAGCAATCCCAGCACAAGTGTCACAGACTCTGTAATTCAGAGGTGAAACTCTGTACATGTGAACATCAATGAGCACCAAACAGGCCAGGTCACTGTACAGTGTGGGGCACCAGAATCAACAAAAAGAGCACAGCAAGTTCCTGTCACAACTCAGAAACAGCCAGGTGTCAGGGGTAGAACATTCCTCATGCACACACCCAACAGCTTGCAAATGTCTGTAAAAATCCAACCAGATGCTGGAAGAACATACCCCTCCAGAAAACTGATGGAGCTGGAAGCAAACTAGGTGAATAAGACTGAGAGCATGTTCTCAGTCATCTGTTGTCACCCAGGTAATTTTCAGAAGCAAAGCCCTACACCTTTGAAGGCACGTATACCTCCCACACAAACTCAAGTGCAACTTACTCAGGGGGGGTGATTCAATACCATCCTTCTCATGCAAGAAACACTTGTGCAGCCCAACTCCATCCAGCACATCCATCCCTCTGCAGCCCCAGGCAGGATCAGTCACCAAACAACAGGCAGATCAAAGAGCAGAACATTAACCAGGGTCTCAGGGGACTTGTTATTTCTGGGACAGTTACTTTCCATGTGTCTTTACTGAAGCCATTCAACCTCTCTTGACTTTCATTTCTGCTTTGTTGGAATCTTCCAATTGTTACCAGGACTTAAGCTGTAGTCCCCATTTTACAAGTTTAAAGCTTGGTTGCAGCCTCTGGGCACACCACTATTTGCTGCTACTGACAGATGGTTCCCATGAGTGAGGAAAAGAAGAATGACACAAGTATGGCTTGTTTTAGGAAGTCCCATTCTCAGAAACTGAAGAGACAGCCTCAAAGAGAGACGCTGGGGCTACAACAGCACCAGGATGAAGGAAGAATCAAGGGCTTGGCAAAGAGGGTAGAAGTGATGGCTTGTGATTTTCAGTGATTGGCTGAGAAAACATTCCAGTTTTAATAATCTTTGGATGTGCAGCTGTAGGGACAGTTAATCCAGAGTTCCATTAAAAATCTCTCAGGAGATCTTGCAAGATTAAACAAAATTAGCCCTAAGGCCCAAATTCTGTCTGCAAATCAGGCATCACCCACTGAAATGAAAAAGCCCCTGAAGAACACAAGATCATAGCCCAGACACTCACCCTGTGTGTGCCTACCTGCCTGCCCTCCTCTCAGCACCTCTTGCCTGTCCTCCCTGCTCCTTCCAGCTCTGTTCCCAGCCCCTCTCACAGCCCACTCTGCAGCTCATAGCTCTGCTCACACACCCAGTTACACATTGAAAAATGCCTGGAGAAAAGATTGATCCCAGGAGGACCAAGGCTGGGTATGCCTGATACAATCACCACGGAAAACCTGAAAGGCAGGGCACCTGCCTTTGGGGTAGGGATGGCTGTGAGGGACTGATGACAGCATGAAAAAATATAAGGAAAAGAATGAGAGAAAGTGAAAAAATCCCAGTTATCAATGGCGATGAGCTGACGGTACAAGTTTTCCTTACTTTCCCCATTAGATCCTTAGGCTGTGCAGCAAACCATCACATCATGCCACAGCCTGCATTACAACTCCAGCAACAAGGCTCTTGTGATAGCAGACAGATCTCTGGTGGAACTGCTGCTGAACTGGGGGCAGGAGATCTGCGAGCCACAGCTTTGCAGTGTGCCCAGCTCATCCAACACACCGGCCAAAATTTTGATGCCAGTCATTACTGCTTGCATTTGGCAAACCCCGGCATTGCCAAGTACATGCACCTGCAAATAATTCCCTGGGAGTCCCTGGTGTTGCTGGTGCAGCTTGGAGCTCAGCAGCCTCTCTGCTGGTCCATTAACTCTGGGAGATATTTATTATGAAGCAGGAACTTATTCAACCAAATCTCACAACAAATAGAGAGCGTAATAAAAATATTAGGTCAGCACTTGATAAAACAGTAAAGAATATGTTGTTTACCACAGTGAGTCTCAGTGGTGTTTAATTTGTGTAAGAAGCAGTTGCAGGAGGAGACCTGACTGCACAGCTACAAGGCACTGCTTTAAGCAGACTTTTCCTCTCTGATCCATAAGAATACTTCTGTGGGAGCTGCTTACCTGTGCTTCAGTCACTGGAAATGCAAAACAAGGCCTCTTAAACCTTACCAAAAAACCCAGTGGGGTTTGAGCTAAAGAGTCCTGTGTGCTTGAGGACATTCAGGCACCTCAGCCTGTCTGCCTGGCTGGTTGGGGTGTGAGATGCAGTGCCAGGCTCCATCCTGCTGCCCTGGCACATCATCCAAGGCGTGGTGAAGCTTCTCCAGGAGTGCATCCATGCACATCCATCTTCAGCAAGGGACAGTTTATAGATCGCAGCGGAGGATAATGGGAGGATGGTAATTTAAATCAGAGCAGTTAATTGCACGTAAGGATTCCTACCATCCTCCTAGTTTCCTAATTGCTAATATACTTAACACTGATTTTATCAATAGTCCATGATATATAAAATTACTTCATATCAGCTCATTAGTTAATTAATTATAGGAAGGACACACACATCAAAGCCAAACATAGACTGAGGACCCAAACTTCTCCTTCAGCACAAGGAGCAGCTCTGGTGCCAATTCCCACTGGTCTGTGTGTTTTTCCAGATACTCATTCACAGCAATGCAATTTTGCATAGGACAGGTAAGGAGGAGAGGTGGCCCCCACGCCAGGACCAGCCTGTCTTTTCAGCTTTTTGAGACTTTATCTTTAGGGACAAAGAAGTTTCTGGCTAAACCACAGCTCAGATCAGTGGCTAAGAGAAAGTACAGAATTAAAATTCATATATATGTATATGTATCGTTTTTTGAACCTCCTCCAAATAGCTGAATGAGTATGCTAAAAAATAGGATATAAAGTTAATTTTTCTATGAGAGAATCTCACTTAATCGAGAAAAATATTAGTTAATATTAGAAAAGTATTAGACAAGCACTCTAAGCTGTGTTCAGTGACTGCCTTCTCTATGGCTGGTTTTGGTGAGAGGGAAATACCATATTTTTCCTACACTGAACAAGGATTGGGTGAACTGAATGTTTCTGATTACCCAACCCAACAAAGTCCTTTCAAGCCACCAAATTCTGCTTCTAAAATAAGTCTAGAAATAGACCAGTAACCATTAAAGTGATATGCAGTAACCCTTTAAGTGATGGTCAGTCCATTATCTGGAGATCATCCCATTCATTTATGAGTAAGGATAGATAGGATTGTTCAGTAATTTGTGGGGTTTGTCTTTTTCCTTTTCTCCTGGTTAAAGTGAGGCAGGAAATAGAGGAAGGCTCCTGCTCCAATAAAGAGTTTTTATCACCTAGCAGTCTTCTCTTTGATTGTCCAGTAAGTCAAAATTTGATTAATTCTCTATTATTAACGTTACTGACAGAGCAAAATGATCACTCTTTCTTCCTAGCCCTGGCAAATGAGTGGTTTCAGTTTCCTCATTGAGGATCTCTCCCTTTTGTGGGGCTAGAGACGCCTCTGGCCAGCCCACTCAGTCTTCTTCCCCTCAGCTTCTGCATGGGATATATATGGATATAAAAGTATCTTTACCTATGAAGAAAATGCGAACAGCCAACTAAAGTGAACAAAATGAATTTTAGATTTGCAGCCTTTCAATTTATTATTTAAAGAGAAACCCAAACTCCAGTGTTTGCCTTATGCTGATTATCCTTCTGGGGATTAAAAAAATAAACAAAATCAGCACTGATTTTTCTTTCACCCTAATTTCCCTGTTGCTTCTGTGCAAACAGTCTGTATACCCCCTTACACGAATTTTTCCCTCCTGTTGAAGACCCAAGTGAGGATTTTTTGCTTTTTGCAGCCACAGACTCTTATGAGTGCCTGGTTTGTCCCATTTTTCACCCCAGCCTCCAGTTACCCCTCTGGTTTCATGTGCCGATTTATTGCTAAAGACTGCATTTTCCATTAGGGGAGAAGAAGGGAGGGAGTACCAAACAAACTCCAGTGGCTGCATTCAAAGTGTAATGCTTCTTATCACAAATAATTTAAAAAATGCAAGAACCCCAATTTGCAGCTAGGAGGCCCACTTGAGGGATCAGTTAAAATTTACTCCTTTATACGCATGCCAACTTTGACTTCAAAAAGACTTTATTCCCAAGGATAAACAACCCAATATTTGTGTAATATAATTAAGTGAAGGCATCTTTAAATGTCATACCAGCTTGTGCCATGCTTTAAATTGTTATGCATCAACAGAATTTAACGAGATGGCCAAGGATCCTGCTTCCTGCGTGAATGCGATAAGCCACAAATACTGTATAGCTCTTTAATAGATTGCCAAAATAAAGCATTTTGTATGCAAATTATTCATGGAGTGGCAAAGCTAATATAGTGCCAAAATTACGCCCACTGGTCCCCTGCAATTAGTAGTTAAGTTGAAGTATCTTCAAACTGCAGAATTTCTTTCAGTGTCTCCCAATACTTGAAACATCTTTTCATTTATGAAAATAGGAAATAACAGCTTTTATTTTCTTTTTAAGGTTTAGGGTATGTGTGCTACAGCAGAGAAGTGGCAAGAGGGATCTAATCAGAATAATTGCACATAGGCTACCCAGGAAATAAATATGAAAGTCCAGCGAGTTGCAAGAAAGTTGAAGGAGAAAGGAAAAATTTGATTTCCCCCTCCCCAGCCCATGCCCCTGAAATACTCTGTGAGCACTGTGAAGTGGGTCTCAAAAACGTAAGTGGAAAAACCACAGCAAGACTGAAGGGAAAGGACAAGGATTAACCAGCAGGTGGGAAGGGATTTTGCTGTCCCCTCCCCTGCTACAGTACCTTCCCATCTCCTCCCAAAATCTCCCTGTCCAAAAAACACCTGCAGCACCAAGAGAAAACTTCCTTGGGGTGCACCAGGCAGAGGGGCCTCCACCATGAAAGGCCCACACCTGTAAATCATTTAAGCTATAGCTTCACTGGCAAGAAATCACCTGAAATGTTCTTTTCCAGCAGAGTCAGGGATAAGCCATCCATAACCAGGACTTTCTAGTTTCAGGTTAAGTACACAAATAACCAACAGCCTTATCAACTGGGAAATACTTGCAAAACTCTCAATTTTTCTGTGAAGTAATAATACTCTGCTGTGAATATTGGCTACAGGAATCCTTTGTGAGAAACAGAAAGGAGGAAAGAAATAGCATTTCCCAGTTTCCACATTTCCAGTGAAAAATCTCTTTCCCTCTTTTTCTGCTCCCTAAGACAAACGTAGGGCTGGTGGGGACCCACAGCAAGGGGGGAAAGCAGCAGGGCTCCTTGATGGACAAGGCTTTGGACAAACCTTAAACTGAAAAGAATCCAAGCTACTTTTACCCTCTTTGGTGCCACTTGCAACAGTGTGTGGAGATGCAGCTCGATGAAGAAGTGGAGGGGCAGGTAGGTCCTGTAGATCAAGTCCCCATTCTGTAGAGGGAACTCCAGCTGTATTTTCCATTTACAACCTAATCATCAGAATAGTATGGTACATGCCAGGGGCCTGGGATGGTGATTTAAGGAGCCTGTGTCAAACTGCTTGGACCTAGATGGCCTTTCCATGCTAACCTGGAGGATTTACTGCCAGCTAAACAACAAATGTAATTTCACTCGCAAACTGCTCTATGAAATGTTGTGGAATACCATAAACCACCCTGTTCAGTCCAGTGAGCTCCAAAAGCTGTAATCTACAGCACTCTCTTAACCCGGTGGGCAGTGGGGAGACCCAAAGCCACCAGACCCACTTCCATATTTTGGTGTTAAGGGAGGGAAGGGACAGAAGGCCTTACAGCAGAAAACTGCAGTCCACTGGAAAAATAAATAAAAGTGACCACCACCCATAACATAGATCTCGCATTTTGTCATTTTTTATAGCGAGGCAGGTTTAAATGTGTCCTTTTTTATAGCAATGTGGGTTTTAGCGCCCGCCCCGCCGAGGGGAGCGTTCCCACAGCATTTCTGCCGGACAAGATTTGGCAGAAGGCACGAGGAGCTCACTGCCCCAGCACTTCCAGGCATGCCTGGCCAGCAGCAGCCCCCGTGCCATGGGCAGCACTTGCCAGATGCTATTGGTCAGGGTCCCGCACTGACAACTCGTCATCGATTCCGCTGGAGAAAAAAATTTTAAAAAATGGCAACCAATGAAAATCAATCTTCTGATGCTCCGCTGCCTTAAATACCACTAGAGCAAACAAACAGCCCTAAACAATACAGCAGAACCCATATATCAATTACCCTAAATGCTCAAGCATTTTTACTTCACAGCCTGCAACATCCGAGTGTGGTACCCGCGCCCGCTGCGCCGGGATGATAATGGTGCCGCATTGTTCCCGGGCGTCTGGCAGCCTGATAAGGGCTGCCTGTGCTCAGATGATAATGAAAGTGGGCAGACTTAACATTGTGATTGGAAAATTTCTCGGGTCTCAGAAAAAGGTTCTATTAAGCCCACTGACCCCAATTGAATATTAATTAGCTAATTAACAGATTTATTGTTCCACGCAATTTCTGGAGAGGCAATTTTTTTTTTCGAGTGCCATTATTTTTTTAAATTATTTTTTGCGTTGTGTATAATTGAATCTTTGCAGCTGCCAGCATCTTCTGCATGATTTGGCAAAAAAAAGAAAGAAAAAGCACTTATAGCTTTCCCTTTTTTTTTGAGGCCCAAATGTTTCAAATCGCTTTAGCGAGCGTTTGGGGGTGGGGGAGGAAGGGAGGGGGAAGACACAGCTGATTTATGTTACATTCTACAGATTTATTTATTCTTAAAAGCTCAACTTAAAAATGTCCACACTTTTTTTTTTTCCCTATTATGATTCACTGGTCTGCCTTTTAGCCTGAGGTTACTACACAGTGCACTGTTATTCCCAGGGAAGACACTGAGGTCGATGCCCTGCCTTTCACACAGATCCTTTTAGGCATTAAGCATCTTTCCTCTCCTCTTACCTGTTTGCTCCTGCTCTTTTCTGCCGTGCAGATACTTTCTGCCCAGCTGGGAAGGGCAGGGGACTCAAATCAGTCTGGCTGTGCCCTTCCTACAGGAGGGCCCCTTCTATGCATGTTTTTTGCAAAGTATTTTCCTAAATACTGAATTATTAGTGAAGAGAGGTGGTGTTTTACCATATGGATGATTTCTGACCATTTCAAAGAAGTTTTTTAACACAGACTGCTCCAAGAGCTTCACGTGGAAGTGAGCAGGGGCCCACAGTGATCTGTCACATGATGCTATTGCTGGGGTGTGGGGGTTGTCACAAATTCCTTACAGATCATTTACAGCATCGTATCTTTTTCTAAAGGAGAAAGATGTCTTTTAAATAAACCATGGTATTTCTGCTGTTCAAAGACACTAACATAAGCACTTTTTAAAGTTTCAGTATTAAAAATCATAGATATTCCTATAACGTTACAAGCTGTAGTGGAAAATGTCATCAGAGAACAGCATTATCCTGTTAAAAGTAGAAAAGACAGGAATATTCTTGCATTAGAGAATAGAGAACTCACAATTTATATGGTGCAAGAGGGTGTACAGATCTCTTAAGTCCATACACCTGGACTTAGGGCTACTTCTGATGTCCAAACACAGGATTTACATAATCTTGTAGCAAATGTGGTTCAAAACTTAGACATGGATCTTTAAACAATGTCTTCTTTTAGGCCATGAGTCTTCCTTCTGTTACCACAGTGTAAGACCACCAAGACAGCTATATATCATGGTTAAAAACTAAAAAAAGAGACCCCCTGAAGGGAAATATGAAAGACCCCTGGGCACTTAGAGAAATGAAATGGCATTTGCCTCATGCCCCATGGACAAAAGACAATACAAGAGAGACAAGTTTATACCTGCCACAGCTACAGGGGGATGCAAGGATGGTGAAAGCTCATAGACAGTTCCTCCTTAGTTTCCTTCTCAGTCTGATGATTTTTCTGTTATCTTTCTTTCTTTTAAATAAAACTGCCAGTGTTCAATGAAATAATTAACTCATAGCTTCTAAGCAATCCATATTTCTACAGCTCACAGCCATGTTTGGAAACCTGTGAAACAGGTCCTTGGTAACACAAGACAATTTTTGGATCTACTGAAAAGATGGTCTGCCAAATTAAATGTGTTAAAATACCCCCAATATCTTGGCTGCTGCAGGCGACACTGGTGCAGATTATGGACTATACTTACATAGCAGCATAAAACCAGCTTGTTTCACCACTTCTGAGGGGGACTGGCACTTTCACTCCATGTCCAGAATTAATCTGTATGACCCAGAAGGGGCAAGGGGCAGCCCTGGGCCCTCCCTAAATTTGGATACAGCCAACAGTTTTACCAATCATGGGGAGAAGTGCAGGTGTCAGGGTTCTCTTATCTATTGCAGGGGTAACTGAACTGAAATATTCAAATCACAGAATCACAGAATAGTTTGGGTTGGGAGGGACCTCTGGAGCTCATCCAGCCCAATCCCCCTTGCCAAGGCATCGTCA
Organism: Petroica traversi; assembly: GCA_025920805.1. Classification (NCBI taxonomy): domain Eukaryota; kingdom Metazoa; phylum Chordata; class Aves; order Passeriformes; family Petroicidae; genus Petroica; species Petroica traversi. The sequence goes on from JAHLSL010000073.1 coordinate 5,261,597, forward strand.
CCTGGAGCAGTGACAGAACACATTCAGGTGAGTTTGAATGTATCCAGAGAGACTCCATGATCTTCCTGGACAGTCTGTCCCAGTGCTCTGACACCCTCAATGTAAAGAAGTTCTTTCTCATGTTGAGGTGGAACTTCTTGCATTTCAGTTTATGACCATTACTCCTCATCCTGTCCCTGGGCAGCACTGAAAAGAGTCTGGCACCATCCTCTTGGCATCTGCCTTGGAGATACTTCCATGTACCTGTGCTGGCACTTGAGGTGATTCCTCCCCAGCTCAAGACCCTACACTTGCCTTTGTTGAACCTCATCAGGCTTCCCTCTGGCATAGGAGAATCAAGACATTTTGATGAAGTGCTGCTGATAGAAACTTCTTTTCATTCAGATTTCTCTGCCTTTTTTACAGCTATCCCTAGTCCTGAAGCATGCTACTTATGGAGGTGGTATTTAAACCACATGAGCATTTACTTAAAAATGTTAAATTAAATACTACTGGGGCTCCAAATAAAACCACAAAATGGGATTTCTATTTAAACACAGAAACACAAGAAATATGGAAAGAGAAACACAAAGCTTGCACCAGGCTTATGGAGATGTGTGAACTGTGCCAGCAAAGAGCCTGGACTAAACTCATCAAAAGGTTGGTTGATACTATTTCATATTGACTTTGACCTTCTACTCTAATGTAATTACTAGGAACAATTTAAATAACTTTCCTTTTTTTTTTTTTTTTTTTTTTTTGTTCCCAGAGGAAAAAAAAAGCATTTTCCATTGCTTAAAACTGGAAAACAAAATGTTTGATTGAGGTCATCTTGACATCCATTAGTGTGATAAATGAAGTGGAATTCAAGGCTGCTCCATTATCAAGGTTCATTTTCGTTGTTCAGATCTGGTTTCCCCCTCCCCTCTCCCTTCTTCTTTTTTTTTTTTTTTTTTTTTTAAAAAAATGGCCTCAGAATAAAGGCTGATTACAATAATTACATTTTCTCCCCATAATAGTACAAATGATTCAAAGAGTTATTCAGAATGTTTCAATGTCAGCACTTAGATAAATGCTCCTTCTTTCCCAGGGATTGCATTTTTTATGCAGAATGTTAGTTAGCAACGGCAGTAACAGTGTAGTTGTCAGAAAACTGTGAATTTACGTGCCCAGTAACTACATTCACAATTGTTTGGTACTCGGCCTGGCAACGAGGCTGAATGGGATACCAGATAATTTATAACTGCTCCCCAATACAAGAAGAACAATTATATTGTGGTGCAGTATAAAATGGCCATTATTTAGCTCAATTTTTAAAAATTATTTGAACAAAATGCCTATCCCTTTGCAGGGCTATTTTCTTCTTGGAACTAATTAGATACCCAAGGAATACAGGATATATAAATTTTAGCCAGCAAATATATTTATGGAATTTTAATTCGCTTCTTGTATACCTCTGCCATAAACCTTGTAAGCCTTCTTTGGGAGGTTTTTAATCTTAAAGTTAAAAAAAAAAAAGGAAAAAAACCCCAAGAGTTGTACAAAAGGTAGCTGCTTTTTTTTTCTGATGAGCAGCAAGATGCTGGCTGTACATTTCTCCTCTGGTACCATAAAATTACTGCTGTTTTATGAGAACAAGTTTGTTTCTGTAGACTTGACAGATTGCATCTCCTGGTAAAGAGAAGCTGGGTAGAGCTTTGGATGGGCCTCAGGTGGGTTGGGATCCATGGGACCTCCTTGCACTTGAGCTAAAGTTTCCATCCCCTGCCCTGAGCCTCCCCTTGGCTTTCAGGCCAGACTGCTGTGGAAGGAACCTCCCAGGCAAAATTCTCCAGGCAGCAGTTCTGGCATCTCACAGAAATGGAAAGAAACCCCAAAACAGTTCATATGTTCCTGACTGCAAAGACAGAAACTCCCTTTTTCACAAGGAAAAGATGAGGGGTAATGATTATGGGTTACTCCTGGGGAAATTCCAGTTAGACACAAGAGGAATTTTTTTTCCCAATGAGCACTATCAGCCTTTGGAATAATCTCCACAGGGAAATGGTAGATTCTGCAATCTTGGACACTTCTAAGATTCAGCTGGGCCATTTTTTCCAGGTCATGCTTTTACCAAGAAAGGTTGGATCAGATCATCCTTGAGGTCCCTTATTCCATGATCCTATGAGTTTGTGACAGCCCACTTTCCTCTGAAGGTGACAGAAGCAGGGAGGCTCCACAGCACTCACAACACCTGGCTGTGGAATGTGCTGTGATTTTCCTTTGCAAAACATGGAAATTTTAGTCTAGATGGCAAAATTTATTTCAATTCACAAGTGGGGCAATTTTCTTTACTTTCCTCAGAAGTATTTCATCAAAACACATGAGTAGGGATTGGAGGACAGTCAGATTTGACCAGTCTCTGTATAATTTGTACCTAAACAGGAATTCAGGTAGAGAAGGGACTGACAAGGGTCAGAAAACTCAGGTTTGTTAATAACGGGGCCCAGTTTAAGACACCATCAAAACTTAAATTTTGGCAATTTTGAAAGGAAATTATCCATGCTATTACCGAGACAGGCATTCAATCAAAGTCTAAAATTAGGCTTTCTCCTGAATGAAACCTTAAAATATCTGACGTATATTAATCTAATCCAGCTGTCTGAGAGTTGGTGTCACCCCTCACTGTAGAGCCAGGTCACAAAACATTGCATTAACCCCTGCCTTGGGAAGGAGATCTTTCATGGAATTGCATCTGCATCCGTCTAACTAAAGCAAATCCAGTCACATGTCTTCCAATGGAAAAATATAATCAAGGGAGAGTGGGAAGGCAGCAGGCAAAGGAAGGGCTGCAGTGGTGTCCTGCCAGTATTTCAGCTGCCCCAGCTCTCTCCTGCATCCATACCCTTGGACTCCGTGAAGGAAAGGGCAGGAGGGAGCTGTGATGAGAGGCTGTGCTGAGTGCAATTAATTTATATCTCCATTTAAATAAAACCCTCTCATAGATGTAGCTTGGGAGGAGGCAGCGCCACTTGGCAAACAAAATTGTATTAAGTGCACTCCACTAGAAATGTTTATACTTTGTCCCTGAGAAATGTTTATGCTGGAGTACAGTATTTAACTTATCAATTTGAAAGTGAATGACGAGGAGAGGAGTACAGAGGTTTTCTTCTTTCAGAAACATTTGTTAAGTGCCTTTCATTTGTGGCAGCTCCAAAGTCAGGGTAAATCATCTTTGCCTGGAGTAGTCTGCAGTGACCAGAGCAATACTGAGCGTGCTCGTGGGGACACTCCAGCAAATGAATACCCAAAAAAATGAAAGAAAGTTTGGGAAAATGTCTTTCTTTCTGAATTTCTCCAAATTAAATGTCGTGGTCTGCAGAAGGACAGTGCAGAAGTTTTGTGTGCCGGGCATCTTCAGGAAGCTCAAAACCAGGATTATCTTTCCTCCCCCAGCAGCTGGCAGCTGCTTCTCCCATCACTCCCCAAAAACACCACAGAAGACTGTGCCGCCAGTCCCAGTTGCTTTTGCTTGGTACAATGAGGATGTGGAAAGGATCCTTTAGAGTGGGGGAAATAAATTTAAAAAAAAAAAAGTAGCAGGAAGAGAAGGAAGATTGCTCACTCTAACCATCATCCATAACACTGGATTCAATCTTTACATGAGGCTCCCAGGGAGGCAAAGTGGGGGTGCAGGTCTGAATCCAGGAATAACAATGTGCACTTACCAGTTCTCACTGCATGATGGAGTCCAACACTGACATTTTACCAGTGTATCTTCAGAGGTTAATGAGGGAAAACCTGCCAGGAGCCCACAGCCCAGGACCTGCCAAATGAGAACCAGTTGTTTCTGTGAGGAGAAGACCCCCAAAAGCGGGAAATAAGAGGAACAGAACAAACCATCTTGTGCAGTTTCAGTGCCTAATGACAAAGAGCAAAGGGAGGGGAACCAGGTCCCAGAGGGCAGGCAATGAGGGGAGTTCAGCAGCTCATGGACAAGGAGCAGGAAGAGAAGAATAAAAACCACACATCCTTGAGGCAGTCTCAGCATTGAACACAGCATCAAACAGGCTCTTCACTGTGTCCCTAATGTATCTGCCCCGATGCTTTTCCCTCCTGCAAACCTTTGCTTTAAAATACACATACCCTGGGTGCCTGAACCAGCTCAGGAGCAGAGCACTGTGATTAAAATAATAATAATAATTTTTAGAAAGCATTCATGGAGAGTCTTAGAAGTAAGCATGACCTCTGAGAAACAGAAAACTCTGCAACTCTTGGGTAAGAGCATTAAATGATGTTTAAAATCTTGTTGCCCTCTCCAGAACATATGTCAAGACCAGGGGTGGTGGAAGACTGAAGGAGAATAATTTGCAAGGGAAGGGTTTAATTTATGAAATTCTGGGGAACTCATCACTTTGCATTGGATGGGAACTTGCAGCAAAAATAGCTGGTAGAGATTAAAAGTTTTCAGAGGCATCTACCCCAGAAGTGCTTTGTGTTATGCAGAAGCAGAAAATTATTATAATTTTAAAATTATTTTGCCTTGTCCATTATTCATTTGGTCTCCTGTCACCAAATGAATGAGACAAACAATAAAGAAAACTCTCTGAGAAAAGCAACACGTGTCCCTACTGAGGGAGACAGAGCTGCTGCCTTTGGAAGCCAAAGATGGCACATTTTTTCGCCCTCAGTTTATTTTAGGAAAGTTACACCTCATTGCTAAGAATATCATTCTTCATCAACAATTAGAAGCATCAATTTTTAAACTCGAGCTACAGGAAATGTTGTCTCCTGCTAACAGTTGCACATATTCTCAGGGATGAGAAATCATGATCAAAAGGTCATGTGCCTAATCCTGTCATTATTTCTGACACATGGTGAGCTACAGACATGGCACCAAACCTCATTCCAGGGCAGTGGAGGGGTTTCACTGGCCATCCTTGGGGCTTTCCAGAGCAGTGAATCTCCCATGCACCTCAAGGTGCATCCTGTTCCTCACCATGGCTGCTTGCAGCATGGTCTGGTCCAGCCTCTTTGTTTATCTGGGGCTTTTCCCAACACAAGACCAAGACCCCAAGTGCCCAAGGCAGGTGGCCAAGGTCACATTTGGGGCTCTCCCCAAATGGTTCCCATTCATATCAGCATTCCTGTGGCTGACCAAAGCCAGCACCCCACACACAAAAAGCCCCAGCCCCCAAGGATGGGCCACAATCCAAGGGACCAGCACATCTCCTAAATGTGCACAGGGGACACATGTGGGCTGGCACAGCTTTGTGTCCTCAGGGTCTCCAGCAAGCATCAGTGCCACTGCTCTCCCCCAGAGCAGAGACACACGGTCAGGAGAGCACAGAGCACTGCCTGGCCTGCCCCAAGGAGAGAAAGCTGCTCCTTTATAAACCCTGCCTGCTCTGGAGCTGGGAAACCTCAGGGTCCCTCCCGAGATTTATATGGCAGGAGGAGGGGGAGCTCAGGCACACAGGCTTGAGCAACTGGATACCCTCAGATTTATACTCCATTTGGGATGATAATGAGGTGGTTAATACAGAAATACAAGACAGCAATAAACCACTGACTTTTATGGATCTCAGTGTGGATCTGAATCATCATTTGGTGAGCAGGAGATGGGTGATATACAGCAGCCTGTCCCGCCTCGCTCCTCGCGCCTCCCTGGGAGAGCAGCAGCACAAGGGAGCCCGCCAGCACCAGGGCTGATAAATCCTGCCTGCCTCTGCAGGAGCAGTGTCCACAGGCTGGGATTTGCTAATGGAATATGGATCAACTCATCTCAATTAAAAGCATGTTCTTTTTACATCAAGAGCCCTTTTCCTCTACTCAAGTTGTGCTCGTTTTTAAAGCCTTGCATTCTGTTGGAAATGCACGCTGGCAGCTGAAGGCAGATGGTGTCCCTTGCTTTAGTAAAAGGACCAAAAATGACCTGGTTCCTGGTGGGCAAGGAGCATTAACTACCTAATGATCTACTTTCAGGTCACATAAAGTCATCTAAACTTGCATCAACCTGTTTATAACAAAAAAAAATAATCACAAAACTATGGTAAATGTGTTGTAAATGCCTCAAAGTTCACAAGGGTTAAAAAATAAATAAAATAAATAGCAACTGGACAAAATAATGGCTGGAAAGGCCCCTTCATCTTAAAAGATGACACCTCCTTACGGCTGCCCCCAAAGCATTGGCACTGGAGGCTAGAAAAATGTGGTGGGCTGATGCACAGCCCTGGGTGCTCAGTGGTGCTGCTGCAGGGCTCCTCTTGCAACTGTGCCCTTGGCTGCTCCTGCTGACCCTGTTCTTTGGGTTGTTTTATTTTCTGTCTTGGACCAGAAAATCCAAAAATCCTTATAGAAATATCTTCAAAAGTAAAATAGGAACTTTAGGGTATCTGGCTTTAACAGAGAGCCTGACTGCTGAGAGTAGACTCTGTCAGCAGCTCCCAGCAGCAGGGCCATAAAAATCACCAGCAGCTTCCAAAGGTATTTCTCTTTGTGCCTGTATGTACTTTTCTGTGAGAGAGACTTAGAAGCTGAGGTGATATTTCATTAAGGTAGCTGGAGCTAATCCTTCCCATCCCTATTCTTCTCAGAGGCAGTACAGGCAGGCAGGGCTGGGCAGCAGAATTTCTGATACCTCCACACCCCAAACTCATCAGGAATAGAATATAGGAGGATTTTACTTATATATGATGGAAGAGAGGAAAAAAAAAAGTTAGAGGAAATGGTCCAGAAATACTGAAATATAAATGAAGGACTGAAGTAATCTACCCCTACTTTATGTAGTGGCATAGATATAAAAAAATCCTGGGCTTTATTATTATTATTATTATTATTATTATTTTTATTGAGAATCCTTTTTCTTCCCAAGAAAATTGTTTATGTAGAATGTCCCAAGAAGCTTCAATTTTTGTTTATATATCCATATATATGACTGGTGGTAATTTGAAGTCCTCCAAACAATCACTTGTAAATTACAGCCTTTCTAAGCAGCAATATATATCCACAAATCAGTCCCAGGACACTGAAGCTATATATGAAAAGGTCTATTTATTTTACTCCAGGCAGAGAAAAAAAAATTGCCCAGTTTTATATAAAAGAAAATTTCTTATTAACATGTACAGTTAATGGGATAATAAAAAAAAAAGAAGACCTGGGCTGACTGGAAAGCTGATGTAGTGAACTCCTGAGCAGTGTGATTTACCAGGGCAGCAATCCCACTGCAGGAACGAGTTTACCTGCACTGCCCAGGTATGTTTCCTGTGCCCTACGCAAGCACTGGGAATGCTCCTGCGGAACTGGGAATATCCCTGTGGCACTGGGGAGGAGAAGCCCTGCTGCTGGTGGTGTCTGCAACAGAGCAGTCACCAGGAGTCACTCTGCAAGAAATCCCTGCAAAACTCGGGGCAGAACCAACACTGTGAGAGGAGGCAGGGTTAGAGCAAGATGTTGAGGGACAACAGCCCTGATCCCAAATTCCACCTGTCACAGCTACAGCAGCCAGCCAGCCTTGGAGCCTCCTCCTGTGACAGACCATCTCCAGCCATGGGAAAGGGGTACTGGTCTGAGCTATTGCTAATTAGGATAAAACCTGAGGTATTTTATTTTCCTGGGGTAGTCAGCCCTCCCCACATTCCCAAGCAGGTGCTGCCCATCACACCTTGCTGCTGAAAAAGCCCCTGCCAAGTTACCCCCGTGGGACTCTGACTTAGGACAGGGTGGGCATCATGGACAGGGCTAAGTTTGGCCAGATCAGCTCTGCCAGAGATCTGTGTGCAAGGAAAGACAACAAAGGTGCAAAGCATGGGGTGTTTGTACCTGCAACTTCCTCACAGCCTGAATCTCCTGCTGCAAATGCAATGTTTTGGGGGCGTGAGGGAGAAAAGTTGCCACAGTGCTGCTTGATCACGTTACCAGCAATAAGAAAGTTGAGTTTCCAGGACCTTGAGCCTCACCACTCGTAACAGCAGAGTCCAGATTATGCACGTACTTTTTAAAATATGCTTTTGCTCAAAGCAAGGCTTTGGGAGAAGCCACTCACAAAGCCAGCAAATGACATCAACCAGAGGTTCCATTCATCAAGGGGCTTCTTAAGTGGCAGGAGTACTTTATAGAGGCCAAAGCATCTATTTGCTGCACCTTTTCCTTCCATAAATTATGCTCTTGGCTTCCTCAGCAGAGCACCACTGGAAACGTGGAAGAAAACTAACAGTTGTATTGGGTCAAACATAAGGAAATAAAAATTACTGGGAAAAGCGCTTTCTCAAACACTCAAATGAGTTTAAACATGAGCAGCCCTGCTTAGATGGCTTTTGTCTTCATCTTCCATCAGTGAGCTTTGCGTAAATAGCCTTTTGTGTTAGGTGAATATTAATTCTGTCCACATCAGTCTTTTGCTTTTGCCATATTTCCAGGGAATTAGGACATTTCTAGGACCTGGCTGTGCAGAGGGAGAGTGCTGGGGTACTCTGGCAGGGCACCAGAGTGGCAATTGGTGTGAGCCACTGCAGTTGGCCAGCACAGCCTGAGCACAGACAGAACACACACATCCCAAACAAAAAGGCGAAAAAAAGCAAACTCCATTAATTGTCAATACCAACAGGAAGAGCACAGCCCCTTTGCAGATATTCAAAAACAGGAGTTGTTCTTGTTAAAGGAATTATTCACTGTGAGTTATTTGCTCTCCTAATAAGCTCCACATGCTTGTAGGAGGTGAGAGCCTCCCCCTACATCAGGCTTCAATCAGGCCTCGTCCTGCAGTGTCAGCAGAATCACCCCAAATTTCCAACAGCACTGGGAGGAGAGGTATCATCCACACAGAGGGGAAAAGCAGCCGGATTTTAGTGGGAGAGAGGCCCCTGTGCCAGAGGCAGGGCTTGGCATCAGGGGCTGTCACACACGGGGATGCTGCCCTGGAGTGGTGCCGGAGCCACCTGGTGCCGCAGTCTGTCTGCAGCAGGGCAGGAGCAGGGAAGCAGCGGGAGCAGGAGCTGGGACACACGGACCTGAGGGGCCGGGGGAGCGGGGCACTGCTGCTCAGAGCGGGTGGTGATGCTCAGGAATAACCACAAAGCCGGCTTCATAGCAGGATTTTGGGGATGTGAATTGTCCCCACTGCACATTCACTCCCCCACGGGCAGGATGGGGCTGCAGGGCACTCCCTAAGAGGGACACTGTCCCAGGGATGTGTCACTTGCCAGCAAGGCAGAGACAGCTCAGGCACTCTGTGCTGTCCTCCCCAAAATTGCCCAGTGATGATCTGCACAAGCCTCGGGCTCCAGTCTGCAACTTCTCTCCCACACTGCTGGCCAAAATCAGAGCAGAGCTGACATGTTCTGATCTTGGGGAAACTACACCCCCCCCCCAAAAAAGGGCTCTCCCTGCCGTAGCATGGGGACATCAAATGCCATCAGGGTTGAAAGGCTTCAATAATTCAAAGGTTTTTGATCTTGGAATAATCCCTTTGCGCAGTGCCACTTGGAGCAGACTTTGATTAAAGGATATCTTGTTAATTGATGTTTAAAAGAAAGAGGGATTTTTTTTTTTGTAGTTTTTGTTTTTTTAAGAGGGGTTTAGTGCTTGTGCTATCCTCAAGCTGCCAGAGCAGTGTGACACTGCTGGGCATCACGGCAGCCTGGCAAGAGCCGAGCTCCTGGCCATTAATTGCTGGATGGCTCAATGTCCTCCAGCTCCTTCCCCCCTTCCAGCTCCAGACATTGATGAATTTTAAGCTAAAAGACCAGCCGAATTTATTATCTTCCATTAGTCTAATACAATACAATTTATTTTTAAACAGCTTCGCTCATGCAAAAGCATCCCAAAATGATTCACAGCAGATGACAGGTTCTGCATGCAAATCCAGGCAGTTTATACCCTCCTGCATGAGTTGTCCCACTGGCTGGACCATAACCAGGAGGATTTAATTATCCACAAAATGGCATCATTGTGCTTTGTCTCACAGAATGTGCAATCAAAACAAGGTAAATACGGGAAACAACACATATAGGCAGAGCCAGGGGAGAGACAAAAGTGGATTAAAACACAAAACGAAGGTTGAGCAAATCACACTGCCAAAAAAAAAAAAAAAAAAAAAGCTCAAGAAGTTGGGAGGAGAGGGAGAGGCAGAAAGAGTGCACTGTGTGGAAACCAGCAGCACAGAAAGTGGAAGCCACTATGGAAGAACAGGGAGCTGACCCAGGACTGAGAAGATGAGAGAAACACAGTGGCTTGATAGGAAACAAATTTAATTGCATCAGTTCAGGATCTAGCCCAGTGCCACTTCTTCAAACAACCAACCAGCACTTCCCAAAAAACACTCATAGAAGACTTTTTGGCCAAGCCTCTCTCCTAAGTTGTGGCCAGGACAGATTTACTTAAATGACAGAGGGGAAAACCTCTCACGACAACAGCCTGACTCAGTGTCTCTCCCAAAACCCAGCAGGAGGGGGGGCAATTTTTTGGGAGCTTTGTGACCAAACAGGGGCATCTTTCCTTCCCACAGCAAAGACCCGTCCTTCAGCCAGGGGAACTTGACTTAACCAGTGATTTGACATTCCTTTCCTTAATTACTATTGCAGCTCTTAGCTAGAAGTCAAAACAGAACAGCACCAGCACAAGCCATGCATCCATCACTCCCCTCCTCACAAGTCTCACCTCATCCCCAGGACGTGCAGACACATCCTGCACTTTCTCCAGCCCAAACAAAAGCTCAGAAAAACCCACTGCCCTACCTGTTCCAAGCAGATAGGTGGCTAACTTCTCACAGCAAACCATCTCCCCAAGCACCTGCAGGAGGTGTAATCCTGATCACCTTGCTGCAAACCTCCTGCAGCTGTTCCAGCACACCCCCGGGGATGATTAAAGAGACAGAGGAAGGGCATAGCAGGAACCTGCAGGATGTGCCTCAGGGCTTGGCATTCCTGGCTGAACTTGGGGAAGCAGGGCCTGCAGAGAGCATGGGAGGAGCAGCATTGCTGCCAGGGTGTGGTGCAGCCACGGAGGGGACAGGAATCACTGTGCACAGTGTGAGACAACTGCAGTAACAACACAGCCTCGGGGAGCCTGCATGGCCCTGCAGGTCATGGTGAAGTGACACACGTGGAAAAGCTACACAGCCACAGCCAAAACAACGCCCTGCAGGTCATGGTGAAGTGACACACGTGGAAAAGTTACACAGCCACAGCCAAAACAATGCCCTGCCATGGCAAGTCCCCTTCCCTGAGCCAGCACACCCCTGCCACCAGCCCCACTCTGCAGCCCATCACTAGACTGGGACCATCCTTAGTCCTGGTGACAGGTCTGGGGACAACGCCTGGCACACGCTCACAGATTCTGTATGTTTGCTCTGGAAAACAACTCTCCAGGGATGATTTCAGGTCAGGCGTCCCAAAAATCAAAACAGATTAATCCCACGTGATTTATTGCATCCCACAAGATTAATAGCATAAAAGCTGTCTCAAATGCCTTGATTTTTTTTTTCTTTTCCCCTCATAAAGAAACAGACACTTATGCCATGTGAGAAATAAATTTTTCCTTCTGATTTTCTCCTTGTCTGTAGAACATTTATAAAGTGGAAAAGCCAGCGGCAAAGCATGTCAAAATTGTCTTTTAAGGGGTTAACATTTGTAAGATGAATGCTGCGAGAACTCTTTTTTTTTTTAATTAAAAAATATATTTCTGGAGCAAAAACACAAGCAATAAAGAGTGTTTGCCTGTTGGGAGACTTGTTTTGTAATGTGGTATGAATAACCAGCTGACAATCCGTTTTTTTTGTTTTCTGTTCGTATGGCCAATGGCCACGAGCCAGCCAACTTTATTGTCCTTGAAATGTCATGATTTTGAGTATGCACAGAATTCTTAACTGCCCAATTTACTGCATAACATCCCTTTTTATTATATGGCAACAATGTGATCCTGGGCTCAAAGACTTACTAGTTAAGAAGATTATGTGTTTTCCTTTTTCTGTTTTGTTAAAGTGCCAAGTCTTGCATTTTTGGCATCTTCTAAAGAATAAAATGTCTTCTGAAATATTCTTTCCAAGCACAGAAGTTACCTCAGAGGAGCTCGGCATGGCAGGGCTTTTCAGTACTTTCTCGCTCGCTCAGAAGTTCAGACGCATTTCTTTTCCTCAAAAGCTTCCAATTTTTGTCTCTTTGTGTGTATTGACAGCAAAAAAAAAGTCCTTCATAAGTTTGTATTTCTTTACTTTACTGATAATTCATTTCTCTCTCTTTTTATTTTTTTTCCTCCTTCCCAAGTGTTGGACATTCGTGCTGGTGAGCAGGAGTGGGCAGGGGACAGGCAGGATGAGGGAGGATCGCCTGCCTGCACCCCTGGCTGCATCCCTGCATCCACAGCATCCTTGTCCTGCAGAGTGTTGGCCACCCCATTGCCCGTGCTGGGAGTGCACACCCTCAACTGGCAGAGTTTTAGCCAAATTCAGCTCTGGCACAGACGTGAAACCCTCCCTTGGTGGGAGATGGATGTGTTAGGAGTGTGACAGCACTGGCTCCCTCAGGTCTGGCACCCAGGGAGCAGGAATGTTTTGCAGCTGGAGAGAGCAGGGGTCCCTCACTGCTGCCCTGGCTTTCAGTGTGGCAAGAAGCAGTGTGACTTTGTGTCCCCTCTCCTCCAGCTGCCTGTGCTTCCCCAGGAATGGAGCCTTTTAAATATGTTTTCATCAGCTGACATTTAAGTATGAATAAACAACTATTATGCATGCACTAAATATTCATGTTTTACAACATTGCCATTGCACTGAGGAATTATTTATGAGGCTGCTGCTCTCCAGTGGGGTGAGGGGACCCGGCTCAGGGCAGCCAGGAGCAGCCCCTGGGCTGTCACTGTGGCCACGACCCAGCCACAATGTTGATATTTGTTTGTTGCCAAAGGTTGGCATTTCCCAGAGCTTCCTCTGAGATGCAAAGGCAAGGCATTCTGCTCTGGAGGATGTTATGTCCTGAACCTTTGTGTTCCAGCTGAGATTTTAGGGCACCTTTCCTCCTCCTCCTCCTCCTCCTCTGGCAGAGGTCACTACCTCAGCCCCCCCAGGGCTGCTGTGACTGCACTGTGTGTGCTGCCAAGGCAAGACGCTTCACTGCATCCCTGGGCTCTGTGCAGCAAGAATTTTAAGAAATAATAATTTAAAAATCCCCTTAATTATGCCAAAGATATGCTCTTCTCAGAAAACCAAACAGCAAACAGAAGTCCCTCCTTCTGAACCCAAGCCCTGAACATTAAAGGGGTTACTTAGGTTAAATAACAGACTCATTGAAAAGCCATTCTTAGAGACTGAAACCCTTTCTGTGCCTGCTGCTGGAGGAGGGGGACAGGGACACTTTGGGCAATGTTTTGGACATCCACTGTCCTTGAGCCACCAACTAGAGGCCATGGCTTGAGGAGTCACCACTGGGATGGGACCCGGAGTCAAGGGGAGAAGAGCAATCCAGCAGCTTCCAGGGTGGATGTCACCAGGGTTTGTCCTTAGAGGGTGGCAGCTCCTTTCTGAGCAGTATTGATGGCCACTTTATTACCACTAACAGGTTTATATGTCACTGCACTGGAATACAGGTGGGTGGCAAAGTGCAAAGGGAAGCATTTTGAGGGTGAAAAAACCCCAGGTGAGCTGCAGAGGGAGAAGCAGACCAGAGGAAATCAATGCTTTCCCACTGCTGGGATGCACATGGGCCTGCAGGGTAAGCCCCAGAGCAAAACAGGTTTTGAACAATAATATTTTCATTAAATAAAATCACAATTTTCTACAGTTTCTGCAGGGATGTCAAGACCTCTAAGAAAACACCTGATTCTATTCAATAATAATAATAAAGCTATTCTCAAGGTAATTTTTTAAGTAAAATCACCCATAAAAGCTCAAGTTGCAACATTTCTTTCCAGCAGTGTTATTATCAAGGACTAAAACAGGCAGCTCCCCTTCAGGCAGACAGCAGGCAGCACCTTCTTCCTCTCCTCAAAAAATTTAAGTTAATAGGGAAACATTCCTTCCAGGAAGCCCTTGAAACTTCATGTTCATCTGGCTGGTCAGCAGTAGAGCCTGGTGTGCATTTATATTTACACTTCCACTGTTTATATCACTTATGATGGGGCTTCATAGTGCTTCTGTGGCAAAACTGATCTCTGTTTTGGGCACTTGCCCTCCAATTGCTCAAAATAATCTACCAATATTTGGTACTTTCATCTGCAGCTGATCCCCTGCTTCATTCCACCTCTCTGTCTCCTGCTGTTTCTCTGGATTTGTCCTTCCAGCACTGCTTTCTCTCAGAATTTCACTGAAAACCTTCAGCATCACAAAACTGCCCTGCCAGATGTCTCAGCCTGGCCAGAGCTGCCCTTGGCATCCTTGAGCATTTTTCTATTAAAACCAGAGCAAGACTCCCAGGTGGAGTCATTCCCTTCCTGTAGGCAGTGGAAGGCAGCAGCTGCTGGAGCAGGTGGGAGGCCAGGGCCCCATAAACCAGGACAGGGTTTAGCAATGGGACACAGAGAGAGCTAATGAACAATTAAGTCAGAAGCTTTCACTGGAAAGCCATCTCCACCTCCAGCAACTCCACATTCCATGGCCCAGCGCACACAGCCCCAGGTACCAGATCACTGATGTCACCCACGGCCACCATGGGCAGCCCCAGCTCCATCCCACTGCCCTTCGAGCACAGCAGCTGGCACAGCTCCATGGGACTGTTGGATCATTTGGGGAGGTGGCTTTTGACTGATTGCTTGGAGGAATTTTCTCACAGCTCCCCATGCCAGCAATTTGGAAGTGAGGCGCAGGGTGGACAGACAGACCTGGGTGAGTCCTTGCTGTGTGGCAGGGGCTGGTGTAGGAGCACTCCCTGAAAGCCTGAGGAAGCTGTTGGTGCTGCAGACGTCTGCCCCGTGCCCATATATCTGCAGATTTCCATACTGAAGACATTTCCTGTACACATTTGCTGCCAGGGAAAGCTGCTGTCTACGACTCAGCTCTATTACTGGAAGAGCAGCGGCGGCGTTTGTGCTACTCTCAATATTGCATTTCCAGGACCTGCTCTGTGGCTTCCCAAATCCTCCTCCCAACTCCCCACATCCCCCCTGGCCAATTAGGGAAGAAGCCTGGTGGGGGTGGTGGCCCCCTCCCCTGTGTGGTGGTGCTGCACGGAGGGACTGGCGCCGAGCAGCGCGGACCATCCCCTCTTGGCCTTGGGAAGCGCGGTTCACAAGCCAATGACAGAGGGATGAAATGCAAATACAGCGTTTCTTGTAAAGTAAATTAAGCTAACAACGAGGTAACAAACCGCTGTTAATATTAGATTAACTTGTTTGGCAAGATATGAAATGGGGTGAGCTGGATTGCCGGTGGCGCGGTGCTCAATAGCGCTAATGCTGCTCAGGGAAGGATAACATCCCTCTGACAGACAGGGGCATGCTCCAAAAATAAAATAAATTAAGTCTGCAGGAAGAGCCAGAATCTGTGCAGCAATTACACCAGCATTAAAGATGAATGGAGACGAAGCCTAAGATTTTGATTGCCTTTAAACACTGGCTTGTTTTTTAATCTCAAAATCAGACTGTGCTGTGATCAGCCATTAGCCCCAACCGCAAAAAGAGAGAGAGACAGAAGATCCTAGGTTTTAACATCTGTAGTATGAACTTGAAATTCCTCTTTGATCTAAGATAAGGAGGCAAATGGCAGATAATGCAGAAGTTAAAGCCAGTTGAGTGCACTCGGCAGCTGGGGCTGACATTGGGAACGATGGAGGCTCGGGCAGAGGGGTCACCAGCAGCCGTGTCCTCAACGCAGGGACTGAGGCACAGGCTTAAATGTCATACTATATGCCAGTGGTCACTAAACTGATTAAGTAGTGGTTATCTTTAGCAGTAAAAAGGCTATCTGCTAATACTAAATGATTAGCGGCTAAAATGCCATTTACTCTGCTCTGATTCCTTGAATGAATATTTATGCCAAGTGATGACTATAACACCATCAAAAGGTTTCCGTGCTCTGCTCCGTAGAGTGGAAGCGATTATTCAACAGCAGGTCTGCACTCCAGCACTTGTTTCTATTAAGCAAATTTGCAGCATTCAGACAAGAATTCATGATTGCATTGTCCTCCTGGGATTTTTATTTTTAAAGGTATCCCACCTCCAATGCTCTTTGAGGAACGGATAGGTAGGCCTTGTCTGACACAGAAAAGAGGGGTACACCATTTCTCCCTTGTATTTTTTAAAGTACAAGGCAATTGGACCTTTGCCACACCTCCTTCAGCAGTGAGAAGTTGTGTCCTGCTTTCCTCTCACCCACCCAGTCTCCAACTGGGGCTTTTGCATGAACCAGCATCACAAAATTCTTCCTTAGGTATCAGGAATCAGATCTACAGCAATGGTGACAAATCACAAGGGCTGCCTATCAAAAATGAAGCCACTGCACCCCAGCAGTGGAGCAGGGCCTGCATTTCACAGCAAGGGCAAGTGCAGAGAGGCAATGGGAAGCCACTGCTCCTGACTAACTATGGCATAACTAAGGTACCTTTCTCTGAAGGACTCAATTTTTATACTGGTTCCAAAATCCTCCTTAAGAATCTGAACTGAAACTGAACAACCCTTCCAGCTTGTTTGGCGAGTGGTTTTGGTTTGGTTTTACTGCTCCCCTCCTCACCACAGGACAGCAGATTTGCCCTGCCATTTTGTGCTGAATGGCAGCAAATCCCATGGGCAGGCAGGCAGGGAACCATCAATCCAGAGCACAGGCAGGGGCAGTGGCTGTCTGGCAGCCCATCTCAAAGCAAGGAATTGAAACATTTGGGCAACAAGTAGCCCCAGGGTGGCTGCCTCAGTAGCCTCTACAAAAAGAGCATCACGAGTTTCTCAAAAAATAACCTCCTTCCACACCAAGAAGCACTAAAATGGAACATCACCTTGAACACCACACATCCATGAGCAGCTATAAGTGGCTCTTTAATTGCTATTCCATGTTTACGGGAATAAAACAGGATGAGGCCACACATTTTACGCTGGATCTCCCAACCCAAAACATCT
Source organism: Petroica traversi (assembly GCA_025920805.1). Taxonomy (NCBI): domain Eukaryota; kingdom Metazoa; phylum Chordata; class Aves; order Passeriformes; family Petroicidae; genus Petroica; species Petroica traversi. Next base: position 5,278,583 of record JAHLSL010000073.1, read on the forward strand.
GTTTGTGAAGAAAAATCACTCAATCAACCCACATGTCTGAGGTAGCTCCAGATGACAGGCAGTATTTTGAAGCATGCTAAGTGTCTGGTGGTGTTTTTCTTCTGCTTAACCATTATTCATACAGCTGTACATAAAAGCATTTCATGCAACAGGCAGAGCAGCACCAAGCTGCACTGCATCTGGCATTTGCAATTCAGAGAACACACACAAGCGACCCAGGACCAGCAACCAATTAAGTCACATCAGAAAAAAAGTGCTCGGTGTCTATTTATTAAAGGAAAGGGGGGTAAATCTAAGAAAAAGCAAGAAGACAAAATAAATAGAATTGCAGCCATCCTTTACAGCTACTGGTGCACTATATTAAAGTGACACTCACTATACAAAGAAATGTGTTTGATACAGTCCAGTGGGTTGCACATGAATTGCATAACCTTGAAAATCATTGCACAAAGCATCGCAGCAGGAACACAGTTCAGAATTTTTTTCTCCAGGAGATGCTTCAAATCTGATCGCTTTTATTGCGTGGGAGGTCAAAGCACCTGGCACAGAGGGAGCAAAAAGGGCTGGGAGCAGGATCTGCTGCATCAGCGCCCAGTCACGTCCCAGCCCTGACATCAGCTCTCACAGCAGCTCTGACCTGGACAAGTGATGCCCCATGGGAAAATTCCAAGCCTAGCAAAGCCTTGAAATTAATATTCTGATCAATGCCCAGGCACCTGTTGGATGGGCCGAAGGGAGCCCATTCTTCGCAGCCCAGACTGGAGACACCGGATCAGGCAGCCAGCAGGAATTCCATGGAAATGCTCACTCTGAATCCACAAGGAGCCTCTCAGCCAGCAGCTCAGCACGGCACAGCAGCCTGATGGTTCCCAGCCATCACCTGCCCCCAGCTCATTCCCTCCCATTATACAGGGAAGCAGGTGGTTGGATGGAAGTCTCCACAACCCTGCAGCAGCATTTCCCCCAGTTATTATGAGAGAACCTGCCCCTGCTGTGAACCATGCAGTTTCCAGGGATCTACGTACACGTTTCCAAGTTTGCTCAGCTAAAGCACAGGAAATACAGGCTTTTGCCACATGGGGAAGAAACCACAGCAAAGATGACCAGGAAACATTCATAATTTTTAATTCACACCAGTAATAAAATTGCATTACATTTTTCATAAAATAAATGTTCCAGTTTATATACAGAAAACAGACTGTACAGAGCCCTCCCCCAGACCCCAAAAACTCACAAACATACAGGCAATGCAGTGCTCAGCTAAGCAGGCACAACTGTACATCTAAAATTGTAACTGCTTTGTGTTGGGGGGGAAAAGGTACTACAATGTATATAGTCCTCTCTGGACCAAGAATTAAAAAAATATTGCAGGCAAGCTGACAGACGCCCTCGCTGCTCGTGCGGCCAAGCGCCCATCCCACAGTGCTCCAGCGAAGCAGGGGCTGTTATTGAACCTGGGACTCGAAGCTCCCGTTCAGCTGCCCTTCCTCATAGTCCATCTGACACAAGATCATGTTGTTCTTCAGGAAAAATTTGTCTCCCACGCAGAATCTGGAAGATGAAAAAAGAATTAGTGGCTGTGAGTATGAGCAGATGTTGGAACGGGGGGAGTTTGAGGCAGTTTGGGTCCGAAGGTGATTCTGGTGAGCCAAGTTTGATTTCCAGCTCTGCCAGTGCTGTCAGACCCCAAGGAAGCCCATGTGCTCCCCTTGCCACCCTAGGGTTTTGCTGTCCCTTTCCCTGGCACATCCATGCTTGGCTCCAGGCCACAGGGAGCAGCTTGGGGAGCAGGTCCCACTCTCTGCAGGGTCCGTGCCAGCTGCAGGAGGAGGTTGGGAGCAGCAAGGGATTTGTCCCTGCAGACACGAGATGTTGGCTCTCCAACCAGGAAATCAGGTGGGTGATATTACACGGAGCCTATTTGAAGTTTTTGCTGGTTCCACATTTCCACAGCTCCCTCGGGTGAAGCAGTATTTACACTAATTTCCAGGCAAGGACTGGCTATTAAGTCCTCCCTCACCCCCTTGTGTACAGTGCTGAACAATAAATAGAAATTTCTCGGTGGCTGGACTCCTAACCTTTATCTTCATTGAGTGAAGGGCACTGCTCTCTATATACCATGTAAATTGTTCTGTTTGTCTTGAAGTTGACAGAGAAGCTTGTGATATTTAACAATTTTATTTGACCATTAAGGTCAAAAAAGTTCCACATATAAGATCAGAGAGGTGTGAATTGACAGCCAATAGCTTTTTCTGCCCTGCCTGCTTGCTCAGGAATCAGAAGCTAATCTTTACTTCTTAAGATAACAAATAATGTTCTCTGCACCCAGTTCAGGGGCAGTTTTTTGTCCATCACACTGGCAGGGCAATGACAGACAAGAGCACAGGCTGCCCCAAGGGCTGAGTCTGAAATCAGCCTCGGGTCCCTAAAGCAGAGACACCCTGGGTCAGGCACTGTGCAGGGAGGGGTAGGTACAAGCCTCTGGCAAGGCCAGATATCCACAGGGCTTTGAAAGATCATTGGAGATGACTCCATCCTCAGGAGACTTAGCAGACCCCAAATGCCCATTTCCTCTGCTCTCAGGCAGAGCTTTGGCACTGCCTACCCCTTGTCTAAAGTGTTTTCATCATCTGTAACTCAGGCAGCTTCAGGCAAGCAGTTCCATAAAACTGAGAATTTTCTGCTGAAAGAACAGGACTGATAATTTTAGAGCTCCTTTATAGGCCCAACACGGGCACAAGTTTTCTCCAACTGGACACCTGCAAATAATCTAATTAATTTGCCAAGTTGGTACAGAGAGAACTGGGCATTGGTTCACACTTTAGAGGATTTCACTGAAGACCTTCCATCTTCTTCCCTCTGTGGCACATGCTCTAGCAGTTCTGAAATTCAACCTTTTCTGTATATTAAAAGGATAAAAATTATTCCTGATTTAAATTAACAGCCTTTATGTAAACACTGTACTGTACATACCCTCCTTAACACCACCTTCCCCAGCAGCAGGTTTACTCACAATAAGTAACAGGCACAGCTGTTTGCTTTTCACTCTTATCCCCACCTTAAGCGGGGATAAATCTCCAGGAAGAAAAATACAAAAATTACTCTTGCCACCAGCATCATCAACAGCTGTTTCTTGCTAAACCTGGTTTTGGGTGTAGAGGAGCCAAAGGAGGAGCTGGAGAATTTGGGAGTTGGAAGGTGTTTGGGTGTATACAAGCACATGGGAACTGAAATGCTCTACAGAGGATACCCTAATGTCATGTGAAGTTTTGGGAGAAGGGTTTGATTCACTGGCAAGGCAACTGTTTGTACCTGCCAGTCCTACAAACCTACCAATAAAATGGGATCTCTTCAGATGATGCATCACAACTGGACACAGAGGATTTAACAGGGTGACTTCAAGCCCAGTTTCACACTGCCTGCGCCATGCTCAGAGCAGGGATGCTGCAGAGCCCATCTGGGTGATCCAATTCCAGCCAGCAGCAGTGAGAAATAGGTGCTGAACCTACTCTGCCATTTCTTAGAGAGTGATTTTCTTCTGAGCAAACCCACACTTCAGATAATGTCAGGAGAAGCAGCTGGATTTCCTGCAACCCTTGTAACACTGACCTATCAGCCAGTTACAGCAGTGACCAGCTTTTATTCAGCACTACGATGACCATGATGACTTTAGAACAGTTTAAAGCATGGCAGCCTGAGTGGTAATGCAGGACTTGCTGCAACCCTGGTATTCTAGGGAATTAAACTAATGAAAACACTGCACACTTGGTAAAAATATCAGAGATTTTGCTGTGATAGATTTAGCATTCTATGCAGAGTCTAGTTATAGAAGGGCAAGCAAGCTGGAAGAGAACTAAAGAAAGGTCTTCATCATCAAATCTTTTCAGAGCAAAAGGACAAGAAGGGGTTTCGGGTGGGGTTTCCAATTCAGAACTAGAACTGGCATCCACCTCTACAATTTTGACTTTAGGGTTACTTAAACTCACTGTTCTCGGTTCAGCATCCAGCGCTGTCTGTTACAGGATCACTTCCATTCTGCCCTTTCAAGCCAAAATCTCTAGAGAATAAGTCATAAAAATTTGCAGCCTTCTGACCTCAGCCAAAAGTAAAAATCTACGGTTTTAGAACAACTCAGCCCCTCACAAACTGAGCAAATCCCTTGTGCATCACCGCACAACTCTGCCAGAATGGGGGATTACCTGTGCCCTCCTGCCAGGCAGTGACAGCCCTGGAGGTTGTCTGAAGGGCAGAGTGGGACCACACTGGCAATTGAAGAGGGAAGGGAGGGAAGAGAGGTATTTTGGAGCCTTTGGAACAAAGGGTGAAATTTAGAAGAAACTACTGAAAATTAAAACTAGGCAGCACTAGGGTTTTCTGGGACAGAAGAAGGGTGAAGTGGGGTTAGATGAGATACTCATCCTGCAGACTCCAAGGCCAACCAGCACTCCTGCCTGTGCAGCCCAGAGCTGCCTGAAGAGAGATTTATAACGCTGCAGCCTTAGTTTCGGTGTGAAGTTTGGGAGCGACCCTCTCCTGCCCAGGAATCATCAGGAGGCTGAAAAGAGCTGATCCTGCTGCAGCACCCGCAACACTCCCGAGTCTGGACACAAATCCCAGAACGGACTCGTGATTGTGGCAGTGTGGAAGGCGCATCTCGGGGGATGAGGGGATCAGGTCCGTGTTCAAGAGTCACAAAACAAGACTGGGCAACTGTAAGATCCCACGTGGCTCCCGCAGAGAGCCCAAGGCTGGGAGCCACTAGATGTCACTGCCGGCCCGGCACTGCCACCGCGCCCGTGCAGGCGACAGCGTTAGCGGGAGTTCGGTACCTCGAATAAACACCACTCTCGCCTTCAGTCAGCGAGTAAAGCCATCTCATTCGCCTCCTCCGTGCTCTGGCACCACGCAGCTGACACCAAATTCACCCCTAGGGCTGAGCCGGAGGGTGTGGAAGGAGAATCGGACTGGATCTCCCAAGTTCAGGGGGAAGCTGGCAGGGGTTTGCACTCACTCACGTGTATGGCTGCTTCAGAGAGATCCCACTGTGACTCTTTTCTAGAGTGAGCAAGGAATGTTTAAGTCAGGCTTTTAGCTTGACTTTTCCAGAATTGGGTTCTCCATGTTCCACAAGTTTTGTCATCTCTCTTACACTTTCCCATGGGATGAGGCATTGCATCCTAGTTTCATCTTTTGGAAATACAGCCTCAGATCCAGAACACGAATCCCAGCACTGCCCTTGGATGCTGGGCAGTCACTACAGCCTGACTAAGCAAGCAGTAGAACAGCAAGCAGTTTCAGGTCTATGCTAGACAAGGATGCATCAGAAGGTGACATGGTATCACACCTGGTTCTGTGGGCTTCCATTCTGCATATGATGATCAGTAAATGGTGCTGGGAAGATTTTTCACGGCCCTCCTAAACAAAACTGGCTACAGGTAGTCCAAGTGAAAACACTGTGCAAGACCCTTTATTATACTCCCTGTTGTGCATATTCCACTGGATAAAACACAGCAGAAACACGTAAGCCCCATTCAAAATTATTCCACCAAGATCCCCTATTAATTACACAACAACTAAAGGGTTTTGTTCCTAGTGTTGGAAAGGGCTTAGCCAGAGTATTTTTCTCCTTCCTGTCCCTCATCTTTATCCTTCTTCTTTTCCACCCCCCAGTTTTGAGCATGTCAGAAATGAGATTTAAACGAGATAATGTCAGTTTGCCAGAGGAGGTCCACTCTCCATCATCTGCCTTCTGCAAAGGGGGTAGACCCTGAAAGGACGCTGGAGCAGTTTGTTTTATTCAGCAGCAGCTGTACAGTCTATGTCTGTGTGCTCCCCCTTGCCCCTCCAACTCCCACCAGCTCCAAGGGGATTTGCAGTAAAAGGGCTACAAGTACTTAGATGCATGGCCCAGGTCAGCCTGGCAACCCAGGCCAAGCCCTGCCAGCAGGCTGAGAGCCCCAGACGGGCAGTGTGCATCAAACATTTCCCCTGTTTTGTGGGCAAAGGTATAAATTAGTTTGTGTGCACAATAACTGTGTCCTCACCGCTGGTTGCAGAGCTGACAGGCAAAGCAGTCCAAATGGTAAACATTATCTCTGGCCCTCATCACCATCTCAAAGGCAGGGATCAGTTTACTGCAGGCAGCACAATTCCCGGTGGTACCAAAGAGCCTGCCAAAGAAGCACAATCATTAGAAGCCATTTTAATTAAATGGTGGAAGGACTAATTAAGTGTAATTAGCAGTATCAAATACTGTATTGCACCAATAAATAGAAGTTGCAGTCTCCATTTCACTGACCAACCAGCGTGCAGGAACTTGGGATAAAACTGCCTGGTGAGCAGGCTCCGATCGTCGAGACGAAACTTCATTTGGTTTGTGAGCCTAGGGCTAATTTGCTGGCTAATGGAGAAAAGCATTAAACACTTAGAGCACTATTTTGGGGCTCACAAAATTTCAGTCAAAAACTACCTGCCTCTCTGCAGCAGTGGGGTAGGTGCTGGGAGCTGCCCGTCCTGCTCCACATGGGCTTGCCATGCTTGGCCACAGCCTGATGGAGGGACAGGCTGGCAGCAGGACACACAAGTCCTGCAAACTTTGCTAATCCTGGCAGGCAGCACTGTAACAGAGCATAGGAAGACCCTCACTTACCTGCTGTTTAAAAAGAAAAAGCACGACTCCTCTTGCAATGAGTGCACAGCATTTCACCAGCATCTCAGAGAGCAAGCCCTCCTTGCTGGCTGTGCCCCCCTCCTGCTGCCTCCCGGGAGCCAGCTAAGCCATTGCATGGCAGCCTGAACAGCATGCTCAGCCGTTCCACTCCAGCTCCCCGCTCCTCCAGGACAGCCCTTCAGCACTGGAAGCCTTGCCATTTCCATCTTGGCTTTCACTATCTGTCTCCCCAGATGTCTGCTGCTGTTACAGCTCCCGCTGGGGGACTCAATCCTTCCCGCAGTCCCCTTGCCCGAGGTGTCCCTGCAGAGCCCGTGTGTGCCAGGGGCACGGTGCCACTGCGGCCTTACAGCCGGCCGGGGGCACTGAGCCACGGGCTGACAGAACCAAGGTCCACCCCAGCCTCTGGTCAATAGCCACGTGGTTAGTTACTTTGCCTAGGAGATGATAGAAATGGTATTTTGGGGGCGATGAGCCTCAAGACGTACGATCCCTGCTGGCCATTAGCTCTGTGCACGCAACGCACTGCTGCCCGCGGACAGATCTGGGCTCACGGCTTGTTTCGAGCCATCGGTTCTGGCTGATTCCACAACACGCAGATGAGAAGCATCAGGAAAATCTATAACCAATTTCTAAACCTGCAATTTGCCAAGCTAATCAATACTAATTATTACTGGCCAGTAATTGTGAATTAAAACACCCAGCAGTGTTATAGAAACCTCGGCACAACTGTCACACCCTCCTACAGTGCTGTGCTCCCAAAGTCAGCTCGCTCACTCTCCAGCTGTAAGAAAGACCACCTTTATTTTTTTTAGGAGTGGTATCAGTGATCTTTCGTTAGGCCTGGCTGGAAAATCCCAGGCCATCCTATGAAAAAGAAGCACTACATTTTCCTTGAGAGCAAAACAAAGCAAACCAAAACAGAAACACTCGTGCAGGACGAAAAATCCGCAAAGGGAGTACTGAAATTCCTTCCCCCACGATTCCATCATTGGAAGGCTGAAAGGCAGGGTGAAATCCCAGCTGTATAATTTGTACCAGCAAAAGGCAGCCCCTTTTTCCCTGCCAGCTGACCCCTCTTGCTCCTGCCCCCACAGGCAGGCAAGGCAGGGGAGGTAGTTGGGCATGGGCCTCGGCTGCCCAACGCCAGCAGACCCAACTGGAAAAATGCAGCACTGAAAAGCTTCCAAGGTCCCCACCCTGGAACGCCCTGACTCTCATTCAGCACCCACTCACAAATCAAGCCATTACTCCAGACTTCCCTCCCTTCCGCAGCCTAGCTGCCCCTTTCCACTTGGGCATAGCAAAGCCTGACAGCTTTTGCCAGGATTTTCCCATTTTCCATAAAACCAGGCATCTGTTTTTAGAGTACCGAAGTCACAGCAAACTCAAAAAAAATGAGTTAAATGCATTAGGCAGGGAAACTGGGAGGTTAATCCTAGATTTGCTCTGTGCCCAGCACTGCTACATGCACAAGTATAAAATATCCATTATTCATTAGCATCACAGTTGTGTGGAGCTCAATCTAGATTAAACAAAATAAAGGGGCCCCAGACAGCACCATTTGCATTGTTAAGCAGGTGCTTTTCTTCAGCCTTCAAATAGGAGACTTTTCTAAATGGAAATGATGGGGAAATTTGGACAGATGTTCACTTAACTATTTAAACAGTTAGCTTAAGAAACATGAAAAATGTATTTGGCATCGTATTCACCTGTCTCCTTTCAGGGGTTTTGGGGGTAAACCAATTGTTAAACAGCTTTGACTGTTTGCATAAGATCTGAAGCTTATGTTCTGTCCAGCTGAAATCGTGTTGCCTTCTAATGTCTACATAACGTGGCTTCCAGCGAGTCAGCGTGCTAATCTTTTTCTCTTCTATCAAGTTTCACAGTCCTCCATACCCTCCCTTTCCCAGCAGATGAACATTTCACACTTTTTCTAGCACCTCCTAATTTTAATCTGCTTTTCGGGGAGTGATTTAGAGCCGCATGTATTCACCAGACTTCTAAAAATACACTGTAACTTGTACAGTGAACATGGCTTTTTTTAATCTGTTGGAAGAAAACACAAGAAGAACAGAGTCTTTTGCCTTTTTTTTTTTTTTTTTTTTGCTTATGGAAAACCTGCCACCTCTGGTATCTCCTGATTCAGAAGCTACTTGAGCTGAAACTTCCTGAAGTGGGGAGCTTAATAGAAAGAAGGGAGAGAAGATAAGAAGCAGGAGAAAAACCTCCCGCCCCAAGCCCCATCTGTGGTTACATTTAAAATAGCCCCACATGAACAAACTGATCTGCATTCTGTCCTCCAGACACCTTCGTAACAGATGCAACACTCTTTTACACATTCACACACACGAAGTCGAAGCACATTAGAAAATCTATCAGAAGATGTTCAGCCTCTACTTACTAGCTTGGAGCCATTGGCATAAAAGAAGCTGGAAGTACAAGTTTTCAGTTTGGGGATGTTTTGCTTCTTCTAAAAAACCCCTATTTATTCACTTTCCTTTGAAGTTAAAAGGCAACAATTTTTAAGTACAGATTTATTCCCCTTTATGTAACAGGAAGACCCAGCCAGCTTGTAAATAAGCATAGATTATGCAGATTTAAAATTTAGCACAATTAAACTTTTACCCTGTGGTAGTAATTATGTTTAATGGCTCTTAGCCTGAACTTAACCACGTCTATTGTTGTCAGCCAGTCTAAAAGCAGGAGTTTGTTCAAGGACAATTTTCTGTAGTTTATGGGCACACTAAAATCCCCGCTATGCCCTATTCTCATTGGCCATTGATGTCAGTGTGTATAGTAAAAATTAAAGCTAATTGGCATACAGGAGCAGCCCTGAATGCAAATGAATTAATGGGAAAAGAAGGAAGCACTCCTGGAAGCAGTAGGCAACTGTCAAAGGATGGGTTTTATGTAGTCTTGTCTGGGCTAAAGAGCAGTCTTCTGCATATGATCCAGACCTCAACAGCTCCATGAGCACACCTCAAATTAATTCAAACTGTCAAGAGTAGTGTCACAGCACCCTGCAGGTTTTTTTTTTTTAGGTGGGGGGAAAAGAATGGTAAAGGGTTCTTACTGTAGAGAAAACAGTTAGAAACTTCTCATATGAAAACATTTAGTTTAGCACCTTTTAACAGATTTTTCACTCAACCAAGATGTTCAGGGGGGCTAAACTGAGAACCTGTTTGCCTATTTCTGTCACCACTAGGAACAACAATCTGGTTCAGTCGTTTGCCTACAAGGAGAGAGTTCCCATTTCTTCTCGCCCCCTCTAGCCTGGTGTCTGACTAGGTAGCAGCGTGCAATCAAAAAAGAAGGAGAAAATCTTCCCTCTGCTGAAAGAGTAAAAGGTTTGGAGCTGCTGACTCCATAGGAGACAAAAAAAGAGTAAGCAGGACAGGCACATAAATATAATGAGTGGTACAGAAAGGAAAGGCTGGCAGTGTCAATCAGATTTTTTTAAACATGGAACAAGTTAAGTTCAAAATTCAAACAACTGAGTGGAGACTGATAACCCCCCCCCAAAAAAAGGTTTTGTCAACACTGAAAGATAAGAATTATGAACTGAAGGAGGACTAAACACTAACCTACAGTTAAATATCTACATTTGTAGATATAGTGTACAACTGCATACTATTCTACATATTTATATATCCAGATATACAAGTTTTAGAAGAGCTATGGAACTCCATGCTCATATCCTCTCCAGCTAGAAGGTGAAATACGTTTTCCCATACAACTCCCCTATTTGCCTGCTGCTGTTTATTTCCTAGCTTCATCAGGACCTGCTATAGAACAAGACTCACTTTATGTACCTGAAATCCATCTTCATGGAAAGAAAAGGTTTTGCCCCTACCTTTTGAAACAAACCAATACCTGATTTTTCAGGGAGGGTGGCTCTTAAATACTGCAATCATTATTTTTCCTATCTGTGGATATTAGAAATATGCTGAGCTACAAGTGTGATTTGACCAGACTTTTGAATATATCAATAAATGCGGGGAAAGCCTGAACATCACTTAGAAAGATAAAAAGAATAAGCTTAAAAGCAACTTCAGACAACTTTCCTGTAATCAGCCTTCTTTAAATATTAGAGAAAAGCCTCAGTGATAGGAGATTCAGCACAGTAAATACACATTAGCTGGTGCACCCTCCTATCCAGGACACTGCTGTCAGTGCTGCAGTGGGAAGTCATGTCAGCTGAAGGAAAGGAAATGCATTTTGATACTAATGAAGTTGGTCAAGCTGTCCTCTCATGAAGCCTTCAAGTTCAATCCCAAAGAATTTACATCTTGCATGCCAAAGGGTTTGGCATTCAAGGACAGCATAGCAGGGGGAGTTGAACCAGTACAAAACAGCCCCTGGCCAAGTGACCGCACTGGTTCAGAAATTACTGGGCCTGAACTTCAAGGCTGCTCAAGGGAGTCTGTTTTCACTTGAAGGACACATCTGAATGTTCACTTATTTCACTCCTTTGGCCTCTCTGTCCTTATTTTCAGTGGGTATTTACAGAGGGGTTGGGACCATGAGCAGGCAGGAGAAGTCCAAGTCCTCCTCCCACGCCCCAGCCTTTCCCATGGTACAAGTGAAGCTGCTGACCTTGAGCCCATCCTGGCTCGGCACTGCTGAACACAAGTGCAACAATGTCCTCTTAGGAGAGTTTAAACACAGCAAACTGCAAAGTGATAGAGGTATGCGAGTGTACTACAGCCAGGCAGAATTACTCCCCATTAGCTTGCCTCCTCAGTGAGAAGTTGTGGAGCTGGAAAAAAAAAGGACAAAAAGCAAACAAACAAAGTATGGGCACGGGCTGTGAGAAACTCCTGGACCAGATACTGTGGAGGAAAAAAAAAATCTGTACTTTAACATCACAAAGCACAGCAATGTTGCCAAGACACATTGTATTTTGAGCCTAATTAATCCTCCTTAATCTGTGCAGACACCAAGTGTAGAAGTGAGGGTGCATGCAAGACGCTCCCTATTGCGAGGCAAAAGCAGCACTTGAGTTTAGTGACATTTTTAGGCTCTGAGCAGACACTACTCATTCAGCCACACTGCATTTATACCTCTCCCTCCAACGCCAAACATGTCCCTTGAAAATCCGGTGGGGAATGCTCTTGGTGCGTGCATGCACACTGTGCTTCTCCAGAGGAAAAAATATCCCAATTCTCTCCTTTCTGCCTCAAAGCTGCTGCATCTTCTGCAGGTTAAAGCCACATTCTGAGTAGTAGTGATGTCTTGGGGAGATTAACTTAAATTCTGCCTGTTGGGGCACTCACATCTCAGTTCCCAAAAGCTTTTTCTCACACATCCAGTTCTGGTTTAGTGGTTTCACTCAGGGCTCTGGTCACTGACTTGGGGAAGGCCACCAGGAGGAGGGAATTTGTCTATATCCTCCTGCCAATAGAGCAGGGCACCCATGTTTATGCACTTATCCCACAAGAAAATTAAACCCTGCACATTTGCCAGATATTGAACACTTCACCTAAAGGGCTCCAAAAGCAATTCCCTGACAGAGTGAACACCCTGGGGCAATTGGAGTAGAGGAAAAACCCCCGGACTTGGCATCTGAATAATTTGAAGTAGGAGCTGCTGAGGGTGGAGTCCAAGCCTCTGTGATACAGACAATGCTGAGGGGTGACAGGGGATAGCAGTCTTGCCAGGAGGTCCTGATCCCTCAGGTGGAATGCAGAGGGCTGCTCTTCTCCCTGGAGACACCAACATCAGGTACAGGTTGCAGCACTGATGCCCTGTGGGGTTTGCAGCTCTGATCCAAACACGTGGGAAAATGGGTGAAAATAACTGCCACAAAACCCACTGAGAACAGCACCAGGACTTCCCGGAAAGCCCTTCTCTTTTACTGATTCACCATCATTTTTTAATGCAGGTTTTAAGCTTTCTTTGGAGTCTAATTAAGCCCCCAATCAGTTAACACGATGAAAAAACTTTCCCAACACCAGCATATCAAACACGCAGAAGCAACAGTTCTGCTCCTCTCAAAGCGAGCCCGACTCGCCTTTGCTCGTGTGAGGGCACCATGCTGAGTAAAAAGGAAAAATCACGTTCTTCATCAGCACTTCACAGTGAAATTTAAGTTGTCAGCTCCTCACGGGAAATCCTGATGCAACACCCAGCCCGTCCCTGTGAAGCGGAGCTTGGTGAATGTTTAATTACGCCTCGGAACAAACACACATCGCTGCGTGGGGGCTGCGAGGAGCCATCTGAGCCTGCATGCTATGCTGCTCTGTCCCAGAAGCAGTTCCTTCAATAGCACTTGCTTATCAAAAATAATTAGAGGTAGGATTGCTGGAACTGCGATTATGAAACAAATGGTAAATCTATTTGCTGAGATGAAATGTATTGAAAGATACATCGAGACACAGCTGGAGACTGAGGTGATACCACAAGGATAACAACTCGAGATCCAATTTCATCTTTCATGATTAAAAAATGAGCAAGAAAGTGTTTTATGAAATGTGAAGGTTAACAAATGTTCCTTCACAAGCAATGACGACAGTTTATCTTTTGAAACAAATGATCAGGCTATGGTCTGCTTGCAGATCCTGAAACTCGTCGGGAAGATTTCCGCTGAAAACCCACTGAGGATCAGCACACAGGGCTGGCAGCCCACCCCGCTCCCAGTGCCTGGGACAAAGCCAGCTCCAAGGGAATGCTGTCACAGGGGCAAGGAGCTGGCTGTGCTACTGTCCTGACCCTCTGCCACAAGTCCATCCCTAGCCCAAATCCCTGCAGTGGCCGTGGCTCGTTGATATCTGCCCGGTGGCACACCTGAAAATTGACAATAAAATATTCCAGGAGCCCTCTGACTGCCCTCCAGGTAAAGTGCTCTCTTTATGGTGCAACCACAGTGTGAAGTATGAAAAGTTATTTTTAGGAATAAATTCTGCTAAAATTGGACTAGTAGACTAAATACCGTGAGTTGTTTAAGAAGAAAAAAAAAATGTGGCGAGAGACTCTAAAACTACTAATGTTAAGGAATTATGTAATCATGGGAAGGGTTCATTTGCCAAGAAGAAAAATTCAAATTACCAGGAGAGAATAGACAGTAGAGAAGATTGTGATGGCAACTTTAGCTCCTACTATTAATAAAACTAATAGTTAAAATTGAGAGAGAAAGAAATATTATGTGTAGAAACCAACACAATATATTTTAAAGTAAAAAAATTGCTTTATACCTCTACAAATATGGGACTATGTAGCAATGCCCTTATTCCTATCCTGGGAGCCGGAAAGGGTTCCTTAGCATCAGGGGAACAGACCCCAGGAATAGAGCCGAACCCCCCCAAAAAACACCAGTATAAACTGAATTTACTTAGTAGTAATAATACAAGCCATGATAGCTGTACTGCTGCCTAAACAACTGAAGGCTAATTAACAGTGCTGTTACAGAATTAATGTTATTCTTTCCTAGCCAAGTCTTGGTCAAGTTTCCTAAGCTATGACAATTACACTGTCCTTCCCAACAAAAACAGTCAAAGTTCCAACAGCCTAAATTCAAACGGGGGGAACTATTTAAGTAAAAGTTGCATAAGTCTTCACTTTGCAGTTTAACCTTTCTGCACAAATAGCAACAGACTTCCCCCCTGTCGGGCCAGGAACTATTCCAACCCAAAAAATGGAGACAGAGGAGTTACAAGACCCCTCTGTGGCACAAAAGTTTGTCCCAGAGACCACATTTAACTGGTGCTGTGACAGAAGCTGCATGGCCATGGTCAAACACAAGTCCCAACTGTTGCCTTCCAAGGTTCATGTCACTAACTGCCCTCTCTTCTCAAAGCTGGGACATGGACCACTTCCTGGGGTCTGCTGTGCCTGGCTTCTTTTCCATCCCCAGCACAGGCTTCTGGTGGGCCCCAGAAATTTCACATCATCTAGGGGCCAGTGGGAAAATCACAGATTAAGCTTTTCCACCTCAAAGCAGCATTCTCGGGATAAACCAAGGAAAGAGAGAAGTGCTCTACAACTCCAGTGATAAAAAAGTCCTTCTAAGCCTAAGAGCATCAATACTGCTGTCCTTTGGCACTTTAACATGTCTGGTTTGATGCCACACATTATTTTTGTTATGAAACTAGAATAAACCAAAATCAATACGGTGCTTATTAAATGGACAAAACACGGGGTAGCTCATAGGTCTCAAAAAGCAAATGTAAATTGAAAACACTGTCCAGCTCAGTATTTCTAGCAGTGTTCTGCAACACACAGAATAAAGCTGAATATCTATCTTCAGGGTCAAATTAAAAAAAACAAAAAACCAAAAAACCACACGCACAACACTTTTTCAAGACCAGAAATGACAGAGTCAAGTGATAAATAATGAAATGGAGGATGACAGATGGAGAGACCTGGATCACTTGGCAAGCTGGGTGCAAACAAGATAAAGAAAAGATAATGTATGAACAAGATAAAGTACAAAGAAATACTTCAGAAAATAATGCAGCTGTTCTTCCTGGAAAGAAAACTTTTCCTGGAAGTAGCTCTCCTGAGAGATTTTGGGGGTCCTAGCATTACCCAATTGTGATACTGTGATGAAAGGCTTCCTCAAAAAGGGAAGATCAAGAACTGAAATATTCACTGAGACACCAGAATTATGTCCTCAGCAGAGAGTATAGCTGAGCTGAAGAAGAAGAACCAAAATGCTAATTTGGAGGTGGAAATCTCTGGGTTGAATTTGGACCTTCTGGAGCTCATGTTTTTTAGCTTAGCACAGACAGGGTTAAGGATGCTTCCAGAGCAAGTGACCTGTGACATTATTAAATACTCAGATTTAAGGAAGGTACAAGAATTATTTTGTTATAGTGAAGATAGTTAACTTTTTCCTCATCACACCCTTTTCTTTTTTCCAAAGGCTGCTTATCCTGTCTTTTCCATCTCAGATGTGTTCACCCCTATCCATGCTCCTCCTCACTTGGATCTTGGGGACACACCCCACCTAACCAGATGTGGAGCTGCAACTGCTGCTTGTGTGGCAGAATTTCAGCTAGGATATTTCATGTGTGTCCTGAAGGATTTTGGCTGTAAATCTCTCCTGTGGGCAGGATGCTCTTGTGCACTGCTGGGCTGAAGGGCAAGGTGACAGCTCCCACATGGCAGCTGATAGACTCAGTCCTCCTGTTTGGCTCAGCGCTTAATCTCTCGCCTTTAGAAGGAGAAAACTGTTTGTTCAAGTTTACTGAGAAAATATTTACTGAAGGTTTTCAGAAATAAGTTTTACATTGAAACACACTGAGCATCTGAGCACTGACACTAATCTAGGCAGCCACTGAACACTGCAAGGTTAGAAGGCATTTTACCTCCCTATCTTACAACAGCGTGTTGGGTTTGTTTTGCTTCAGATGTTTTGCTGGTTGAGCTTGCCTGGGAAATGCTATCAGTGCTTGAGGAAAAATAGAAGAAAACACACACATTAGCTGGAGATCAAGTACATTCTTCCAAAGGAAAAACAAAGCAAAACTCTGAGTGTTTTGCAGTGTGACCCCCATAATAATGTTTGCATTAGGCCTGCTGTCTTATTAATATTCATTTATGTTTGCATAAAGTATTTTGCACAAAACCCCCATACACAGCAGGCAAAAAATCCCATGTGTTGTTATGTATTGCAGACACACACTGACAGGATGGTTCTAACTCTGAGCGAGTGATGGTCTCTGCTGACTTCCTCAGACAGAAACATTTTTTTAAGTTGATCTGTAATTTTGGAGTTTTGCTCCATTTACTTAGGGAAGAGACAAGTGCCCCTTGGGAGGAACCTTACTCAAGACTAGAAGTCTGCCTAAAAGCCATGACTGAAAAAAAAAAGGTAAAGGTTTGGTCAGGTCTCAGTCAGTCTGCAGGAGTATAGCATCAGAGATATGCAAAAAGAATGAAGAGTTTTTACTAATTTACTCAGCAAGCAGAATTTGTTCTTGTTGGTCCACAATAATAAAAAATCATGACCTCTGCCTTCTACCTTAACCTAAACTCAGGATTTCACCTCCCTGACTACAAAGTATGCTAAATGCAAATAAAAAGCTCTGCTGAGACAGAGGAAGAAACTTCAGTCTGTTCTGGGCAAGGCTGGCTATGCACAAGCACACGTTTTCGCAGGAGAGCTTTAGGAAGCCAGGCAGCACGCTGAGAGGCTCTGGGAAGAGCCCACACTACGTCCCTCTATTTACCTCAGGTAATCTCTGCGGCAGAGAATGAGATTTGCTTTTGTGTAAAGAGTTGATCCAACCTCTCCAAGACGACAGTCACAGCAGGCACACTTTAGACAGTCTTCATGCCAATACTTATCCAGAGCCTTCAGCAGGTACCGGTCCTTGATCTTTCGGTTGCAGCCAGCACAGCCCTTCTGCTTCCCTTTGGGTTGTACGGATAACATGGGCACACCTGAAAGGCAAACACAGCACCTCCTTTAGAGGACATCCAAAAGCCCAGGTGGGCTGCTGGCATTTGGGGCAGATCTGGGAGCAAACACTGCTGCTGCCATTACAAGGAACTGACAGTCAAAGTAACTCTGACTTCATTTGCTGTTGCAGGCTAAGACGGAGTGCAATGCATGCAGGAACGCAGCCCTATTTTCCTAAGGGTGGGACTGACACAACGCACCAGACTTTTTCTATCCAATATCTTGCAGCAGAATAAACTGGCTGCAATTTCAACATTTGTTTTTTCCCCTCATTACCCATACCCTTGTGTTGTTAATTACCTGCCACAGACAATTAAAAAGAGCAGAAGGGCCATCACTATATATACCCACCAGTCCAGCATCTTGGCTGAATCAAATCTGACGGGGAAGGGAGAGGAGTGGGTATAAAAGATGTGGTATGCCACTGATTTTCCCCTCTTCTGAATCCTGTTGTTGACAGAGGTCTGACTGAAAGCTAGAGCAAGCCAGGGGCTACTCCAAAATAAATGTGATTCAAAAGCCCTTGAGGACTGCTGAGAATAACCCCACCAGTGCCCCTCTGCCACTAGTGAAGCCACACTCTTTAAGCAAAGCAGAGCTTTCTTCCTCTTCTTGTATCACTGGAGAAGGTAGCAAAAAGCCAGGAGGAGTTTCCTCCTCCATGGAAACCCCTGCTGGGAGTGCAAAGCAAGCATGAGATAGCTGGGTATGAGGTGGTGACAGCATCCTCAGGTCAGGAGGCTGGGGGAGATTGTAGTCTCCTTCCTCTCAGTGCTGTCTCCAGCTTTTTCCTTTTCTCCAGGTAGCCAGTGCCTGCCATGGTGAGCACTGTGATACCCATCACCCTTCTCAGTTTAAGAGCCAGGCAGGAAAGGACTTTATGGAATCAATAGACAAGGTGGATAAATAAACAAGAATTGTGGGTGAGGGACAGGACTGGAAATGACGAAAGAAGAAATTAACTCTCTGAGACGCCAAAAATCCATTTGCTCTAGAGCTTTGATTTAATTTGTTACGATTTTTACTTTTACTGGTGTCAGTCACTAAAAATGACAATGCTGTGCCTGTAACAAGCACACTAGCCTTAACCAACGCAGAGAGGATGAGAAGGGACACTCTGGCACAGCAGCAGGTGTCACGGGTTATATACTCTTGCACAAAGTTAATCCACCCTTTCTGTAGGAAGCGCTGGATGTCCCAGAAAGCAGCAGCTTGATAACGGAATTATTAACAGTCCCTTAACCAGAGAGGACAGAGTCAGTGCCACTGCAGTAAGTGGCATTTGCTGCTTTCCTTAAAAGCCAGGGTGACACAAGAGTGGCTAATGGTCAGCACATGTAAACCCACCACTCCCACAGTAATAATTGCTTTGTCAGAGCTGCGAGCAGACGACAATAGCACTTAAGACACCTCTACACAAACAGCAAGGTATTGATCCATCTGTAATCAAAGTGGTCTCAGCAGCATGGAGACAGGCCAAGTAACATTAAAAAATCCTAAAGGCCTAAAGAACCCTCCTGTCCTCTGCTGCAGAACACTCAAAACCTGCTTGCCAAGCCTCTACAAGCAAACTTTCAACACCAGTGACAAATCTGCAATAATTAAGTGAAACTGTTATCTGTGTTAGATTGCCACATATGCAACCTGTAACGCTCCCGAGAGAAATTCTGCCTAAAATGCCACAGAAAAACATACACATGCTTGGAAAGAGGGACCTGACAGGGAAGCATCAGAAGTGGATTATGCTGCAGGTGCCAGAGGTCAGACTGCAGAAGTATTGTGTGCCTGGTGAGATTTTCTTTTGAGAACAAGGGTGGTGGCCCTGTGGTTCTAGACACATCTTTTTTTGGTTTTTTTTGGTTTTTTTTGTTTGGATTTTTACTACAAAAGACATTTTAGTAGCAAAGAGAAGCTTCTATTTTCGAGTTATTTCCATGCTCTTCCCAACTCCACACCAGGAAAACTGCACACTGTGAGAAGAGGCTGCCTTGCTGAGAGGCAGAGAAGGGCGAGCACCTGAATTTGCATTTGCAAGCTGTGTAAGATCAGTACCAGTGATGAAAGAAAATAGTTTGCACCTATGAAAACCAGGACCTAGATGTGCGAATTATGTTTTTAGATAGTAGCTCCAGACACCAGCATGTCATTATTCAATCCCCAAACAGGCTCTCTAAATGTGCACCCTTAGAGGCAGAGGAGTATTTCTCACAAGGAGGGAGGCCATCACACAATTCTTTGGCAAGGTTTGTGTAGGTAATACAAGGATCGTGCATTTGGAAAGATGCAGATTCCAGATAACCAGGAGACCTTAAACCCCTGCTCATGAGAGCTGCTGCATGGGTGGGTTTGAGATCAGCTCTGTGGTTCAGAAATACAAGATCCTCAGCCAGATGGGACTTTCCAAGACCTCCCTTTTGAAAGCAGGGCCATTTCAGAGGTACAGCTGCCCTTACCCAGAGAAGGTTCCAATGCAGCAGCATCCTCAAGTACAAGGGCAGCTGGGCAGGGACAAAACCCTGGCTGGACCATTACAAGAGGCTGGTTTGATCATTTAGGGTAGGTTAGGAGGGTCTCCCATGGCAAGCAGGCCTGGATGGCTGAGGGCTGACAGCAGGGACAGTTCTTGTTCCATCTGTGGCCCTGGCAGTCCTCATTCTCCTAAGCCATCTGAGCTCCTTGCTATTGCAGGAGCACCACTGCCTTATGAGAGGCTTCTGCCAGTAAGGGGAATGTAGCACTTTGATTTGCTTCTAATAACTAGCAAAGGAACAGATATAGATATATTTTTCAGCAGTACCTTAAGCAAGGAAAAAAGCTATGTATTTGGTCAGTGTTCAGCAGGGGGCTTTCTAATGAAAAAAGGTACCATTTCAGAGATCATATGATGTTCAAAGCTGCTATTCCCACTCAGATAATAACGAGCAAGGTCAGCCTCTGCTGGTCAGGTTCAGTGTTTTGAAATTACATTTTGGGCTGTGAGGTTTGCCTCTGACATCCCAACCAACCGGTCTGCACGGAGCACACAAGCCACTACAGAAAGTTGCAGCTGCAATTAGCTGGTGAGTTGACACAGCAGGCAAGGCGTGAAACAAAATTTCAAAAACTGCCAAACTCGATCAGCAAGGGTTCCTCGAACACTCGCCATGTCATTTCCGAGCAACAAGAGAGAAGCATCTCAAAAGCTTAACCCTTTTCACGGTCAGAGGCTTGCATAGAGAGGACACAATCAACACCCAACCCCGCTTTCCACCTCCTGCTTCCCTTTTCCAGCAGACCTCAAGTAGTCTGGGCTCTGCAGGCAGAAATCACCTAGAGAACGGCTCTTTTTTTTTTTTATAATTTCCCCCCTGCAAGACTGGGATGCTGCTTCATTTCTCTATGTACATTTCCCCCCATTACTTGCCTGTAAGTGCCAAGATACCAAGCACAATTTGATAAGGAGCTGTCGAGAAACAGAGGGGTCACCTTTGATGAATTCCACATGTGCTCTGTGTGGCGAGGATTAGAAAATGAGAAGTAGGGTTGCAGGACTAGAAAAATTAACAGCTGCATGCTCAAATATTTAAATATGCAATCACAAGGGAACACTGATTATTGCTAAATTCTGAAAGTACCATCAAGTTGCTCTCTCCTCTCCTGTTGCTAGACATCCAGTGCTCTCTTTTCTTAGAAACAGTAGATGAATCCTTTCTATTTCTGGCTACCTCCACTCACTTCTTTGCCCTTTACAGCTTAATAGACTTGCTGCTGGTAAATACAAAACTAAACCTGCTCTGAGTGCTCAGAGCTCCAACACACATTAAAAAATTATAGACACCACCTCTGGACATACTGAAATTTATGTCTGTGTCTAAAGAGGCTGTTATTGTAGTGAGTAATCCAAACTTTACCTCTATTCACAGCCGGACAAACAAGCTTTAATCAGCCCGTATCTGCTCAGTCGGAGTCTTCCTGTAAAATGATTCAGCTGGCTTTATAACACAAGTGTCCACTAAGTACACCTCTAAATTTTTCTAAGCCATTTTACTGATATTTCTATTCACATGGCAATCAGCTGCAGTTCCTCTAAGGGCACCGTTCATAAAGCCTCCTTTCCAAGAGAGCCTGGGAACTTTTCATAAATGGCAGACCTTTTAAATAACAGTTATCTGCACTGGTCCTACAGCGCACGGCTCCACAGTGCTCTGGTCTGCAAGAGAGCTAGAGGTCCCCTCTGAAAGCAGGGAAGTTCACCACCTAATTTCTCTAATGCAGCTCTAAAGGTTAATTGGTCTGAAAGAGTAATGGGGGACTGCTAGCTAATGATATATGCCTCAAGGCTTTGCAGCTTGCCTGTATTTTATACAGTCGAGTCCAGAGCATAAAACACAGGTGATATTACCAGGACTTTTCAGACCCCCCTCAGCCCTTGGCTACACCCACATGAGCAGGGAGGAGGCAGCAGGAGCTGAAGGCAGCTCTGTTCCACCTGCATTTCATGGCTTATTAGAGGGGGCTCCGAGAAGTGCTGCACTCCTCATTACCACTGCAGAGAACTAAAAACAACCCTAATGAGCAGAGCCAGAGCGTACAGTACGGGCTGGGAGGAGGGACGTCCTCCCACTCTCCCCAAGGAATCTGGCCAAAATCTTCAATTTGCCATTTATGACAGCTAATTAGTTATTCTATTCAAAATCTTTGCTTTAAATAAAAGAACTAATTATACACAAAGGTCAGTCCCCCACCTCCTGTGAAGCACACATAATTGGCTTATTTCCCCAACATTGTGTGTATGTTTTACACAATGCTTTCAGGCAGATGGCTTTAACTCTTTCCCTCGACAAGTTTTTTGGCATTGGCTTTTTGTTGCTGTTGGGGTTTTGTTTGTTTTTTTCTTGTTGTTATTTTGTTTTTCTTTTTTTTTGAACACCAAAACTTTTCTTCGGAGTAGCTACTTCTGGGGTAAAAGCTTGCTCAACAACAAAGCCAATAACTACGCAAACACACACACAGTACTTGTACTCTCCCAAAGGTTCTGCGACAGTCATCCCCCTGTTGTACAGCACCTAGCACAGCACAGCACTGGAATTATGGTTTTATTCTCCCCAACTTCTTCTTTGAGCAGTGCCTTCAGACACTGCTACCTCATCTCTGAACCTTCTTCTACCAAACACCGCAGTTATTGCAGGTTTACCTTACACTTATTATTATTATTCTTATTACTATTTTAAGGGGTTTTTTTTTTTAATTTATATAAGTGGTCATTATAAGGACGCAGCATTTCAGTGCTAAAAGCAATTCTGGGTTAAAGACCAGGGGTTTGGCAGCTGGGAAATTGAGCCTACGTTTCAGAGTTTCACTTGAGGGAAAAAAATGTTTATTTCTAGCATCAACACCCTTTAAATGAACTGACCTCCTTTTGCCTGCTAACAAAAACCCCAGCATTTGGCTGCAAAAGATGAAAAAGTAACTGAAGAGTAGGAGTAATCTTATTAACTCCTGTCTCATCACAATAAATAGGCTGCAGTCTTATGCCTTTTATCAGAGGATCTGATATCATTTAAAAGCATTAGAGCCCTGCATCACCCATTTAAGTAAATGCAGACAGTCATTGCCAAAAAGATGCAGTGAATTTCATTCCCTTAAAAAGAAACTCACTTTGTGTTCCCAGTATTGTATTACTCACCTTCTATGAATATTGCACCCTGTGAAACAAGTCAGACCTTGCACTCCCACTGAATGGAGAGTATGCTGTCTCGGGCATCTCCACCAAGAATTTCATCAGAAGAATTATGGCCAGCAAGGTGAAACTCATCCTCTCATCTGTATATTCAATTAAAATGTTACATTTGGAACACTAAGTACTTGCAACTAAATGCTTATGAGTAAGCCTTAGACCATTCATCAAAATTATTCAATGAGAAACCACAATCTTTTTTCATTTCCAGTTCCATGCTGTAATATGCAGCTGGCAATTTTTACAGTGGCTTTAGCAATTCATTTGGGGTATTCTTTCTTCTGAATCATTAGTGAACAAATCTCCCAAGCATGGCAAAAAAGTAGTTGGAGAGGGCAGTTGATGGAAGAAACAACATTTTTATCACCACTTCTATTCTAATTATTCTATAGTCCTCTGCCCAGTAACACAGTAACTTTTTTTTGCCCATATAGTTCATGACAAGCTATACAGGTTTTTTTTTTAGAGTCTAGTGTCTCCTGGCAGTTTCAGATGCCTAAAAATGGCCCAAAGCTTTATAAGTGGCTTAAACCCCTTTCAATTTCACATGCAGGGATGCTGTTTTCAAGCCATTTGCTCAGATAGACCAACTTGTCCAAAAATTTATAGGTATCATTTAAATCTGTACCTGATTCAGGACATGAGGTTTAGGGTTAGAATCCAGATTTCCATTTTCTTCACAAGTTTTGATTCTTCCAGTACCTGCT
Source organism: Petroica traversi (assembly GCA_025920805.1). Taxonomy (NCBI): domain Eukaryota; kingdom Metazoa; phylum Chordata; class Aves; order Passeriformes; family Petroicidae; genus Petroica; species Petroica traversi. Next base: position 5,302,084 of record JAHLSL010000073.1, read on the forward strand.
TTTAGCCTCTCTCATTTACAGAGCTCCTCCTACCAGAGGCAAACCTGTAGCTATAAAGAAACACATGGCAGCCGGACTAAACACGAACTATATAATTGTTGCTGCAAGACAGTTTCTATAAATCATTTCAGGAAGCTATGTTTTCTCTGTGCTCATAAAATATGTTTGTTTGAGCTTTAATTTTTTGTAACTGGCACACGTCCAAAGTTTATTCTTAGCACATCTACTGTTTCAGTAAAATCCATTTTTACTGTTTGAAGCTCTGGAAGCAGTACAAAGACATGCAGATTTCTTCTACTTTCAACCTAATCCGAGAACATTCTGATCAAGTTTTTTCCATCAGTCACAATTTAGCATATTGCAGTCTGGCAAAGGACCTGATTTCAGGTGGGCAGCTCCCTCCTTTAGTGTCTATATTGGAAAAATTCTGGGAATGGAGTGACTACCCTCCAATCACCTTTACAGCAGTAGAAGAATGAGAAAAAACCCCTATTAGGAATGAGAAACAGATGAAAAAACTGTTTTTAGGGATGACTGGCCTGACATTCATCCCATATTCCTCAATATTCCATCAATTTGCAGGTGACCACTGCAAGACACTAAGCTCGAAAGTTGTCTATTTAGTGGGTTTGGGTGTCAGTCAGAGCAAAGCAGTGAAGAAGAGTCTCTGAGTCAAATCGCCACAAAGGTAAGAACTCATCCCTCACTTTTCAGCTCTTTCAAGAATGACCTGTGTCCCAAAATTAATACAAAATAGGGTTTGTTTCCCTCCCCTTTTCCAAAAGGTATGAAAATCAAATGGAAAAACCTTCTATCCAGTTAAATATCCCAAAGACTGTTCGAGAAGTAAAAACTCCTCAGTTATTTCCAGGCTCGTGTGTGATGCTACACAATTCTCACCTCCCAGTTAAAACGGCCTGGTTTAACATACCGAGGTTCGAGATGTGAGCAAAGATGCAGCAGGGCTCAGGTTTAGCAGTGGAACATTAACATCACCCTGACAGCTCTGGCATGCTCTATATGTGAATATTTTAAGGAGAATAGAACTATATCATTGCACAATCATCATCATCTTTTCTTCTGCCTCTTTGCAGACACATACAATGTCAACCTAAGCTTTCGGCAACCTTAATAGAATTTCAGTGCCCACTGCCAAATGGCCATTTGATGTTCTGCTCTGTGTACACTGATCAAGCAATCTGTCACAGCCCTTAATGCAGGCAATGATGACTATCCAATCTAAAGCTTTCACGGGCTTACAGAAATTTCTCAAGACTTTTGGAGCCTGTAATAATTTGCGCAATACCACAAAAGAATTTGGAATCCTGGTGTGCTCTGCATTTAATGAAATATGAATATACTCCTTTAAATGTTTCTAGAAGAAATCCTACTCAGGCCAAAAGCATATTTTATACCATCAATCACCAGAAAGTTGTGCTGGCAACTCTGAAATAGAAAATGCTATAGTGATTGCAAGTTATTGTAGTATGAATTTAACAGCCCCTCCTACCCCTGTCCAAACTTACTGCCAAGCCAAGCACTGATATTCATGCCCTGCACAAGATTAGAGTAATAAATATACCAGCACTAAAATTTATTTGCATATAAGAGGCAAGGAGAGATTTGCCTATGGAGAATGCAGAGAGAATCTATCTACTTAATGCAATCTGTGTAAGAGGTACAATTGCTGTTGACTGACCTCCCAGAAGTCGTGAAATACACTTCCCCAGTGATTTAGAAAGATGTAGTTATCCGCCAAACCTATCCCCTTCTCCCTTTCCTGGCAAAACCAGAGCAACCCATCTGCTATTAAAAGTTGAAAGAAGGGCAAGCTATTTCCTTGTGTTCTTGTTGAAAGGAAAAAACACAACAGACAGTCCTCTGCAGGACCATTTGCATGCTGAGCTGTCAGACCATGCACTTTCCATTAAAGAGATAGCATCCCTTTTCATAAGTCCATTTGGGATCCATTTTAGTGTTATCTAAAAATCAAATCTACATGGTAATCCTTTTAATGTACTCTTGACTTTTAAAAACAGCTTTATGTTCCTTCAGGAAATGTTTTAAGCCATTACTCAGTAATTACTACTCACCCATGAAAACACCGATCTTTTACAATATATAATCAGTTTGCTGACTTAAAAAATAAAGCAGACTGGAATTTTGTCTCGTGAAAGTAGCAAAGGAAAATTAAGGTTAAGAGAGCATCCTATCTCTTCCCCTCCCTCAATTATATCCAAGTGGTGTGTTTTTCCTGTTGTATGAGAGAGGCTGAGGTGGTCACAGTTCTAAGTGCCTGTGTGTGGAGACTCAGTCTCAGCCATGCATTGGTGAGCACTGTGCAAATTAACCAATAAATAAATACAGATTAAGGAAGCAGAGTTTGTAGAAATCTAGATATAAATAACACCCTAACCTTTCGCAAGCCATGAAGTTTTGAGTGACACTACATAGCCTTCCAAACGACTGTGGCATTTGTGGAGCTGCTTTGAAAAGCATCAGATGCACGAGAACAAGTCTGAGAAGAGGTGTCAAAAATGGTTCACATCTAGTGCAGCTTTACTGGATTTATCCCCACTCAATATAAGAATGCTCAGTCAGACTCCAGGGGCTTGAAATTACCTTAAAAGTCCTACTACCAGCTCCCAAATGATTTGCCTTGCTCCTTTCCAAATCCAGAGGTGGTTGGGAGGCAGAAGAGAGTTCGAGTGGGATGGAGAGCCAGAACTGCCTTGTCCTTTGCAGCAGAAGCCAGGAAGAGGAGCAGAGTGCATTCTGCTCAGGTTCAGCTGCTGTCTGAGAAGGACCAGACAAAAGCCCATGACTTGTATGGTGCAGACACTCAACTACAGGAGGTCCCTGGATATTCTGGGCTTGCAAGCAGTTTGTCAGAGACCCAAGGTGTTTATACAAAGTGTAGCCCACCAACAACCAATCCTTCCTCTCCCAGTGCTGACCCCAGAGAGGACAATGCCCTTCTTGATGGCTCTGGAAAAGCAGTGTAATATTTCAAGACTAGATAAAGGGCAGGGTGATGTTTGTCAGAAAGAATTTGCGGTACCTTGCAAATAATATCAAACAAAGTTGTTCTCTTAATGCCATGAAGATAGAGAAGGCAGAGAAAGCAGAGGCTAAATACTTCATTGCCTCTGTTCTTCTGTTTACTGAATAAGGTCTAGTATAAGCCTTTCTGAGCCACAGTTTGCTTCCACAGTCAGATTTTACTCTACCCCATTTTGCTACTGCAATTAGGACAGAGAAAGTCCCTCTCTTGGACACTTCCACTTTCATTCCCAGGAAAAGGTATGCAGACCCTAGTGCAAGGCTGTTCATTAAACATTTGTTATAGCTGCAGTTGGCTAGTTACTGTATGCCTCAAATTAATTTTTATTATTCACTTCTGATTAAGTCAGGGCTCACAAGCCACAGCTGGCCATTAATGCTACCCTTCTTTACAAGAAATTATGCTGATAAGAATGAAAAGTGGTTTCTTGGCTGTTGTATACTCATTCTATAATGAGTTCCTCTGAGGTGACGTCTATAGGCAAGATTTGAGCACTATTACCCTGGACAACAGGCAAGACACAAGTAAAATTGCAAGACTTTTTTATTTTGTTCCTTTTTTTGTTTGTTTTTTTGCCTTTTTTTTTTCTGACATGTCCAAGTAAGGCTTTGAAAACCCTGCTGCAATTCATATATTCCAGAATAAAGTGAGCTCTATAGGTTTGGGGCAAGTTAGCATGACATTTAGTTTGCATTAAAGCATCCTAGAAGTCATATGAAGTATATGATAACAGATATTCTACTCTGTGAAGCATTCAGGAGCATCACAGTATTCAGAATACGAATGAGAAGTTGGAATTGCACAAGACATTCCTCCTCTTACGACTGACCACTGAGTTGAATTCAAGCTGATCCTGAGGGAGCCATTTTCATTAACCTACTGTAGCTTCTAATCCTATTCCTTGAATTTCAGACCACCACCACTACAAGAATTTATGACCTGCTGCCTATACTTTGGATGGTGCTCACACTTCACTCTTCTCCTCAATGCATCCTCCTCCTCTGGATCATTACCACTGCTTCATGCAGCAACCCATCCCTTTAAAGTGGAAGGCTTCTCTTGAATTCAGTTCTTTATGCTCCATTTAATTCTCACCAACACACGTGAAGATGACAATGGTTACATTTGGCCAGAAACAAGGAAAAAACATAATATGACCCAACCTAATGTGCAGAACTGAAATGTACCTCCTGAAGTCTGGCCCGGATATGTAGCTACTAATGCTTTGCCTGAAACCTCAGACTAACAAGAAATTCTAAACCACTAACCTTCAGCTCCAAAAATGCCACACTTCCGGGCCAAAAATCTTACAGAGCAGCTTTTCCTCCGCTCCATTTCCACGGGAGTGTCCGCCGCTTGATTTGCTCAGTTTTCGCCCACCTCATCATGAGACTCCTGACTGCTGAAAAGAACTCCTTCACTGAACTAATGAAATAAGGAGTCTTAAGTGCCCTGCAATCCTTTTTAGAAAAGGCTGTATCTCCAGATGAGTCTCAATTTCACAGCATCAGGGAACCGTGTGCCAACGCGCTGAACCGGAACGCCAGGGCTAGCAGGAGCTGCAGACAACAATGCTAACATCAGGGTTATTTTAGATTAGAGCACTTCCAAATCAATTTTGGATTTAAACTTTTAAATGCACTCTCCAGAAGGAATCTGCACTGACTGAGTATTTTCAAGGCTAATTTTCTAAGCTTGAACGAAATTCATTCTTATCCAAGAAAAAGATGCAACTAACCTTTGCCACAAAGGCTGGGTCACAGCAAGAAAATGAGTCAGAAAACAGTCCTAGAAAGGAATAAACAGCCTAACTACACATCATAAAACTGCTAACAAAAGAAAAGAGAAAAAAGGCCATACTGATTCTGTTGGGAAGAGATTTTAACTGAGGCCAGAGCTCTCAGGATATTTGGCATCCAGGGCACTTCTCCTATAGCTGAGGCACCCATCTCCCACAAGCAGTCCCATTCTAGCAGGGGTAAGGGAATGCTCTGGGATATTCAGGAGAGCAGGGCTGCACTCCAGGAATGGGCATCATGCTGCAGTGGGATAAAGGAAGAGCTGAACATCCCCAGTCTGATGGCAGTTTTTTTCCAGACTGAAACTCCTGCCGAATTAAGACAGATCCTCAGCACTCCACAGAAAAGAAAGTGGTTGTGATGAGAGAAGAGAATTTGTAAGACAGATGGGAGAGTTAAGGTTAAAGTTCAGAGCAGAAGCAATTAAGACGGGTAAGAGTGCTCTGCAACTTGACACAGGTTTGCTTTGTATTCAGAACTTTTCACTAGCATTAAGCATCTTAACTTGTGTAGAGAGAGATTATAATTAAAACCTGACAAGCTTAAATTAGCCATTTAGAAAAGGTTCTCCAGAAAGCTTTTAAAGTAGACTAAACATATCTATTAAAATGGAAGAAAGGAGAAAAAAAAATCAGAGCCATTTTCAGTTACAACAGTTTTCCCTACCTAGATATTTCAAGAGATTAGACAAATTTGAAATCAAAGTTCTGCAACTGTCCAAAGCCACTTAACAGGGGGGAGAGAGAGGAAGCGTGGCAATTAGAGAAACCTTTAAAACCCCCTCTATTTAATAGCCACAATCCTCTGGATGAACATAAGCACTCCAGAAACCCCATTAAAAAAAAAAAAAAAAAAAAAAAAAAAAAACTCAGAAAAAAAGAAAGAGAGAGAGGGAAAAAAAAAAAAAGAGATCCTTATTTCCCTTTGGGATTTTGAGCACTTCAGGGAGTGCTCTATTATGGTTCCTCAGGGACGGGGGAATTGTGTCAATCTGCCACAAGGTGGGCAGTTAGTGAGGGAGGCAGCCTGGGAACTGGCTTTCACCAGGCCATTCCAATTAAAGCATAGGGACTATTTTCACCTCACACTGGATATTTAGATTAATTCCCAGTGTTTCAATGCTATACAGTTTTTCTATGAGTTCAAGAAACTGAATCTAAAGCAAATTTGCTCTGTATCAAAGAAAGGAACATATCCACCATAGGATACATATCCAAATGACACCAGGTAATTTATTCCCCCTAAAAAGATAAAAAGCTACAAATATTTTGATATTCCAAGAAAAGGTTCACAGACTATAAGTATTTATAAACCACGTTTGTGAAAATAAAAGTCATTAAGGGCAAGGCTGCTGCAAAGTCCACCGTATTACTTCTAAATCATATTATATTCTCTCTTTCCCTACCTGCCTGTTCATAAAGCAGATGGTGAAATGGCTGGACATCCAGCTGGGACACAAGAGGCTTAGTGTCCCAGTACACACATCCAGCCCTGCCATGCCCTCCTCTACTGCCCAGGCCAAGGAAGCAATCCCAGCTGGCTCTCAGCCCACCTTTTGGTGAGGAAACAACTTCAAATACTTGCTCATTAACCTTAAGAAGCTCCTACATTAAACTGCTAACCTAAAGACCAACTTTACATTATTCCTAGTTTTGGTTGCTCCCAAAGCCACATCAGCTTCTCTCAAATCTCATTTTTGAAGCTCTGGAGCTTTTACATGCTTGAAGCACATGATATGGGTATTTGGATAGGCTATAGGGTGCCCTTGTCACAACCTGCTGCATGCTGAAGACTCAGAAGTTCCACAATTGCAGCATCCTGCTTCTGGGTGGATAGGTAGTGGAGGAACAGAAGACAGCACAAATGTTATAGGAAATATGGTGCAGACACGAGTACTATAGTTCTTCAAAGTAGGAGAGCCAGCGCCTGTCCCTGAGAAAAATAATCAAGCTGCAGCAGCAATGATCGCTCTAAAGCTATGTCGTTTATCTGCAGCCTACATTCATTGCCTCCCCATGCAAACTATAATCCTTTTCTCCAATCTACCTCAACTCTACTACACTCCATGCAGCACCTCTTTTCAGAGGAGTGTCTAAATTATCTAAGCGCAGGAAAAAAGAATGTTACTTTAAAGCAAGCCATGATCTGCCAGAGCAAAGCGTGAGATGAGTAATTTGTTACTTCAAGTGCTAGGAGGTCTTTTTATTTTTTTTTTCTGAGTGCCAACAGTATTTGAAGTGTTAATGTGCATATAGAAATCTCAATTTACTTTGCTTCCTCTTCATAGCCCACCAGTGTACTTATTCCTAATTCACAGCGAACCAAAAGTCTAATAAGGAAAAACAACACCTGCTCTAGATCTAATACCTAATGGAAGAGTGTGAATGAGGATTTCCAAAGCTCAAGATCCATTTGGATCCTTAACCGAACTGCTTACAAACGTGAATTGGGTGAAAAAGAATAGATATCTGCATTTCAGGTACCCTAAAGTCCAAGTAAAAAAAAACAAAAAAACTATCCCATTTTTGGTTATCTGTAGCAGCAATTTCACAGCAACTGCCAGGTGTGCAATTGCCACTCTGCTTGCAGAGAATTAAACAGCAGAAGACTTCTCCAGAGACTTCTCACTTTTTATGCAGGTTCAGCTTTATTTTCACTTCACTCCCAAACCTACGGCAGCAGAAATCAGTCTCCACTCCCAAGCAGGTCTGTCAGGCACAGTAGAGGAGGGCAGACCTCTCCTCCCAGCACTGGAGTGGGACCATGGCTGTACCCTCCACTGCCTGTCCCACCCTACCTCTGTCTGCCCCTGCTGACAGCTGCCTGGGGCAGGGGTATTTTCCCCTGGAAGTTTCTGGCAGGAATTCCTCTCCCAGGTGAGAGCCTCTGCTCCCCTCTGAGAAGAGTTTGGCTCAATTGTCTTGAAAACCCCCAGTGGTGACATCTCCCTGTTGTTTTGTCCTCTCTCTCCCAGTTCCCTCAGCCTCTCTCTTTGGGTACCACCAATAAGATGGCTCTGAATTGGACTTGCTAACCTCTCTCTTGTTTGTCAGTAGGACTGCTGGCCAGCTTTGATGGACATGTACCTTGTGCTCAAATAGCCTGCAGCTGATATCTGACCTCTGGGGAACAAAAACTTGTCACTGTTACATGACATCACCAATGGTATGAATCAGGTACTCCAAAATATTTACTTTTATTTTCATGAGCTCCATGACAAACTATTTCTATAGCCTGAGCAACCAGAAAATTTGATTTTTTAAAAAAATGTTATCCCAGTGTTAAATGTTAAACCAACCACTGCTTGGTTTTTGTCTAGAGACCCCTATATTACAATCATGGAACTAGAGGGTGAAACGTGTCCATCTCCAAAGAGAAGTAAAGCCAATGGGCAGCACTATTTAAACAGCCAAGAAAACCAGGGCAAACCCTTCCACTGCATGAGGGCTCTGAAACATCCTCTGTTTATGCAAAACAGGCACCACTTGCATGCTTGAGATTTGCCCATCCCTCTCTGTAGGATCAACCCTCAGCAATAACAACAGTTCATCTGCTGCTGCGAAGGTCAAGGGCTCCGCCAGCCCTCGGGAGATTTGAGCTACTGGTTCCACAGAGTCTGCCAGTATCAAACCTGACACTTAGATTAGTAGTTACTCCCCAGACATATCTAGTTTCCCATTTCTTCAGTTTCTAGTGTCAAAATACACTTGCAGTACAATATGCAAACCTCCACTGACAAGACCCTCTCTCTTCAGTTGAGGCAAGAGGAATGCCTATTTTTTTCAGGAAAAAGTTGTACTTTTATGTTAATGTTTTATCATACTCAAATACACCTGAGCTCATGTCTTTGTTACAGGGCATCAAAAATGGTAAAGCTGCATTTCACAGTTACCGTCACATTATCAGCACACAAGAGAAATATTTTGGAAGTTAGCATTTAAGACAGATACTCAGCATTATAAACACCAGAGAATGATCGGTCTTTGATGCGCAGTTCATGGATGGCTTCATCACAGCTCCACTTGGTGGCTTTTCTGGAGCCAATCCACTGCAGCACTATGTATCACCGTGGTAAGATTTGAATAAGCACAGCCACCTGCACATTACTCTCTTCAGAGGGAAGTGAAGAGTTAAACCAAGGCACCACTTCTTCCCATCTCACATGACAAAATTGGAACAAACCTGTGTCTTTGCCTCTTCCACAGCCTTAATATATTAAAACTATTACACACTTTTACTCATCATGAACAGGGTTTGCCTCATTTTTATCCCAAACTGGGAAGCGGGAATTTCCGCCAACACTTCTGCAATCCAGGACCACTCTCACACATCCACAAAAGGCTCCTGCCACATCACACAAGAGCCCCTGTCCATTTGTTTTGAGATGCCAACATCTTAAAGGCCTTGCAAGTCGAAGGGGCAACCTGAGTAATTTCATGCCCAGCTGCAAAGAATTTTTAACAGGGAAGGAGACAAAATGAAGCTTAAAGGGCAGGTATTAAATCTCATCAGTCCACTGTGTGCCAAGGTTACTAAGAAAGTTTGGAATTACAACAGAGCTCTGCTACAAAACCCACAGACCTGGTTCTCCAAGGCTACATATTTAAGTAGCTTGCAGACACACATTGGTGTCATTCAAGATGCTTTTACACTTTTACACAGGCCCAAAGCTGCACGAGCAGCCTGCACACAAAAGCTGTTCTTGCACAACTTGTCCTCTTCGGCTGCACTGGGGTAAACGGGCACCAGCTTTGTTCCATTAACTACATTTATTACATGGCTGCTCTGGTTCCTTTCCCTCTCCCTCTGTCTGTCAAAGGACAAGCCAGCTCTGAACTCTGGGACTTTTTATAAAACTGCCAGTGGTGATTTTTGAGTTCCATTAATTCAGGGACAATTCTGCAGAGAAAGTGTGCGTTTGGATGCAGTGCACCTTGTAAAGTGTTGAGAGAAGAAAAAGAAGCCACAGCAACACAGAGGCTCAGGCCACAGAAACGGCAAGAGGATATCAAATGTTGCTTTAAGTGCTGAAATATTTGCACTTTGAAAGAAAAATGCCATCAGGAATCCCAGCAGGAGTAACGTCTATATAAAGACTCTGCTTATAAAGGGACATTTATTATTCTCAATTAATGGCATTCTGATAGACACGTTTACATTTCTAAGTGTCAGATTCAGCAGAATACAAAATGACTGAAGACCTCATATTTTGCTCTGAAAATGGCCATAAAAGGATCTAAAGGCGACAAAAAAAAAAAAATAAAAGAAAAATCCACATTTTCTAGAAGACATATTATGTCCCTTGGTTCCTTACAGCTCTGAAGCCTGGTTAGTACAGCAAGGCTTTCAAAATACAGATTTAAACCTGCAAAAAGCAAAGCAAAATGCCACTACAGCCCCCATGAAATTAGGTGACGACCACACTGAGAGGCAGTAATAGATCTTGATCACATCCTCCCGTGGATTATTAGAGAAACCTAATGTGGCAGAACACTGTATAGTAGGTTTCTGGAAAAATTAATAGCTAGAAGTCTCAAAAAAATTCACACTTTACCAGCAAACTGTATATAATGTTACTGGATTTCAAACATCCAAAATAAAAAGAGACAGAGAATGAACACCTTCATCTTGTAAGAAAAAATAACCTGTTTGAGGAAAAAAATCTAGAAATAAAAAGCCATTTCAGTGACATGTTGTAATTGAAGCACCAATAAATCCTTCCCACATACACACCCACAGGTTGCCGGTGGCACAGGACACACATGGCCTGGACTGACAACACAAATGTTTGTCACTTGTGAGCCTCCCTAGGGCTATGGAGAAAAAGACATTAACCCAACCGTGTGACGGTAAGGATCATATTTTAAAAAAAAAGAAACAGTACAAATAAAAGTGCAGGTACTTAAGGCCCAAAGGTATTGCAGTGCCCAACTCCTTCAGGCAACATCAACCATCAAATCCTTTTTCAGTCACCTCCAAATAATATATATATATAGAAGAACAATTTTACTCATAGTCACTCTCTTTTCTCTGCTAGAAAGAGCTGCACCCTGTTTGCTTTACCAAAAATTGGAACGCTGGTTGGTTTTGTTGTTGGGTGGTTTTGTTGTGGGCATTCTTTGATATTTTGTTGTCGTTGTATTTAAAATTAAGAATACCCCATAGAAAATGAAACCTTCCCATCAAGTTACAGAGGACTTCAAATAAAACTGCCTAACCACCAATTCAACTATATAAATCAACATGCTGTGGGAATTCCCACCCAACGGCCTGACGCTCAACCTGTAAATAAATAATTCAGTACTCAAGTAATAGCAGCTAAATTTAAAAAGCATCCACAAAACCTAGCAGCTTTAACTGGAGCCTTCAATGCCCAGATTTGGTTTCTTGGACAAGGCAGGAAATGCAATTTATTACCATGGGGAAAGCACAAGTGTTGAAAGTTAATTCAGCAATGCCTCCAAGTATAGAAACTGTCCCTCAGCCCAAGGGACTGAGGATTTGCAGGCTCTGCCACCACCTCTGGACTCATGGGACAAGCCCACCCTAAAAACTCTCAGGAAGAGCTGGGACGCCAGGAGCTCCCAGTTTGGATTGAGCACTATGAACCAGAAAAATCTCAGATTATAATTGCAATTCTGCCACTGAGTTTGCTTGTGAAAATTTCTGCATCGGTGCTTTCGCTGGTAACAGGGAACCAGCAACACTGATTATTTCCAGAAGATTTTAAGTAGGCTCCAGCACTGTGAAAAAAAAAGCACCAAGTTGCTTTGCAAGTGTAAATGTGCTGCCAGCTGCAGAAGATTTAACGTAACAGGCTACACTTACCTTATCCTAAGATCCTTTATCAAAGGCCAGGTAGATTAAAGAGATTAAACTTTGTGGAGTATTTTAAAACTTCCATAAAGTTCCCACACGAGTCTACAACTTTTTTTTCTGCAAAAAAAACCTTTGGAAACTGTGAGGTGCTCTGGCAGATACAACATAGCTGTGTCTTACCAGCAAAAGGCAGTTTTCCCTCCTTCTAAATGATGGAAAGTCAATTTGCATCATAATTAAACCAACGTCCTATAACGTTACTTTTAGTTAAAACAGTAAACTACTATAATAAAAGTGTACCTGGGGAATATTTAGAGAAAGCACTAATGATTTCTTCCCTAGTGGTTAATAAATTCACTTCCAGATCAATTTGTTCATGATAGAAACTTGAGAGCATAAACAGTTACACAAGCACATTAGAGTGTGTCTTTCTCAGTATAAATGATTTATTACAATGATTAGCAGCACATAAACAATTTAAAATACAACTCTAATTAGCTTTTTGGAAGAAAAGGAGAAAAACCTTCCTGACTCCTTCTACACATTATGTTTTACTTTTCTAAGTGTGTACTTTTTAATTAAACCCAAATGTCACAATAAATTTAAAGTGTTTTATTACCACCCTGGCTAACTAAGCCATTCATGCAAACACCCATTATATTAAACCAGATGCAGGACTGAAAGTGGTTGAGGAGATAGGAGAAAGAAAGGGGGGGAAAGGCAATTACTTCTATATTTGACAAGAGATTTGTACAAATGTTTAAAGACAAGAAGATCTTTGGCAAGGTTTCTCTGTTTTATCCAGGGAGGCTGGCCAGCTAATTGCTCTTTAATACCTGTTTCCAAGTTTTAAGGTGTTGCACCAGATAAGACTTTCCCCATCCAAAGTCAGGGACAGCAGCAGCAGAGGGCACTTCCCTCTTACCTTCAGAGAAGAGGGGAGGGAAGGGCTTCACGTTAGAGGAGCTGTGGGGCTGGACATGCTGAGAGGGAGGGAAAAAGAGAGGAAGAGGGAAACCCATCCCGAGAACCTCCCAACCCATGTGGTGATCCTAAAGCCTCAGGGCCGCTCCGCAGCGCTTTGTTTTACTGCTTCCTCAGCAGCCTGGCCTAAACAGGACAGATTTAGCATAGTTCAACAAAAGCTACCCATTAAAGAAAGCAGCTGCGATTATTAAAATAGGTTAGAGAAAATGGGCACGGTGCAGATAAAGCTTTTGACCTCAGCATGCAGCTCTCTCAAGAACATTTTAGCATAATTTATCTAAATTAAAAACCAAACACCAAATTCCAAAATGGCACAAAAAGATCGTTTAAAAAATGCGATTAAAAAAAGCAGGTCAAGGGTCGGAAATTAGTAATTACTACTACAATTAACCAAAATCAGACGGAGACACATGAATTGTGCACATTACTGCAGTTCACGTCAGAAAGGCAAATGTGAGCGGAGCGCAGAAGAAAAAGCTGTGAGTTGCAGAACCACTCATATAATTAACCTCTGCCACAGCAGAGGACCTGCTCTTGTAAGTTTGTGTCATTTGTTCCCAGAGAGAAGCGCTGCCAGCTCCTACACCCAGCTATCACTCCACACTCTTCACCAGCAACCCAATTCCTTGGATACCAATATTTTGATTTTCTTCCGGTCTAATATGTTAGTGCATCTTCACCCTATTGGCAGTGCATTTGCCCTTCACCTCCTATTTTAACAGTTCTGAAAAAGATGAGAAAGGCCAACATCTGAACATCTTGGTATTGAGAAGTCGTTTGCCAAAAATGCCACCTGCTAGAGTCCATATTGTTTGAGAGCAAAAGCCTATTGAGAGCTGCAAAGAACAAAACATAAAGGTTTTCTAAAACAGACTACTTAACACTGGATGGAGACAGAAATACTCTGTATGCAACTAGCATCCTTCAGATGATTTTCCTTAGGTTTTGGGGGGATAAAAGATAATTTAACAATTAGCACTTTGTTCCCACTTCAATCTCAGAAGGGCTCTTTGTGAGCTTCCTTGGAACAACTCTGAAAGAGCTCAGTGGGAAAGAACAGACTGACTACTGTTTTGAACTATAACCAAAATGAACTATTCTCTAGGTCCTCCCTTGAAGCTATCATCTACTTTAGGTTAGATGAGGGAAATCTAGGTTCAAATCTTATTCAGGCTCCAGTTTAATTTTGAGAGCTCAGAAGGCTCCACAAATCATTTTAAGTTAAAGTAATGAAAATAGGTGAACTTGAGAAGGTGGACAGGCACGAATGATCTCTTCCAAAATAGGGAAGAATCCATCTGTTCCCTTTTAAAGTGCATAAAAGTCTTTGTAGCAGTAATGAAAATTCAGGGATGTAAGTCATGGACATCATAGCAGTCTATTAGAGAGAGGACTGGGGCTGTATTACAGAATACTGTGAGCTGCGGTGATTATATAAAAGGGATGCAGCAAAGGCAGCATAGCAGAGGGCAAGTCAAATGATTCAAGGACTCAAGAATCTCAGCTCTTCAAAAATGGAGGGAGAAATGAAGATTTCTATCTTTTGAAGAGGCAGGATGAGTACAGAGCCACACGGATGTCTGAGAGAAGCTGTGAAGATGAAGGAATATAGCAGAAAGGGCCCCTCATATGCAGAAGGCAAATGGCTGCACCTCCAGGTTTGCACCACAGCTGGCACAGGGACAAACAGGCCCAGCCATTTGGGAAGGTCTCTGCACTTCCTCTCTTCATTCCACACACCAAACCTTGCCCTTCAGCCACGCACTGTCAGGCAGGAGCAGGACACAGCCTCCATCCAAGCGCTCCAGCTGAGGAAGAGCTGGAGAGGGTATGGGACACCCTGGCCCCAGCTGGGGGCTGCCCAAGGGGTGTCTTCAGCTGTCTCCAGCTTGAAACAGGGGCTGGCTTTTCCTTCCCAGCCCTGTGCCAGCAGTACTATCAGCTCCCTCCACACTGCATCCCACAGGACAGCCACAAGGCTGGAGGCGCTGACTGCCTGCAAGAACTCTGCTACCTCACAGCAGAACTGGATGCGGAACCACCCTCTTGATCCCTCTGCAGGGGACTGTGGCACTAAGAGGAGAAATGCCCCAGTCACCACCTCCCAGTTCTCTCACTGGATCTGGCTGCTGCATCCTGTGCAAAATCAGCCAAACCTCAAGAGACTCGAGAAAAGACTTTATAGTAGTTGATCAGTCATCAGGTATAAAAAAGACCAAAAGTTGACAAATTAGAAATATTCTTCTGTGTATATTCTAAAAATGGCAGGTTCCACACGGCCTCTGCATCAGTTTTTCTGACTTGGAGCCAGCAACATCAGAAATCCACAAAACCCCCAGCATGTCCTGGTGTAAAACCATGCATGAACCTCTCCTTGGTGACCACACTTACCTCCTCCCAAACAGAGATGCAGTTTACTCCACACTTCCAAAGATGTACTTTGTTGCACATCTCTTTGCTAATGTTTTTAAAACATTGCCATGTACCTTATTTGGTTTGTGCATTGCTCCCAAATTGGTTTTCCCAATTTTAAAGGAAAAGCACTTTGCCATAATACACAGTATACAGCAGAGTAAATCAAGCAATGGGGGAGGTGAGGATGACATATTAAATTGCTTTAGTGATACAAAAAGCTCAGCTAGATTAGCATTTGATGCAATATAACTCAAACTCTTACTCCCAAACTAAAGTGGAAACAGATTTGACAGGCAGCACCCATGCTGACCTGCCCTTGGGTCTGGTACTGAAACAAGAATCAGTGAACTTACATGGTTTTTTTTGCAATTCAGCACGCAGCATTCACACCTGACATCTGGAGCCCCAAATTTCATTCCACCAGAGATTACCAAAATGCTGCTATTTTGTGAAAGTTACTGTACTCTCATTGCACTTCTCAATCTTTTTCTTGATGTTTAATTTAAACATTCTAACTCAGAGGCTATTTCTTGCTCTTCTCTAGGCATACACTGACCTACACAGCGTAGTACCAAAAAAATAAAAACACAAGCAGGATCAAGTCCTGTTGGGATTTCCTTCCTACATGATGCCTTGTGATTTCTTCCTGGACACTGAAAGCATTTTCAGCATTTATTTCATGAAAATATCGCCTGCACCCACAGGATGTCAAGACCTTTCCTTCACTGGGTAGGCATCTCTCCTGAATTCAAGGGTAAACACTTAAGTGGAAGGAGTGCTCTGAGAGCTGGCAGGGAAATGCTGAGTAAACACAGCCCTGCTATCAATGTTACTCCTTTAATGACGAAATCATTCAGATGTTAAAGTTGCCTCAAGCGCTTGATCATGATATGCAGCGTGAGGAAAGTTCAAAATCAACTCCTCCTCCTCCTGCATTCTCATACAACTTCAAACAGTAAAAGGCACTTACCTGGCTTGCTTTACAGATCTTGCTTTGATAAGCAAAATTTTAACTAGGTTAATACCATTTGAAGAGTATTCATTTAATTGAAACAGAATGAGACTTGTCACGCTATTCACAGCTGGTACTGTAACAACTCTCATGACCCTCCCTTGTAGCAGGGACCAGCATAATCATCTTCACAACTGACTTGCTCCATAGATCTGATGGAAACTTGAGCCAAGACCAAGAAATGTTTGTTTTCTTTGATTAAGCATCACGAAGGAACATTCTTTGGAGAGTCAGTGCTGCAAGCTCACAAGATGAATGAGAACAGCACACACTGAGAAACCATAAGTACAGTTCAGGATTTGGCAAGGGATTAGTTGAGCTCAAATTTTTATCTACCTGCTTGGGATGGGAGCAGGTGGGAAACAAGGCATCATTTAAGACTAAAACACTTGGAGCTTGTGCAGTGAGGAGGAAAGAGCCAACCATCCTGAGCAGAAAGAAGACAGAATGAAAGGAAGCAGAGGCAAACATTGAGTATCCATCAAGTGTAGCAGGGGGTCTACTGCACCATGTCCGTAGCTTCTTAATGCACTATTTAATTTGGCAAAAAGTTTTTAGTAGCAAAAGATGGCCAAAATATTTGTCTCAAGAGGCAGTCAGAGCTTTGTTTACTGTACAGAGAATGGACGCAGTTGTGTACAGTGAAACATGCCACAAATTAACTACAGTGACCAAAGGCAGCAGCCCCTCCAGCCTGGGAGTGGATGTGAAGTGAGGACATGACTGTCAGCCTCTGGTGTCATTTTTCAAGTTGCAGATGGAAACTGTCTGACTTCGTGGCTGGTCACCTACAGGAGACATCATTCTCTTTTCCTCCACCTTGACTGGTGCAGTTGTTGTTGCCATCAGCTTCCTGAGGATCCCGCCAGCACGTATTTTTCTTCTGAGAGTGACCAGTGGCAAATTGTAGCTCTGGATGTGAGCGTGGCCAAGGGTCCATGGGGAACACAGAAATTGCACTGGGCACAATTAAAGCTGAGCACTACATTACTGCAGCATGGCCTTCTGCTTGCTCTAACTTAGAGCCTGTCAGCATTTCCAGCATCTCTTCCTCCTGCGTTTGTTACAACAGTTGCAAGACAAAAAAAGCAAAAAAACTCCCAAAACCCAAAAAGCAAAAAACACCAAGGTTTTAGTTTAGCACGTAATCTTGGCTTATAGCCACATTGCATACACCCCAAGACAACCCAGAAGAATCCCTAAGAAATTGCTCAGGGAAATCTGATCTCTTTAATGGAGATGCACCAAACCCTTGAGGTGTTTGGCTGGGAACAGCACTGATGTCTCTATCAAACCCCAAGAAAGGCCTCAGTGCTGTGACTGTCGCCAGAAAGCTCTTCAGTGTACCAGACATCACAGGAGTCAGGAAATCAGGAATCCCCACCTTCAGAAAGATACTTGCTGACTAACACTGGCTGGCTCCTGTGTCCTGGCTGCAGCTTTAATGCTGGTGGGGCCCCTTCCCTGAATGCTCTGTCGTTTCGAGGATCCACTGCCTTGGTGAGGAGGCTGACAGGAGGTCAGGAGCACACTCAGCCCAGCCTGTTTTCTTTCCATAAGGTGCTCAGCAGAACCTCCACATGATGGGCTCAGCTGCAGCAGGAGCAGCAGCACTTGGTTCTTTGGTCCAGATCCTGATGGAGAGGGAATACACCAGTATGCAGCCTGGCACTGCTTCCCACTGAGCACATCACTGTGTGAGGCAGCTGCATTCAGCAGGACCTTTTTAAAAGCTACTCCAAGGCTAGCAACTGCACGTGTGACACCACAAACCCCACAACCTTGTGTGAGTCAGCATCATTAATGTCATTTCCACATTAATGCACGATGCCTTTGAACACTGATGCTCACATAAAACCAGGTTAAAAATCTTTAATTCCTGAAAAAGGAGCAGTGATAATGCTGCACCAAGCTCATTTTATTTGGTCTGGGGTTTATTTTCCCATTCAAAAGAGCACTCTGCTGCCATTTCCTCTACAAGCAATCCCATCTCATTATGGCCAAGCCCACGGGGTAGACTGTGCATAGGGGAAGAGAAGGAAAGATTATGTGATACTTAGGAGCTGCACTTGCTTAAGAACAGCTGCAGCAGCCAGTATCCCAAGCACGCTACCACAAGAATTACGTTTCTCTCCCATCCTCCCCGAAGTATTTAATTCAGGGCAGAAGGGGTAGAACGTGTTCACCTTTGAGCTCCCATGCCACAAGCAAGCATATTCATTCAGCTTCCCTATTTAACTAAATGGAGTTCACACATGCTGCAGGATAAAGTTACCTCTTGCCATCTGAAAGCAGTCCAATCAATGCTGTACACAGAGAGTAGCATTTGAATCAGCCTTAAGTTAATTCTTAGTCGTCGAAACTGTGACAGCATGCTGACCCTTTCAAGTCAACTGGGAGCAGGCAATCTTTGCAGAAGATCCTCAGGCCTTTAATCAGATTCTCAGTGGGTTTTAAAGAGATACTACAGCACCAGTTTGTAAACATCTCTCTAGTGAAAATAAAGATTACTTTTGACGTAGCCAATTACTCTGTCCCAGAAGATATATCCTAGAGTTATAATTGAATGAACCATAGGGAAAGAAAATACATTTTAGGTAGGGGGTAGCAACCCCAAATCCCAACTTAGGATGCAGCCAGCACTATATCCCACAAAAAGATCAGATACAAAGTGAAATGATTATTAAAAAAGTCCATTAAATCATCTAGTCCTTTTTCCCACCATGGCAAGATTGCTCTCTTGAGCACAGAGCCCTACCAAGAAGATTGCAAATTTTCAGCTGAGGCTCTTCCTGAAAAGCAACCGTGATGGGGAAAGACCAGATCATTGTTTTGAGGAGACCCCTAATAAGAGGTATTTGTTTGCCACATCACAGCGAATCTGGGGTGAGATTCTGACTCCTGGTAGCATGGATTTGCTGCAATTCAAGCAAAGAGAAAGAAAATGCTGAAGAAAGAAAACAGGGGACCTGTGCTCAGCACCGTGCCTGTCAGAGACATTAAACAGTGTCTTGTTGCATTATTTTAAAACTGTGCTTTAGCACAAGGAGCCACTGCACTCCATTGAGAAGAGATATAATTACTGATTACAAAAAAGAAAAAAAAAAAAGAAGTTATTTTTTCTGGAGCTATTACAGACTAATATGTAAGAGTCATCATCTGATGGGCTGTAAAGGCTCCGAGGGCCATTACAGCCTCACAGGTCAGGACCCATTTGAAGGTTTTAAAGTTTGTGGATCACTGCTCTCAAGCTGAACAGCACAGGCAACACCTGCACATAGAAAAGCTAGGGGAGACTTCTGGGAGCAGCAGCTGCTTATGCATTTTCACACTTAGATCAAACCAAATCACATCACTGAAAAGAAGTTCAGAACCTGCAGACATGGCTTTTGCCATTCCCATCAAGGAGTTCACCCGTAAGATTGTAGCTTGTGCCTTTTTACTTACTTATTTATTTATTTTTAAAGGGAGCTCTGAGGAAGAAAATGACACTATAACCTCCATGCTTCCCCATCAGGGCCCCCCTTCTGATTTTACTTTCACAGAAAACTAAAATTCCCAGCCAAGTGACAGGTTTATAAAATTTTAATAGGGAAGAAAAAGGTAACCTCAGGCAGGATCTTACATGCAGACTTTCGCCATAAATGAATGTTCACGAAAATATGGGGCTTTTATGGAAACATTGACAGAGCTTCACAGGCTGTGACACAAATGCCTCAACATGGACTGATGAGAAGGACTAGTGAGTCCCAGCTCCTGCAGCCAGAGGCTATTGCACCATCCCTTTCTCTAACCCCAGCAAGTCAGCTTCATGCCTCCACTATCCTCTGAGGAAAGCTATCTAGAGACCAGAAGCCAGAAGCTTTTAAATTGCTAGCCTAGAAACATTCTTAGCCATTTCCAACTACCTGTTCTAATGTTTTGGGGTCCATTTTCCTTCCTCCCTGGTGTTTCCCCTCCCAGAGTGCTTATCCAGACCAGTCAGCCTTCATTTTGCTAAGGCAGATGAGCTGAAGCTCAGATTACTCTTCATGAGCATCCTCTCTGCCCCTATTTCCACATGGATTTACTGTCCCTTTGCACAAAGGATCTGCAAGTTACCCACAGCAGACAATGTCTACCAGAGCCTTTCTCCAGCATTATTTAAAGAAATCATGATTAGCAGTTTCTTGTTTGTGTTCAATTCATTCTAGGATTGCATCTGCCTTTTACCAGCTACATCACACCTCAGTCCTTTTGAGGTCAAGCACCATCGGTCCAAGCCATCCTTTTCCTCCTCTTCTGCCCTTTCCAGCAGAAATTCCTATTGTAGATGTTCCAGTGATCCCCAAAGAGATCAGCTGGGGTTGCCGGGCTCCTTTTCTTACTGTTCTGAGCTTCATACAGGAATGAAACCAAGGGGCAACAGCACGAGACTTCAGTCACACTCCCACCAGTTACTTGCACCAAAAAACCTTTCAGTGGTGGTTTGATACCATCAGGAAATTTGTCCTTAGTGCCCACCCTCTGTACTAAGAGGTCATCTGAATGACTCCTGTTGGAGAGCAGAATTCATGGCTTTGGTTTCAGGATCTAAAACACCACCTCTGAAGACGGTGATGCTTGAGGTTCATTCCCCCTCTTCTCCCAGGTTTGGAATAGAAGCATTATTTCTCATTCCCAAAAAAAAAAAAAAAACCAAAAAAAAAAAAAAAACCAAAAAAACAAAAGGAAAGAGATGCCACAAGGAACAGTCCCATCCTGTTTAGACTGTCATTTCTATAAAGCAGCAAAAATCTAAAAGCTGTGCTCCATAGCTAAGGTAGCACAAAATCAGAATGGTTGGGAAAATCTTAATATAACAATCCTGTACAGAGCTAAAGGAGTTTGTTACTTTTTTGCCAGCTACTGAGTGTGTACAAGCATTTCTACAAGTCAAAAGTCTACCTCTAGAAAACTTGAAGCTTCTTAATTGCAAGAGAAATACAGGTAGCCAGGAATGTCACCAGTGCCATAGATAAAACAAGTGGTTCTCTCAAGCATGACAGAGACCTGAAGTGGCCAAGAGCCAGCTCCACCCAAAAAACTCCTCCTGATCTCTTCAGAATTTAATTGGCATTCTTTTTAGCACACACACAAGGCAGATTAAAGAAAAACCCAAACAGTGTGCAGGGTGGAAGCACCATTACACAGTATTAAAATGTCAGAGGTTTGAGCTCTGTGTTGGTTTAGTCATGAGTTACCAACAACCACTGATGGCAGACATAAAGCTTCCCTTAAATTATTAAGCATAAAACAGCAGACTGTAATATTTTGCTAAACCAAAGTACAGACACAGACAAAGATGTCATTTCAATATTTGAAACCAGCAAGTTTAATTTAAAATAAGAGCAAACCAATAAGCTCAGAAAATAGCAATGTGTGAGAGGAAAATTACACTGCTAGAGAAAAAAGTGGAAGGACTTAAGAAATTTATAAAAGTAATCTCCAAGTGGAAATTAGAAATCAACCCCTAGAAACAGAATAACACAAAAGAAATATTACTGTCCACTTTCTAAATCAATATAACACTGCTACACGACAGAATTACCATGGTAACTCAAGTAAAAAGAATAAAGCAATTCTTATTATTTCAAAATAAAATCACAGCCTGAAGCCCAGCTTTTATTACAACTGCTGATAGATCGCTGGCTTGTATTTATCTGAAATATTGCTTTTCAATCAGCTATTTTATGAATGTACGAATTTCACTGAGCAGCCCACTTAGACCA
This sequence comes from Petroica traversi, assembly GCA_025920805.1. Taxonomy (NCBI): domain Eukaryota; kingdom Metazoa; phylum Chordata; class Aves; order Passeriformes; family Petroicidae; genus Petroica; species Petroica traversi. The sequence goes on from JAHLSL010000073.1 coordinate 5,323,930, forward strand.
AATACTCAAAACCTGCCCCCCAAAAAACTAGTCAAGGAATCGATTATATATATGCACATTTTTTCTTTTCTTTCTTAAAGGGAGCATTACTATACATATTCTTTTCCCACTCTCTCCAAGTTAAAGAGAGACAAGGAAACGAGCGAGAGTAAGTTAAAACCTTGTTTAGTCTGACCTCTTTAAATTCCAACTTAAATTCCCCAGAAAAATAGCAACAAAAAAGCAACAGAACAAGAGTAATAAGAAAGAACAAAGCATCCTAAATACTGCAGGCCCTTCACAAGGACAGGGAACGAGTGTACATCAGGGGGTGTGCACAAACACACACATGAGAGGAGGCACATCTGCTCCCTCCTGATCAAAGGCACAGAGAAAACACTGTCTAAATGCAAAGTTGCTCAAGGACGTTTTGACTCGCCCTGCTGGGTACTTCAGACTTCTCAAACACTGTTTGTACAGCTTGGAAAGTGCACCCAGCTCAGGATACTCGTCCACATTTCAAGCGCGCTGAAGGCACAGCTCAGCCAAGTTCCCCCACACCCCCCCACTGCTGGTGCCACCTTTTAAACACATTAGTGCAAGGAGAAAACCAGCAGGTCACCTTCTGCTCTCCTCCCCCAGACGTTCAAAAGAGCATCAATCGACACCTGAAAGTGACAGTTCAGTCTTAAAAATACCAGGCTCCTCCTCTGCCCCCAGCTGCAGCAAACAGCCTGGACCAGCCCCATACCCAGGGTATGGGGCACAGCTCCGAGGGGCTTCGGAGGAAAACATGGACAGCCAACACCACTGCTGGCTGACAAGTTAAGGCACCAGCTATCAAAAAAAAAAAAAAAAAAAAAAAAGAAAATGCCTGTGGACTGTCAGGATGTTTCACAGCACAGCCTTACTCCATTTTTTCTGTTGCCCCCATGAAATGGAAAAGGGGGGACAAGACCGGCACTCACAGTCATGGCAGGAGTAGGAAGGGAACGTGACCAATGCTCATAATTATGGCAGGAAGACAGGCTAGCAAAGGCTTTTCTTCAAAAATTTGCAATTGCTTAGACTGGACCTCAGGGACAAAAAAACCCCCAAAACTGAAATTGCCAGTTGAGAGGGGATCAATAAAACTGCCCCTGAAACAGTTAAGGAGAGCAATTGTTTCAATAGCGCTCTGTCCTTCCCAGGAGATCCAGAGGTTATTTCTCCCTTCTTCTGCAGAGGTCTGACCTCCTAACCCAGTATGGGACAGCAGGCAAGGTAGGATCCAGGCCCAACAGAGAGAAAGCAGAAAGGAACAAACCAGGGATGGCTAAAACAGAAAAGCCCACCCATGCCTCGTGGGGGTCAGGAATATCCCCCAGATATCCAGGCCTTAGTTCCAGGGGATGATCACTTGGGGTGCACAAATTCCTCAATACTGCCAAAACGCTTTGAGGATTAAAAGCGACAGTGATATGCCAAGTATCATAGCTGGAAGTGAAGACAAATGCTGCAACAAGAGCAATAAGCCACCTGCCAGCTGTCTTTTACATTAAAATATTTCAGTGTTCTTAGAGCTGCTTAATTTCCCATCTCGCTCCAAGTCCAGAGGAACTTTGTGGGTTGCTAGCTTTGCCATGCAGCAGTGACATTGCTCATTATTTTTAAAATAGATTTAGAAGCTGTGATCACACAGCTCAATCTAAAAGAATGCACTGTCTTTTAGTATAATGTGGTCCTTTCCCTTCTGCACAAATGGGTTTAAAAGCAGTGGTGGAAACAATGTGTGCTTAATCTGAATGTGGACTGCAGAGAGGTTGCACACTCAAATATCCTGTTTTATGTGGTATCTGGTTGTATTTTAAAACACTTTTTTGAGACTTGGAGCCAGCTGAGGTCACAAACAATCATATACAGATTAGAAAAGGGAAAGAAGCTGGGGGAAGCAAAGGGGAGCGCAGTCTGGCACTGTAATAGAACACTCTAAATATCACTTAGTGTTTCTTTAAAAGAAAAACTGGCTGAAATAGTAAGCTTCAGAGAAACAATAAATGCAGAGGTGGTTAGAGAATTTTTATTCAAATAAAGTCTTGCCCCAAGAGATGGAAGTAGAGTCTTGAAATATGGAGATAGGATTTTACATGTGCTAAAAGCATCAGAGTGACACTTTTTGGAAAAAAAAGGGGGGGAAAATACCTTCGTTGTTATACATGACAAAATAGCAACTAAATGTTTGCTTTGATCCCAGCGCGTAAAGGGTGAAGCTTTTAGGCAAGGAGCGGCAGGTGATCTCAGCTCTTCTGCAAGTCCTAATGCTCCTAAAAGCCACTCTTCCAGTTTCTGTAATTGGGCATCAGTAGTTAATGTAGTATTGACTGCATTACATGCTCCTGTGCATCCCCTCACTAATGCCAATTGCATCACCTTGTACATTTACCATATTGCTTAGCCAATAGCTGTTAAAAGCAATCCAAATCATGAATCATATAGGAAACTTTTAGCAAGACACGACATCCAAAGGAGACAATTTACAGTTGAGTTAATCTGGGTACATTAGCGAGACATGGATTCAGGAAGACAGACCAATTTATGTTACTTTGGTTTTACCCTTTATTGCTTTGTATAGGCAAATGAATGGAAGGGCATGGAGTAAAAACAGATAGAAAGGAGTCCTTTTCAAAACAGATCTCCATTCTGTGCAGACAGGTCAAAGGGTTTGAGACTGATGCTTATTTAGGCTTTCATAACCGTAACAGGGTACTTACAGAAATCATTTTCCACAAAGGAGCATAAGGATAAATATATAATGGATTCCGAATAATGTTCAGTACCCACCCTCACTGCAAGTACATTAATGCAGAAACCTGGCTGCTTAACATGAGCTAAGGCATGGCCTGTCCAGGAGTCACCTGCCACCAGCAGTGCCAGGAAGAGGCTTCACACAATGTCCCAAGCAGGTCTCCTCATGAGCTCAAGACAGGAGGTTCTGTAAAAGACACCAAGGCTCACCAGCTCAAGCCAGTGCTCTGCCTAAACATCTCTACCACACACTGAAAGTCCAATCTTCTCCTCACTACCTGCCTTGAAGAGATTGCACCCTTTTGAAACATATTCTCATTTCTCTGAAACAGGAGGAAAGGATTCAAGAGATAAAGAGGTATTGCTTAACCCAATTCAGCTGCAAGGCAGAGCCAACCAGGAAATAAATTAGGAGCGAATTCCCTCTGAAAAAGTACATTTTACAGAACAATTTCACACTGGATGCTTGACCAAAAGATGCATAGCAAATCGACATTGCCTCTTTCTGCTTTTCTGATCAAGCTCGGTAGCATCAGTAAAATAGAGATTGAGGAAAAAAAAAAAAGGACAGCTAGGAAGTGTGCTGTTGCCTCAGCTTTATGGGTAGTGAGTAATTTGCAGTATTTGTGGAGGAGAAAAAAAGAGGTAAAGGAAATCTAGGGGAAATAATGGCACATCAGCCAAAAACTTTACAAAAGAAAAACTGAATTGCATCCCTAAATATTGGATTCCAAAATACTAGAAACTCTGGTGCTCTAAGCCTGGTTTAAAAAAAGATCATGATTCCCCTTTGAAAAGCTTCCAGAAGTCCCTTCGAAAGAGTTGCACATGCAGGGAAAATGCCAAAACAAAACATTTTCACTAGCTGATCAATTTAAACAGCTGTGGTAAAGCTGCAGCCACTGGCACCATCATTAACAATTTAAAGCATGGCTGCTTTTGTCTTCCTTCCCAGTTACATTCTCATTATGCCTTTTTATTTATTAGAAACACAGTCCTCCAGAATACATTTCTATATCTCAGATCCATAATAAACCAAGTAGGAACATCCCTGGCTTCTGCTCAAATGGATGTTTACATTGGCGAGAGGGTTAATTGTTTAATTCTGGTCCAAGTTCTCTGCAGTTCAGTCATGAATATGCAACAATCATCCACTTTTTCTTTAAGAGAAACTAGAACTGTTGATATCAATACTTTAAAAAGAAGATAAATAATACTTTCATTGCCCAAATCATCCATTCAGAGTTTGATTAGCACACAAGGAACTCTGAACATTGGCATAAAGAATTCAAAAGTGTTCAATGAAATTAAAAAACACTCTAAATTTGGACAAGAGCATCCATTATCTGATTTGATATGGAATGGAAGTAGACAGTAGTTCACAAGAATATTCACTGGAGAGTTGAGCATCTGTTTGCATGGAGAGCACCCTACATTGTGCCCGGAAACTTGGGCTTAGGAGTCATCCCATTGGAGGACAGAAAAAACACACACACACTGAGAACTACAAAAACAGTAGCTGTGGTGAATTCTTCTCAGACCATCTATAGGTTTAATTATGTTAATCTAATAGTGAACAACTTCCATTTTAAAACGCCCTTCCCTCCACCCCCAAGTCTTCAGTGAATAGGAGCTACATTCACTGAATAAATCATTCCCTGGCAACAGTTACGCACATTATTGAAGTTGGGGGCAGTGATTTCTATACCGTTTAAAACAATGTCTATGTATTCTAAATGATGACAATTCTGTCCAATTTTTAAAAGATATAGACCCATTAGAGTTTTATAGTTCGGCATTTAGCAGCATCTGCAGTACCTTCTTTATTCTCATACTGCAACACTTAATGCTTGATACCATTATTCTGATTTTGAATTGATTTCAAGTAAAATACCTTATTTGCCATAAACTTTCATATTCTTTACCTAAGTAAGACTCCTCACAGATGCAATCAGTCATAATGCTAAAAGAACAGTTTGCCTTTAGCAGAAATGTAATAGTTCATGCTAATGACAGCAAAGCAAAACTTTGAGCAGCAAGCACGTTTCCAAAGAGAATAAAACCATCTCTAAACACAACAGCTGAAAACCTTAAGAAAGCCTCAAATGAAATCAATTAATCCTCCAACCATGATAAATTTCTTAACCATTTAAGAAGCATATTTCAGACTCTGCTGTGACCCTTTATCACCAGACCTAATGGATTACTTTATTAATAATGCACTGCTCTTAAAAGGAATTTTTTCCGAAGATTCTACCATAAGAGAGCATTTTTGGAATGGCTATGACAAACAGGCTGACATGTTCACATTGTATTTATTAAAGATAATAAAATTTAACACCAACTTCAAAGAAGACAAATTATGTTCTGCTGCCAGGGTATCAAGTATACTTTCTACTGCATTAAACCAAAATTAGAGCAAAGTGATTTCCAAGAACAAGCTGCTTCTTTTGCCCTAGTACCCAAGCTGAAAAACGTCCTTACACTGTCTCGACGCTTGTTATGTCAACCAGGCAATTATCACGTGTCAACAGCATCTGGGGATGAAGTATGATGACATCCTACCCAGCTCCTTCAGCTATCCAGTCTGAACAAACACTAGGAACTATCTGATTGCCTGCCATACTCCTGTACAAAGCAGTTTGCTCCTCTTAGGCCTGCTACCTCCTTTCACTCCTCTTCTTCCTGTAGGATGAGATTTCTTTAAATGGGTATTTAGATTTTCAGCGCTCCAACTACAATATAGGTTGAAGAGGTTTAGGCAATTACTTTACTACCCTGTGGTTCTGTCATGCTTCCATATTTGCCATTTCAGGGGCAGAGGGAATCTCTAGGAAGAACTACCTCTAGCTCCACACTTGGTCCCTTTGGAGAAACAGTCCAAATGTTTTTTTGGTCTTTTATGGCCAAACTGAATTCTGCTGCCGAATGTGCTCTGATTTTATTTAAGATACTTATTTGACAACTTTTTATCTCCTCTTCATGAATATTTCTACACTTTTGAGTCACAAAAGGACACCATGTAATGAACTAAAGTCAGACGAAATCTCCAAAATTATACCAAAACTATATGTGTGAGGACCAAGCACTCAAAAAAACAGGTAACTCATCTAAGCCAGCAAAAATAAGGTTTTTGCTGACCTTTATCAGTCATTCTTTGAATAAACTGATGTCTGGGAAGATGTGTGGGGATTCTTCATATATGGCAAGCTAGACACCAGTGGACCACGGAGCAGGTCCAAGGTAGAGGGACATGGGAGATAATAAGGAAAAAGAGAGAGAGCTTCAGGAACATCAGGCAAAACAAAAATTAAATTCCATGTCACCTGAGGAAAAGCCACTGTGCCATCTCCCCTCCTCTCTCTCTGCATGACTCCTCCCTGGTACACCTGAGGAAGGTACGCTCAGAGGAGAACAAAAGATACCAGCAGCACGCAGAACAGCTCTTCTCCCCACGTGGCACAATTTGTACCTGCTTTATTTTTGTGTGTATAATGATTTTTATCCACAGAATAGGACTGCTTGGACCTGTGCTGCTGGAGACAGGTGTCTCTCCATGTCCATCTACCTATCTGTAGGCAGCTCCATATGGCAGATGGAATCGTCCCACGGGAAGCCAGCCTTCAGCCCTGCTGGACAGGGTGCTGTGGTAGAATTCCTGTCACTGACATTACACAATCAATTTCTCTGCTCTTCTAACTCCAAATGCTGCGGTTTTTTTACCTTCTGTGCGGAGCAAGATGGGCTCTCACACAACAGGGAACCAAACTGCTGCACTAATCCAGTTTCAAATTACCCAATATTACCCTAAATACCTCCCATCAACCTTAGATCCACTCTCCAACCCCAATGCACACAACCACTGAGTATCCATATTTTTCTTTTCATTTTTAAAGAAACTGAAATTTTATTTCTATATAAAACCAAGGTACGTGTTTAATGGAGTCCTCTGATATGTTATTTACTCAGCCCACTCTTGCAATCTGTTTAATCAGAGTTCTGCTCCAAAACACAAAGGAACCGTGATTTGGGGTGCTCCCATCTATGCAAACATGGGGATGAACACACAGCTGATCAGTGTTTTTACAAGTGCACACGCACTCCACAATTTGGTTGAAGGATGCCATGTCTGGTTAACACAGCACAAGTTAGCTGAAAAGGAAACTTTCACCCCACACACACAACACAAAGAGCCGTGATTTCTATTAGTGCATTTCATACCATACATGCTGATTACCAGGCTGTGCTTCATTGTTAGCAGAGATTACAGCTGGGATAAGCTGCAGCTTTTTCCTAATTGCTATTATGATGACTGAATTTTTGTTTTGTGTCAAGCATTATTCACACATTATACTCCAAAATTTGATCCCTCTATGATGCATTATTGATTCCATGCAGGCAATCATACTGCCGCCAATGTGAAGAATTAATTTGGGCTATTCTACTTGATTTGCATTGCTCCATCATAGCAGAACATAGTTCTGTAGGGAGGCACAAATTGAAAAGGGAGATTTAACAAAATACAGAAAATGCTGCTGCCCTTTAAAAGAGATGAATCCTAAGGAGAGGGGAAAAAAACCCCAAAAAACCCAAACCCAGCACAACACGTGTGGTCCAGAAAGAAATAAGGTCAGTCAGCCAAATTCATCATAGTCAGAGGAAGGTTACAAGAGTAGCCTCATGCCTCTAATAAAGTAAACTAGCTTGCTTCAACTTATACTGCCAAAGAAAACAACTGAACACCTCTGAGAGTGACACTGCTTCAAAGCCTTTGAAACCCTGTTAGCTTCATTTGTTTTCCCAGCATAAGCAATACTCAAGCACTTAGCGTGTCTTTTATCCACAGGCCAGTCAACTGCAAAGCTGATCTAGAAGATGTGTTACAGATGCTCCCCATCTACTCATATTTTTTTTTTTTAAAGTTCCACTGTGTTAACAAAGGAACTTATGAGATCTTAACAGAAATAAATCCCGTGATTTGTTTTTTTTTTCTCCTGTGAATAAGATTATTTCACAGTTTTGGGATGCCAACTTAATTAGCACAGAATAAATTCAGAAGGGCACAACAACTTATACACGGACTTTGATCTCACACTGGTCAGCTCTAAATCCAAGTATGACTGAATCTGCACACAAGAGGCACTGATAATGATACATTTCGGCTTGGTCTCATATTTTAGTGTCATGTCTTTGTGAAAAGTCCACAATTTTTTCATTGTCCCAAATGCTTCATGGAACAAAACCTCACATGCCATCCCAGAAACTAGATTCAAATTCTACTTGCATGAACATGCCAGATGGAGAATTTTAGAAATCAAACCTAAAATAAGACCTCAAAAAGCTAGGTCTAAAATAATTCCTTTTTTGGGAGGCAAGGAAAGGAGAGAGGGAAGAGAAACTTTAGCAGAAAACTTCTGGTCTTTCAATAGTCAAGCCTTCCTAATTATTTTCCAGTGCAGTACTAATTCTGTTTTAAAATACTAGAAGACAGGTATCGGTTGTGGAATAAAAATCATACAATTTCAACTTCATAGCACTGAGCAGCTTTCAGTACTAGTCACAAAACATGGTTAGCATGACCCCAACAGAGGAAAGTAAGTGACTCTGAATTACAAGCTATTTTTCTCATAAATATTTTAAAAAGCAATACATATATTCAAGTAAAATCAATGCTACTGCCAAAATGCCCAACTTCCTATTTCTCCAAGCTCTCTTGCTCCCTGTGAAAAGCTGTTTCCTGTCTACAGTCTTACAAGTATTCAGTAATTTCTCCTACTTTCGAATGGCAACAGCCTAAGCTATGACTTTTTTTTTACGCTTAAAGAGATTTCTGAAATAAATTTTAAAATATTGGGGAAATCCATTACACGGCGCACTTCATCCATTTATAAAGGTGGAATGAAATAAGGAGATAATAGGTAGAAATGCCAGTTAAAAGTTAAGATGCAGCTCCCACTTTCCGTGCACAAAGTGCCGCCAAGGCAGAGGTTCTTGGCAAGAGGCAGTGCCATCGATGCAAGCCCATGTGGATGGCTACAGAAGCATTCTGCCCTGCCTCAGTTTTAATCTTTGCTTTCAGTGCACGAGCTATGAGGGAAGACCTAAGCCACAAAGCAGCCTTAGAAAAAAAAACTTAATTAAAAAGTTGTGACTGGACTTACCACCTTCGTCCCAGAAACTACTGATGACTGAGCAGTTAAGTTGCACACTGTGGCAGGCAACATGCAGAAGATAGCATCAGGTCATTCAGGCTACTCACTAACACTGATGTTCCTCACATCAGTTTGTTCCCCTTAAGCATCCTTGAGAAGGACTAGGCAGCTTAAAAAATAACCACATGTGAAGTCCTAAAATCAGTCAAGCTCTCCTCGAGCTTCATTCATGAAATTATTTTCCAAATGAACCTCCACTTCTGCCATTAAGAGAAGGGAGTAAATTCTTGGAATAAATCAATGTTGTTGCTGTCAGTTTGGTTTTTTTTGTTGTTTTTTTTTTTTTTTTGCCACAGCAGTTTATTAGCTTATTGCCATTATGTTTATAGCTACGAAGAAAAGCTGTGAGAAATAGATATTAAAGGCGCACATTAAAGAGACCTAAATGGCATGCAATGAAAAGGAAAGAAAATCTCAAAATTAGATTTACAATAAAAGCTCTTAAAATAAACAGGCTAAAATGGATATATTAAAGTAACCTGCAGAAAGAAAAATCTAGATAGATATTAAAAAAAATAAATTCAAGCTGTTTCTGCTCTGTCCTTCAGCAAACAGAGCCTGGAGTAAACCCTTCTTGGCTGTCCGATCATGTCAGAGAAGAGATTAAAAAAAATAAAGAGCGCATGCTTTTACCTACACAAGAGAAAAACATCAGAAGCTCAGAGCAGAGCACTCTGAAATGCACAGCGCACATCTGTTTAAAAACTATTTATTTCTACATTAGCAGCACACAGAAGACACCGAGCACAGGCTTACACAATCTCAGCCCACCTACCGTCCTCCTTGTCCAGCACCATCATCTCCGCAATCAAGAAAAGTCCGGGCACAGATGCTTCTTCTCCAGCAGCCTCCGCTCAGGGGAGAGGAGAGCAAGTCTCTGGGAACACAAATGAGCTACGGTGGTACAGCTGATCGTCCTTTAGCAGCAAGTGAGCTCTAATTACCCAGTTGTCCAGCTTTTAACCTAGATTGCACTCAGTTAGAATTACACTCAGAAATAAAGCACTTTGCAGATACAAAAGCAGTCTCACCTACTTTTGTGCCTCAGAATTACAAGGAACTAAAACTGCAATTTAGAAAGAAGGGGGATCAGAGCTGTTTCTTTGGTTCTCACCTTCTAAATGGCTCAATTTACACAGTATAATCTATTTTAATGTAATTGCCTTTGATAGCTCATAACCCTGGCTGTTGCAACTACACAGCTTTCAGCCTTATAAAGTGTTTTCCCTTCGGATTTAAGCTGAATCTAAATCCGAAATTATATTCAGAGAGGGCAGAATACCTAAGCCCCGACTAGTGCTGCCTCTGCCTCTCAATTGGCGAGCCTTGCACGCTCGCAATGAATAAATGCACGCGTTTCCCAGGGCCCCCTCTGGCTCCTGCCGGGGATTCCTGGCGGAGCGCGGCTTCCCGGCTCAGCAGCACCACCTGCAGCCCGCCCGGCCCCCGCCCAGGTGCTTGGG
>JAHLSL010000073.1:5344367-5351867 GCA_025920805.1 Petroica traversi
GTTCCTGGTTGCGTGAGGGAAGAGGCACACTGGAATAAACACACCTTTGTGCAGGCAGGGCTTGGGCTCAGACCTCTGGGTCTAACTTGAGGCTCTTGCTCACTAGCTGCTCTTACTTTTTTTCTTTTCACTTGAGCACAACCAAGAGAAAATGAAGTTTCTTAAGAACAACGCCTCATTCTTATTAAATTGCAAAGTCCGCAGTATACTTAAGTCGAGCCTTTAGCAGACCCGTGAGGTTTCATATTATCCTATGCTTGAATGAGGCAGATGACTGGAGCAAAAACCAGCTAATGACATAAAAGCATTCTTCTACTTTTAGCCTCTCTTAATTAAGGACTTGGTTAATGTTTCAGTGTTGGGAATTATAAAGCTTCATCAGGGAGGTTAATATGTTTTTTATTTTATCTTTCAGCTGACAGGATTAAAAAAAAAATTTCAAAATAAAAGTGAAGGTGATTAAGTCACGTGTGCCAGTCAGAATCCCACAGTGAAGCAGCACCAGGCTGTACCAAAGACTACCCTGCACACGGTGAATTTAGCAATTGTTTTCAGAGTCAGATTTCTCAGCAGATGAGACTTTTATCTGCCAGTTTGACACGTGGGGTTTATTTCTTGAATTCACACAAATAACTGAGACGATTTGCACTGGTCTGTACTAAATTAGCTACAAAACATCTCTGTATTTTTACCCATTTCAGAAGCACTTGCACCTACCTTGCTGGTGTCAGAAGAGCACGACCATGGGCCTGACCTCATACCACATTTCAGCAGCCCTGTAAAGGAGGAAAATCACAAGTGCTCTGAAAAGTTATGTTCACACAGAACACGGGTGGCAGTTCAAAAGACCACTTAAATACATACCTGAGATCTACAGACCTCAATTATTTCTAAACTCCGGCTTGCTCTACTTCTCTGCCTATGCATTGTGAAAAAAAAATCACTGGATTCTGTAACTCTGTTTTGCGTGAAGTGCATGTTAAATATTTTCATAAATATAGGCTATCCTTTAAAAAAGAAAATTGTGCATTAAAAATACAGCATTTCCTTTGATAGAAGAAAATGGCAAAGCTTCAAAAATAAAACCTCTAGAGAATGAGTTCTTTGCCGCTGTGAAATAAGGCTAGAACTTTAAGCCATTAGGCTTTACAATCTGTAATGACCTTTTAGAGAAATTTACATTGGATGAATTAGTTATTCAGAAGTTTTGCTCTTGCTCTCCATAGCACAAAGTTTAAAAGAATTTAATTTTTTTTAAAATAAAAGCAAGATCTAAATTGTTGGTCTGTTTCTTGTTTCATAAGAAGTTTAATGGACAGATTCTGCACCTCTCATGTGCAGAACAGGTCAACTGCAATGGAATCCATGAAGTTTCTTTCTATGTAGGAAACTGGCCTCAGGAAGGTTTTGTGAGTGGGTACAAACTGCTGGGGGTCAGGTTGGGTGGGACATGCTGCAGATCTGCCAGCATTTCCCATCACCAATACAGGCAGGGAGAAATCCCTAAGGACCCAAATGAATACTTTTAGAAGAGGCTCAGACTAAGAGCTAGGAGAGGCTGGAATTCTCTGGGAAAAGCATGAATAGAGGAGATGCTTTCCAAATAGAAGCCTTCTTTCTCCTTGCACCTCTCAAAACTCTCCCAAGCTCAAAGTGGGATGTGTTCTTCCACTCATATGGTCTGTCTGGTCCAACAGTGAGGCAAGATTTCAATCCATTTCAAACTGAAGTTCAGCAAAAGTTCAGGAATGCATCAATCTTCTTGAGAAAACCAGCACATGGATTTTGACTCTGCCACCTCTTGACACAGCAGTGCTTGTGCAGAGTTTATCTATAGTAAGTGGAAAAGAATCCTTAACACACATATGCCAACAAAAAAACACCCCCAAACTTATAAATAAACTCCAATAACAGTGTTTTCATAATGTCCCCCACTTTCATCTAGATCAATAATAGATTTTTCTGTATACTCTCCTCAGTTCATTGCTACTGCAATGTTCTCCTGCAGATAGTCCTGCCTTTTCATTCCTCATGTTAGTGGATGCAGTAGGTGGCCCTGAAAGACAAATCTGGCATCTGTACATCTGCCTCAGTTGTTTTGTGGAGGAATCCAGTGAGACAGTGTCTGGTTCTGGAGTGACACATGGAGCTCTCGGGCTTGTTGCCACATACTCTGTTATGATCAGAGCTTATTGCTCCCAGCCTGATGTCAAGCAGAGACTAATCAAATGTGAGATGGGTGAGCAGAGACAGAGCCATGGAGCAGCCTTTTCATAATCTCTTACTATCATCTCTTCTTTAAACTGCAGCGGCACACAGGAGTCCCAGTCATGGAGCTAGACCACAACATATTGGCCAAAAATTCCAGTGCCTTTCTTCAATAAGATGGTTTCTTTCTTCACTGCCTTGCACTAAAGTGACCAGGCAAAATCAACACAGAATAGTTGGAGATGGAAACACATGAACTGAAAAGATTAAATGCAATGCCAGGCTCATGTTGCTTTGTGATAACAATACCCTAAGACCAGTGTCCCCTATGTGTTGTGGTTCCCTCTGCCTCTATGGGCATGGATGTCATTTGCCAGGTCTTCCTAACATCATTCTAATATCATCTAAAAATGTTGATTCCATAGGAAAATGGCTGCTGGCAGAGGAGCAGTAGGTGCACACAAAGGATGTGATGTGGCAGCTGAACACACAACAGAGGAATTCCAGCTATTCCCATGTCAGGGAGGCTCTGTTGCACTGGGCTGTGTTTTGCTCATGAATTCATCAGCATCCGTTTCAATCTGAATCTAATGGTGATAATCTTCTTGATTCATTAACGTGTGAGATGAAAAAACAGATACACAAACCAAAGATATGAATATTTTGGAGCTTGTTTGTTTGTATTAAAATAAATCCATCCTGTGAAATTACAAGATTTCTCTCTGAATCCAAAGACAGAAACAAGTTCAATGAAGATGAAAGTTAGGGAAGATGTTCTGATAAAAGCAGGCAGGTGGAGGCTCTAATGAAGGCATACACTATAGTGCACATCCTGCCAATATTTCTTAATGAATAATATGTGCACTCAGATGAGAATAATATTGATTGAGGTCTGCAGGGAAAGTTCTCTAGGAAAAATTTTTATTCCAGGAGCAGAGTCCTTTTTGGAAGATTTTGATCTTTTCCTGCTGCAACCTTTCTCCTCCCCTCTCTTTGTGCTACCCAAAGCAACAGACAGCCAAAAAATGAAAAGCCTCCCCTGCATCTAATGTATCTATCAGATCCAAAAAGAAATTTATACACCAGTACTAAGAATGGCTGCACCATTCTCCTTAGCTGGTAAAGGACACAGCAGTGTATAATTAGGACTGGATTACTTCGCTCAGAACTGGAACAGAGAGCAGATGTCTTGCATTAATATTGGCATTTGATTTCACACACTTTCTTTGCCATGTTTGCAAAAACAATTTGCCTTCCTATCTTGGATCTTGCCTTTCGTTTACTGTCAGGCTGCTGTAATGCAAACAAAAAGCCACCAGTGGCAGTATGAAAGTGCACGTAGAAGTTCAGGGCCATACAAAGTGGGTAGAGCTTATGATTTAATTACTAACATAAAATATCAAGTTATTTTCTGATCATGTTGATGAGATTGGTATGGTCGGTATGTTCCACTGATGCCAACTCAGACAAAAGAGGTCATGACATTATAATGCATTTGTGAACATAAGCCAACAGTAAAGAAAGATACCTCTTCCAAATTAATGTCCTCAGACTCTATCTTTAATACATATGAAAGATGCATCCCCCTTCTCAAACACAGCCAACTTTTCCTTCACCTCTTTTTCCACACAGGGGACTTCGGTCTTGATTTTTCTCCAGCCCAGTGTTTCATGTACAGAATCCTTCCAGAGGGCCTACAACAAAATTTCATGCTGTTAAAAATATTGGCCCAAATTCTAAGCTATGGCCAGTTTGCATTTGATAGCAGCTTTATGGCTGCAGCTGGGTTCTGGAGGTTTCTTAGGAGTAAAAGATGATCTGCCTTAATTTAGGAGCATCCAGAGGCTGATCACAGTGTTCCACACTACAGCAGCACAGGATAAGTGAAATATGGGCAGCATGCAAGCTGCAGGGCTATGCTGACAAACTCTAGAGGGATGCAACCTGAATTGCCTCACCACTGAAATTCTGCTGCAGGGGTAGCTTTGGCTTCAAGAACACCATTTGGTTTATTTGGTGATGGAGAATGCCCTTCAGACCCTGCCCTGCAACACCAGGAGCACACCTGTACCACCTGTTTGCAGGTGGTAAAAACTGTTTGTATCATGCAGAGCATTTCCTACAGAGGTGGGAAGTGCACACAACTCTACCCAGATCTAAATCCAAACCCAGATTTAATGCCTTTGTTCCCTTGTGATGCCAGACACTCACAGAAGGGCGTGAATTCTGTGAGAGACTGGGAGATTTTGTGCTTGTAGATCACCAAGTCCAGTCCCCATGAAAAACTGTCCCTTTTGGTCTGCTCTCTGTACACAATCCCAGGAACTTCCCTAGTCCTAAAGAACAAAATGACAAATTAGGAGAAGACAACTGAAATATTGTATGGATAATTTCACGTTTTTCTGGCCCATCAGCAAATGACAGAAGTGCAAGGACTAAAACAAGAAAATAACCAGAAGAAATTATAGTGGTTGCCACAGCTCTCTTTAAGCAGGTGAGAAACTCAGTCTGAAAGCTGTAAAGATAACTACAGAAATGATATCATTCTCCAGTGAGAGCTAGAAAAGCTCTTGTGCTCGCGGGGAGGTCAAGAAGTGAGAGCCCAGTGGATCATTTAGTTGCGTTTTTAATGCTTCATGGCACAAGGTCAGTCAGAAATCCCTATCCTGAGGTCGTGGTTGGGGCAGTCTGGAAAGCAATCCTTTCTGTGGCTGGCAAGGCCCTGCTCAGGCTCTGCTCTTTCTCTCTCTCACAGAAGATTATTACAGCCCACTCCTCCTGCTCATCACGCCATGGTTAAACTCGGCCTGGGCACTGGCATTCAGCTTCTCTGGGATGACAGTGGCCCCAACGACCATCCCTGTGGCATTCTGTCCAGACTGTCGCAATGTGGTGCAACAAATGGCCATCCAGAGCTAACCCTGGGCAGCATTTGGGGCAGTAAAATTCCTTACCAGGCCTATCAATAAGCAAGGACTAATATTTATTCTTAGCTCCACATTTAAATAGCACAAGTGAGACAGAATGAGGAGCATGAATGGCAACAAACTTGTCTGATAACTAATGAGCCCTATTTTTGTGGCACTAGCCCATTGTCAATGCAGCAGTGTGGTTACACTTAACATGTGGGGAAACAGGGATAATCATCCATTTCTGAACCTGCTTAGGAGATGGTTTGACCTAGAAGAAGTTTGTCTTAGAAGAAGCTGAGAAGCACAGTTTGGAGGGCCTCCTAATGACTACATCTGTTTTAAATAGACATATTTTGACTATAGCTTCCATACCAAACAGTCACTGGAGTCAAGTGATCACTTTAAAAGGCTGAGATACAACTCTGCAGTATTTTATAGTGGATTTAATAGCTAAGCCTTACAGGAAAAAATACCACCCTGCAAGCACACAGCTGAAGCACGGACATTTAATGAATGCTGCTCACTGCCTAAACGTGAATTCACACTACAACACTCTTGCAAATGATCTATAATGCCTCGCATTGCTAGTATATCAAATTTGCATAAATATACCTCAAATATTTATAAATCAATAGATATAAGCACACGTTTAAAAGTGACTACAAAAATGCATACACGCAGAATTCTTACATGCTCTAATTAATTCAAATAATCACATTTTGCCTTATTAAATTAAACATTATATGTATAAAATGTAGCTTGCCGTCTAAGCACTAAAATACTGTTAGAAAGAAACACTACTGCCAAAAAAGAAACAAGAAAGAGAACGTGCCCATGAAAGAACACTTAACTGAAATGTAGCTGCAGGATCTAATGCCATGGAATGACTAACAATAATGTATATATTACTTTTAATCAAGTGAACAGTTTTGGATAACTTTCCATTTCTCTGGCTGGTACTCCAGTTTCAGCCTAGTGAGCTATAACTGTTCAGGGTAAGCAGAAAGCAGAAAAAGAGCCTGCTAGCCCTCTTGCCCATTTAAAAAAGGTTTTTTTCAGAAGCAATGAGAATTCCTTATTTCCTCCAGCTGCTTATTTACTGGTGCTTCCCTGCCTTCATTTAATTAGAGCTAAAAAAAACCAACAGCAACAACCGTCCCTGATAGTTTTTATACTCTTTCCAACTAAGAAACCCTTTACTTCTCAAGAGGTACAAAGAAGCACTGAGGACAGCTGTGGAGTTTGGAATAAATTTCTTGGTGGGTCCTACTTTAAGGCTTTTATACACCTTAGAAATCTAACCCTGACTGAAAGGAAGTGATTAAAGTTTTTAAAGACTACAGAGATTTTTACACAGAGTAGTGTGATACTCAGGACCAATTAAATGTCATCTTAAGTGCTTAACTGAAGCAAATTTTTTTGTGCACTAGGAATCGGTTAAGTGGAAGGTGCCAAATTAAACTTACATTTGAATTGACTTAATTTCAAGAGATTAGGCATCGTAATTTAAGAACGATTTCAGAAAGCTTTCAGTGGAGCAATCTCTGCTAAGCTGGCTTCAGGAGCAGTGCGTTAAGCCTGAAAGAAGAAAACACGCCAGGGCAATATGATATGCTCAAGAGCAAATAAGTGCAACTAACAACAAAAGTGTTGCAATTAAGCCCACAATAACGCAGGTGGCATCACATGAGGGGGTCTCAGCCAAGAGAGACTCCGTCTGCACAAGGACACTGAGTGAGTTTGTTCCATTTCAGGCAAGAGCAATAAACCCCAGGTTTTCTTTCTCCAACATGTGACAAGTTAATTTGCCACATGTAATAACATGATATAATTACTCATATGCCCTTTCTTTGATGAATGCTTTTCTCAAGCAAATGTGACTTTGACACATATTAGGGACAAGGGGATATAATAAAACTTTTGGAAATTAGGCAGGAGGTCTTTCAGCTAAAGAACTAGACTGGAACTAGGGAGACTTGGAATTTAATCCAAGTCTGGCATGTTTTCCATACACTTCTAGCAAGTCCCTAGGGCACCAAAGCAAAAGTCAGGTGGGTGATAAAACTTTTCATAAATGCTTAGGTGCTCTTGGCACAAATATTTAATTAGAAAACAGAGACTAGGTGGCTGACTAGACATAAACTAAGAGTGTAACCCTAGGCTAACACAACCCTGGCCACTCATCCCCACACCCTTGTTTGGAATGGTGGTTGTTTTTATTGTTTTTGTCATTTATTTCTGTTTACGTGAGTTGTGCCAATGACTGGGGCTAATGAGTGATCCAAGCACTGGCACACACCTTCCAGGGAAGCTTGTTGAAGGCAAAGGGTAGGAAGGGTTGGCTTTGCTGATCCCAGTGTGTAGCTCCTCCAACCTACCT
>JAHLSL010000073.1:5356867-5560833 GCA_025920805.1 Petroica traversi
TCGTGCTGAACCTGCACATCTCCCTCCTGAGCATTAAGACATTGGTGTTGGAGCGAAATCAGAGTTTCCCACGAAGTGTACCAGCTTCCAAATTAGGCGAGCACTAAGGGAAGAGACAGGCACACATGGGATGGGGGGGGGGGGCAGAGGTTTTTACAGGGAATAACTGACGATGCATCACCACGGACAGGAGCCTTAAGGGCAAAATACAGTGCTTGTCAGTTCACGTGTGTCTGGGCTCAGAGAAGAGGCATTTTCAGGCTCTGCATCGTGATAGCTGTAACAAGCTGAGTTGAGAGACTTCAATACATGCCCAGCTATGAGTATGGACACTGATGAGAAAGCTTATGTGTGCCTACTCACATTCATTTCATATGAGTAGACACTTAGCTCATTCAAAAATACAGCTGGCATGATAAGCCTTAGAGAGTACAAAATACATATGAGGGTGTTCAGTTTTCAGTCAGGGTTATGCCATTTTTAATGGCCATATACTTACCCTGTCTGGTGCATTTATTCATTTTTGAGCCAAACTAGATTCAATGATTTTCATCATTTTTTTTCACCTCTGTTGACATTGTCTGACAAGACCGTTCAGACTCAGGCTGCTGAGGAGAAATAAACTTTGGTGCCAGATTTTGAGCCATCAGCAGTGTTCACTCTCATCTTTATTCTATTATTCTGTTGCAAAGGAACTTTCGGCTCAGGAGCCACAATGGGAAGAAAACAACTCCAGTTCTTTTTTTTTTTTTTTCCCCTCTTCTTTTTTCCATCTTGTGATTCTAACCCAGCTGGTGAGGGAGAAAATTCCCACGTGAGGCGTGTGGGTGGAGCCCAATTGTGTAAGCCCCATGCTTGCAAAGCGTTTGGCATGGATCCCCTCACTGGCTTTGTTTTCCATGGCCAGACACAGAGGGAAGCCACATTCAGCACATTAACAGCTGCCACCTGTTGCTCTGTTCTACTTCAGAGGAACCCTGAGGCTGGGGAATCACACTGTGCTCTGGCCCTTGATCTCCAGGGACGTTTGATATATCAGGGATGTGCATTTGTCCCCACGTTTTCCTTGCTTTTGCAGGACATGATGCTGGTGGGTTTGGGAGTCCAGATGGAGAAGAGGTCCTTGGAGCAATTTGAGCTCTGGATTGGTGCAAGTCACTAGGAGGGATTTTCAAGCTCCATTTGATGTGGCCTTCCTGAAGACAAACTCTTCTTGGTTAATTCACTGCAATCAGAAATTTCGCTGCCACAGATTACTCCAAAAATCTTAACTATGTCAAGCCTAAGTACAAGGAGTAGCAAGAAAAATGCAAAAAGAAAGAACTTACTAACCTTCTCAATGACATTTGTAGGACCATCACCATATTTCTCCCCTCCTTGCACAGTAGAGCTGAAATTGATCTCCATTCCTGTGCACTTTCCTGTTCACATGTAAAGCACAAGGAGAAAAAAAAAACCAACCCAGCATATCACTAATGCAGCTAATTCTCTGTATCTTGAAGCAATTGACACACATCATCACTTTATATCACATACTTGAGGCAAATGTGCTATTTGGAGTACCTCTTGGTAAGAATAAGCAATTTAAGATCCATTAGTATTTGGAATATTCTGTTTCATTAAAACCACAGTCAACCCTAAATGCAGATGAGTGGAGAGAAGAAGCTATCAACCTCGTAGTTGTATTAGACAAACTTAAAAACACTTTCTATTACAGGGTACTGTGAAATGGTTTTAACACAAATACAAACCAGGCCTTACATTTCCAAAAGAGGTTCTCCTACCTTTGGTTGAAGTTTCTTGTTTGAAAGTTAGGAGTTGGAGGGAGACAGCAATTCTGGTGTAAAGGTTTTAAGCTTTTAGTATAACACCAGAGCAGTTTTACAAAACACTATCTGCTACTTGAATACCAAAAGTCATTCTCCTTTATAATGGCCTCAGTGTTTGAGATTATGGGAGAGCTGGAATTATTTTTTTAAATAATGAATACCTATCCTCTGTTTTCATTCAAAATTTCCAAATAAATTAGGGCCCCTTTGCCCTAGGCTTGACCTGTAGAACTTTAAGATCAAATCAGTTTCATTTATGACACTGTTCTAAGAAGTTTTATAAATAATAAAAAAGCAGTGGCTTCAGATTTTATTTAGACTTGTGACAAATCTATAGAGCGTTAAACAAAATATATATTTCAAAGATTTTTTAAACATTTACTGTACAGACCAAGGAAAGAGTCCTGAAAAACTTTTGGGAAAAAAAATGTTCTTTTTCTCTTCAGTTCAGTCACATTCAACCCTCAAGAAGTCCCTAAACTTAAAAAAGCTATTTTTGTCTAAGCAGTAAAGGTAGAAATGTTACAGGAGTCACCAGAATTTCTGGAAAAACTAAATCCTTTCACAGTGCTACCTAATTTAGTCTTAAGTCTTTCCCAAATGTTGAAATACACTTTCAGGGCCACAGACCTTACAATTCATACAAAACCAGAATGCCTGCAGGTAACGGATGTCAACTGAATGAGAGATGGGCACTATTTCACCACTGAGGAAAAACAGTTGGGTCCAGGTTAACACAGAGCACAACCTGCCTTCCACCCTTCCCCAAGGGCCCAGTCCAGCCTTCCCAGGAGCCACTGATTTAGGAGAAGCTGCTGTCCAGAAAAGGAATTGTTTGATGCATCGAGGCACAGAAGTGTGTCTGTGCTGACAACATGGGAGGAGTGTCCCAAGAGATTGCTGCCACACAAACTCCTTCCCTTGGAAGAAAAATCTCTTCCTGATTGATAAGATTTACATGATAAGACCTCATGTCATGCAGAAATAGCAATGTAGAGCTGAGCTGAAGGCACGTTAAGAGCATGCAATGTATCCCATGACTACTCTATATCCATCATATGGCTTAAGTTGGGGCTAGACAGACTCCAAAAGATCCAAAAACTAGTTTCTATAATCAAACAAAGGCACTGGGTTCTGGTGAATCAGGATTAGAGTTCTGCAGCTGTAGGGGAGATACTTTATAATTAAGCCAGCACCCTCCAGCAGATCTCAGCTGGAGGTACCAGCAGTCTTAGGCAAAAACTGGTTTGAAATCAGCCTTGCTTCCGGCTGAATAGCTCTGCTGGGGATGAAGAAAATCTGTGGGTTTCTATGGCTCCCACACAGCAGAAGCCCACCTAGAATACCTGAAAACATGGATTTAATACTTCTTTATTTTCTTGCTTTTCATTTCTTTGCAAGATTTATGATTCTAGAAAAAAAAAAAAAAACACACCAAAAAAACCCAAAAACCTATTTATAATAGTGGCTGCAAAGTTAACCATTAATTTCCTGCTCAAATGCATGGACACAGTGCAAAATGATCCTTCAATGACAGAGCAGAAGTCAGGTTAAATCTGAAATTCTTGTGCTGTTCCCTTTTCTACACTACAGATCCATGTGTAGAGGTAATAGCTGGGTAGATCCTTGTCAAGAACAAGGCCTGGCCTGGCTGGATTTCAATAAGTTTGCAAAAAGCATTGGCCTAAAATTTGAGGCTAAGTAGGGTCTTCCAGCTGACTCATAAGCATTTCACATGAAATTGCTGATAAATGTCTAGAGCACTTGAACACAGAAATAATACCAAGGGTACTTCCCTCACAGCTGAATCAGGCTGTGACAGCAGGTCCTGAAAGTGGTTATTTTTGTAATACTTTATCTTGTAATTGTCCTTTTTTTTATTTAATGTCTACTTTTGCAGAGAAGAACAGCAAAGTCCTTTCATGTTGAACAGGTTTAAGGGCCATTGGTTATTTATTTCCCTGAATCTACGTGGTGTTTCTGCATCAGGGTGAGACTGAGGTTTGTGTCAGGCAAATTCCACAGTAATGCTATTTTTGAAATTATGTCTGATGTTAGTTTACCCTGGCTGACAGAAATGACCCCCTTTCCCATCTCTGCATTCCTACACAATCTGGCCAGCAGTAGCTAAAATTTGATAGCACACACAGGTATAAATTTAGTCAACTGTTGGGTTTTGGCAGTTTCTTAGCCACAACCTGTGGAGTCCACAGGTCTGAAGTGAGTGATAGAGCAGCTTGCTATTCCTAGAGCTCTTATTTTAGACTCTCTAAAATCAAGTGCACCTTCTTACCTTATTGCTTCATACTTGGTTCAGATTTGAAAGAGATCTTGGCAACTCTGAGAGTCATGAAACATTTTAAAGTGATTAATAAGACTGCACACTTAGAGCAAAGGATGACTCCTGCAGGACTCTGTATTTCATATTTGCATCAGATAACAATTAATCCAAGTAAAGTAAATAACTAGCAGATTTTTCCTGTGCATCCATAAGAAAGCCTAAACAGCAGGAATAACAACAAAGTGCTTAAACACACAATATTTTCAGAACAAAGCAGATTAAAAGAAACAGTCTCTTAAAGAAAACAAACCTATGAATATTACAAGTCTCTGCTCAGGTCTCCAAATCACAATTTTGCCTGTGTAAACACATGCAACATTAACCTGCCTTTTCATTTTCCCATGATCTCCTCAGCTGCCTGGTTGACACGTGTCCTTCCCACTCACTCTCATCCTGGAGAGCCTGTTCCCTGCACATCTCAGTGCCCCTGACACTGGAGACTCTGCTTCTTCAGATCTCCTCCCAGGACTCTGGGCTGTCACAGCCAAATCTCACCGTCACCTCTGGTGCCACAGCCCTGTCACCCTGGAGCTGCGTCCGTGCCAGCCCATGTCCAGCAGGTCCCTGGGCAGGGAGGGGATCCTGTTCCTCACAGATGGCCCGTGCCTGCTGTGTGCAGCCAGGGGACATGTACACTAAAAGGCTGGATGTTTGGCTGGAGGCCGGCACAGCCTGAGCAGGCTGGGTAGTGCCACACATCTGTGTGTTCTCCCAAGGATCACTGCACTGGCCCTCAGAACCAGGCCAGCCCTCACTGTGTGACCTGTCAGGGGTGACATGTTGCCTTTTCCCCTTTTATGTTCTCAGCATCTTTAATTAAAAAAACCCACTGTTGCTTTCCGTGCCACCCGTGTGGTTTATAATTCTTTTCCTTGTCTAATGTATTTCCATGCTGTAATTTTGGATAAATTTTCTCCCTTGCTTGTCTATGTGTTTTGCCAGCAACACAACTATTAAGGCAGTCCTAGCCACTTAGTAATACCAGTGGCAAAGTTGCCCTTCATCACACCAGAATCCCAGTGTTGCTTTTCTGCCCCATATAGATAGCATTTCTCTTTCTTACCTTTGGGAGAAGCAGCACGATCAGCTTGGCCACAAACCTGTGCATCCCATGGGCCTGAAATGAGACTAATAGTCCAGCTTACAATTCCCAGAGCTCCTATTTTAGGCTCTCTCCAAACTCAAGTGGACTTTCTTACTTTGTTGCTTCACACTCAGTTTTGAAAGAGATTTTGGCAAGAGATCTTGCAGTCCCCTTACTGTGTGTGAGGAAGTGAAAGTTCTTACTGTGATAGCAGCACAGCATTACCCAAACAGGCCAAGAGACAGGGAACTCTGAGCTAGTCAAACTGCTGAGGTTGAAACAGATTTATAAAACATCTGTATTTATTTATTTGTATATACATTTCCCATCCTCATTTTCTCCCCCCCTCTGGTAACCTGATATTCATGCAAGTCTATTCCTTTGTTGCATTTTTGCTTCGCTTCCTGTCAAATTATTTCATTTTATTTAGCTTCACCTGTCAAAATACATGAGCTAATTCTCTCTGTGATGACCTGCCACTGCTTCTTAGTCTCCAGTGACAGCATGCAGCTACAGCATGCCTGCAAAGCCTGTGCCATGGAAATCACCTGGGCATCTTTACATTCACACAAGCAGAGAAGGCAGACCCAGACTGAGGTGCCTTGAGCCAGCTTAGCTGTGCTCTCAGGTGCTGCCAAACAAGAAACCTCCTCTCCCCACTAACATGGTCCTTTCACACTTTTCATCTCTGGATTACCAAACGTTCAATGTGCAAAGTCTAACACAATGGACATCACCATCTCTCTGAGTTTATTCCTCACCAAAATCTTCATCTGGGGCAACTTAGGTAGGGGTTTTTTTGGGAGTAAAACAACATTCTGGTATAATGTAATGCGTTCTGAAGTAATTTCTTATTGTGTGAACTGACTGCATACTACCTAACTAACAGCAGTTGCAATAGAAGGAACTCTCTGTAATTCTATGGTATTTATTTTTGTCATTTTATGGCTTTGATGCTGGTTGTTATAATTTACCTGACTCCTCAGTCAATGTGCAGAGCTGCCATAGCTCCACGCCACCTTGCAGCACAGGAAGCCCTTGCCTGGCCAGTTCAGTGGTTGTCCAGCAAGTCATCACTTGCACTGGGAGTGGTGAAATGCAAAGCAGAGTATCTTGAGTAAACAGATCCCTCTTTCATCTCCTCTGCAGAAGTGAGTGAGTGAGAATTGGTGTTACACAAGGCTGCGTTGATGCTGTTCAAAGTGATGAGTTTTACCCTTAATGTTATACTGAGGGAACCCATGTGGTGGCCAGTGATTGATTACCTTCACAAAGCTCATTTTCACTCAGCAGTGGTGAGTTTCAGAAGGGTGATAATAACAGATATCATTGCCTAAGTTCTCTCTCACAGGTTTTCCACTGTCCCGTGGAAATCAAAAGGTGATTAATTCCTCTAACAGCTTTTGTGGTGCTCTGGAAAACTTGACATCAAGTGGAAGATACTGCATATTTACCTGTAGGAGCTGAAGCCCATAATGGGTCTTTAACAGTGAAAACTGAGGATCAGCAAAGAACTGGAAGAATATCTGTAAGGAAATAGGAGCAAGGCTCTCAGCAGGGCTGCAGGACCTCCACAGGACCAGGAATGAACAGGAAGTTTATGTACACCTGTGAGCTTGTGTGCTTGGAGAAACAGAATCAGAGCTGGAGGCTTTGAAAGATTGCTTGTCTGACCTTGGAGCAGCAGGCTACACAACTTGAATAAGGAAAAACTACATAGCTCACGTTACCTGTTAAAATAGGGAAGTGCTACTCTTCAGTTTTAGCTGAGGTCCTTCCAAGTACAAACCTTCTCAGAAAAGGACAAAACACACAGATTGCCAGAGATCCCAAAGGGTGAAGGAATCACCTGCTGGGGGCAGTCTGCCAGGAGTGCACCGTGCTCTGTTTCCCAAGGCGCTGTGGTGGCCATGGCAGGTGCATCCCCCATTCTGAGGGCGTCGGATTAGCAGCTTGCTCCTCCTCACAAGGGGTACCAAGCACAGAGGCAGCAGTGCTGGGTGAGGGCTCAGTTATCCCTCATCCTCTGTCCCTTCCACGCCAGCAGCAGCAGCTGTTCACCCCCTGCCCCCGGCGCTTGCCTGCGCGGCGCCTCGCAGGGCGCGCGGTGTCAGTAGGAAATGGAAGTAATGAGCCTCAATTAAGCAGCTCCCCATACAGCTCCTGGAGGAACTTGTCCCAGCAAGAGCACCCAGGCCCGGGGGCTCTGCAGGGTGGTTTTGTGATGTGCAGCTGGTTCAAAGCCGTTTGTGGAACGCTGAATATTCCTCCTCCCTGTGGGACATGCTTGCCCTTTTGAGTACCACACACATGGAGTGTAGCCAGGGGGGGGCCACAAAACAGAGGATATGAATGCCATCCTTTTTTATACAGGCCTGTTTTTATACATGCCTGTTTACCAAGGAGTAAGAATAGACAAAGGGAGAAAAGGTCTCCACCTTCATAGAAATCATGAAGGCTTTGGCTGACATAACACTAGTTTGCTCCTGAAACAAAATCTGGGCACAATTCAGCTTTGCTCTCATTACTGTTTATGTAGGACAACACTTACCTTCACTTAGAGAGCCAGCACAACATTTTGTGTCTTTTCTTCTTCCCAAATGAGTCTTCAGTGTGGGATTTACATGGTGGCCAGAACTTCTGCAGCCTTTTCCCATCAGTATATTTCTGCAGTAATATACAGATCTGAAAAGATAAACCATTATTCCCATTAAGAGTACTTAGGGAGAAAAAAAAAAAAAGAAAAAGAAAAAGTCTTGTTAAATTCAGTATCATTACACTTGGTATGGTTTGTTGTTTTCTTTTTTTTCCACCAGGCCTTTTTATCTCTAGCTGTTTTCACATGAATCGTGCTCCTAAACTTCCAGCCATGATGGAAAGGGGACATCAGCCTCTGCTGTCTCTGAGGTTAGGCCACTGAAACTCTGCTTATTTCATTTAGGGAAGCAATGCTGCTTTCAGTAGTTTCCACACTTTTTCCAACACATGGGTCACTGAGTTGACTTTTGCTAAAAGAGTTTGCAGAACTGTACATATATAAGCTTGTATTCAGTGATTAGAGGAGCAACAGTGTTCACTGCAGAACAGCATTCAATTGGACAACTGCATGATAAAATGATCTTGGGGAAACTTTTGGAGTGGATTTGGGCAGGAGGTGGACCCTTTGCAATGTGGATTCACAGGAGGAGATGAGAAGTTAAATTAATTCAAGAGTTCCAGGTATTTTAGGAGAGGTTTTTACTGAGTGACAGTAGGACAATGTTTGCATAATTGCCCAAGCATGCAGCCTTTGAATAATAATAATAATTTTGCTGTTCTCTGAGATACACTTTGTTTTCAGAAGTGACCTGATATCAGCAGAAGCAAAAGACTCAATTTCACAGTTACTTCGAAACAAAAACAATTATGATAACACATGCAGAAATTAAAATCTATTACTGGCAATTTTTGCTAAGAATCTAAACATCCCCTAAAGCTAGACAATTTCAACCATTTCAGATTGGTTATCCTCTCTGTATCACTTTTTAGGCCTGAGATCTCTTCTTCGTCTGCTCTAATCCCATTCTTTTGCTGTCTTCCATCACGCTAGAAATATTCTAGGTCTTAGACAATGTGTATATTCAATAGATGTAATTAAAATGTAACTACAACTGTCTTTTTCATTTTCCTTATCACAAAAAAAAAATTACATATTGAACACTAACAAACTTTATGGATGTGTTTCTCATTTTGAGTCTTATGCAGTATCCACTGAAGACAAATAGGATAATTTCCCACGAATACAGCAAAAACTGGTACAAATAATAAAGCAGCACAAAAAAAGCCTGTTTAAAAATTGTAGGAATGTGAGGATCTCTTTGACTGAAGATGTGCAGCCCCCAAATCAGTGAGGAACCTACTGATCAGCTTTCAACCTTCCTGAGAAAACCACCGAAAGAAAGAGAAGCTTCTTTTCTCTGTTCTATCTGTATTTTAAGCTGCCTAGAAAATAATAACAGCAACTTATCTTTCCATACCTTTGTTCCTTCCAAGAAGAGCAAATGACCAGACAAACCATTGTTAAGCCCTATTAAGCCATTTTTGGGAGATCACCTTCAGAGGCTCCTGAGATTAATTTGTTCACCTTATTTGGCAATAGTTCATCAGCAAAGCATTTCTGAAAGAACAACAGAGCATCTTTTTCTGGTGCTGTAAGTGGGAAAGCAAACCCGGGTACCAGAGCTCTGTGTCTGTCCTCTTTCCTGTAGTTACAGCACCACAGCAGCACTGCCAGGTCCTGGCAGGCTTGGAGAGTGTCACCAATCCATCCATCAGCCAGTGGGGAAGGATCTGACAGTGACTTAAAACTGGGGGGAGTGGGAGAGACAACATTTCCCTCGAGTGCTGAGCAATCAGGGAATATAAGCACTGCAATCTGTGGCTCTGCACAGCGACCTTCTTGGCCACGTTCAGTTCTCACTGACACTTCCTGGGCTCCCACCACTGCAGCCAAGGGTGGAATGGCACTTCCTCTGCTCCTATTCTGTCCCTGTAAAGATGATGATGATGTCTTCTGCCTCAAGGCTGAGGGCCAGTCTGCTGATGCCATTTTTGCCATCAACACCATCAAGGAGAAAATGTTGCAGCAGGTCTGACCAAGTGTTTAGAATAAGATACGCTGTCAGTCAGCTGCATGGCTTGGTTCCACTCCAAATCAGCTGGTAGGAAATGAGAGTCAAAAAGAAAGCACTTGGCAACGAATACCGGCATTTTTTCCTCTCCTCTGCATTCCTCACCCACCTTCATTTTGTAGCTTGGCTGCAAAAAGCTGAAGAGAAAAAGAAATTGTTTGAGTCTAAAGCCATTTTTGATAATGTAAAATGCACAGCCATTTATACTTTCAAGAATTCAAATCTGCAATTTCAAAATGGAATTGTGCCAATCACATATTCTATCTAAATTAATTGTTGGGAAATTGTAAGGAAGGATGACACAGGACCATTTAATGGAAAAACTCACATTTCCTCCATGGTTTATTACTGTCCTCTGGTCCAAACTGGAGTGAGCTGTTCTCAGCTTAGTTTGTCTCTTGCCATAAGAAGTAGTTTTGCTTTAGGAAAATGTTAGGAAGCGATATGAGGATCTCACTCATTTATTTTTCCTAGGAAATACATTCTCTCTTGGCCTCCTCAGAGGGATGTGTCTTTGTAGGCAGGTTCAGCCCTGCCAGGGGAGGGGAAAACCAATCATTTCCAGCTTCATGATCATGGTTTCAGGAATCATCTTGGCTGGGCACTAGCATTAGTCTCTGTATATGTGTCTGAGGGAGGATAGGTTCTCAAAATAAGTAAAAGGCAAATTCAAAGAAGAGAGTAATCCTTTTTGTGTCCTCAGTGAGTAGGACAAGAAATGGGCTTACCTGCAGCTAAAGATGTTAAGAAACAGCAAACTTCTGTTTGAACCTTCTCAGAATCACTGAGAAAAATTGCCCAAGTGTGGAGTGCCTGTTGGTGGAGGTGCTTGGCATTGTTCCTGGGGAAATGCAGATATTGTTAAGGACAGAATAATTTAGTAGACATTCCACCTCTGTGAATAACAAAAACATTTTACTCCCACCATTTTTTTGGTTTCTGAGATCTCCTAGCACTGAGAGCAGTAAGAGAATATCGCGGTTCTTCCTGCCTCATGTCACATGAGATAACACCAAAAGCAGCAAGGAAAATAAAGGGAAAAGGTAGCCTCAGAGCATGAAACATGGAAAATAAGGATATGCTGATGGCATGTGAGCCATCCTTCAGTCTCCATGTGAAATCCTGGGCCTTGGCAGGCATGCAGACAGCTCCTGGGTGTGTGTGGCTGTTTGAGAACAGAAGTGCTGGTGGCACAACCAGCCTGTGGGTCATCCAGACAATTCAGGGTTTTCATAAACTTTATGAACTATTATTCAACAACTCCCAATAATTAAAAACAAATATGCTGCAGGTAACATGGGGAACAGCTGACAGAGCCCAGGAGTAAAGACACCAGCTAATAAAATGAGAACAATAGGCTGAAAGAGGCTGGAATTCTGGAATGAGAGGTTCTACAGGAACTGATGGCTGCCAGAGTTGCATTCGTATGCCGAGAACTTTTCATTTTTAGTGCCCTTTTTAAAGAAGCTGAAAATATCCACTAACCCTGAGAACAAACATATCATTTTAAAGCAGAATAGGCCTGTAAGACTTTTTAACACTTGTTCGTTGATTATATTAATGCCAGAATATATTAAAGAAGTGCAATATAAATTTGATTTTAATTGTTTTGTACACACGCCAGTGAAAAGGAACTGATTGGATACAGTTCACAGGCAGTATGTTAATACGTTATTTTCATATGATGATAGCTTTGCATAATCTTTCTTTTTCCAAGATTTAGAAGAACCTGTTGTTAACCAAAGCACAGGAGAGAGGAAGAATACAATTTACATAAAATCGGCTACCCTACACATTAATTAGTAATGTGGCTGAGCGGAAGGTGTGTTCACTTAGTAGAAAGTACACTTTATAATTTATACACCAGCTGTTTCAGTGCTTTCTAGTCCATTTTCCTCCCTGCCTGCCTCTAATGAAATCGTGTTACTGGAGAATTGACTGGGGTGAATTGAGATTTTAATCCCATTGACGCTTCTCTATGGAAAGGCACACTGGTGGGAACTTTTAATGGAAGGTCTGTAATCAGAAGACACTTGTATTCAGTCCCCCACTATAATGACTCTCATCAAATGTTAAAGCCCAGGCAGTGTGCAGAAGGCTAGAATTTCAAGGTTTTTGACCAACCCCATTTGAGGCATTCCTCTGGGAGTGTGTGATTACTCAAGTTTAGCAGTTTATTGCCTCATCTTTCAATATCCAGTGAAGCACAAAATTCTCATCTAGGTTGCTCTTTTTACTTAAAGAACAGGCCAAAATAGACTGCAGAGCTACTAGCACTGTCATTGAGGTTAATTCTTGCTTCTCAGTTAACAGGAGATCAATGGAAAAGCTTTAAAATATTAGAACACAAATGCTGCTTCGTCTCAAAAATTGCTCAGCAGCCTTTGTAAGAATTCTGGTTTGCACCACACTTTCCCAACACATGCCTGCATTTATTTATTGCCAATTGCTTTTTTAAGGCTAAGAGTAACATTAATTGAGAGGTGGTGCTGTTCTGCAAAGAAGGATGTAAACATGTATTAAAATCCAGCAGAGCGAACAGTTTTCCTATTCCCCAAACTTTGCAGTCAAGAAAAGTACAGTCATTAAAAGAGAGGTGGTCAAAAAGCAAGCTGAATTGGGAGTTAATGGGACTCATTATGTCGGCTGCATGTTAGTAATGTCTCCTTCTCTACCAGAAAAAACAAGCAGAAATAGACACAGAAAAGCAAAACCCACTTAAACAAATGCCTGTTAAAATCCCTGTGAGGAGAATGCATTTGCTCTGAACAGACACAAACACATCAATTAATACAGTGGAAGCCACTTATACAAATACATGTTAAGAAATAAACTGGAAAAATGAAGGAACTTCTGACAAAAGATGTCAGATGCTGTTGAAAGGAATAAATCTATTTTAAAGACAACATATTTTTCAAATGCAGCAAGTCAAAATAGAAGGAATAATAGGAAGAATGCCTCTGAAGAATTAATGTTAAATAATAATAAAAAAAAATCTTTCCCTTCCTTCTTCTTTTCCTCCTCCCAAAAAAGGAATCAAGATGAGAGTTTCTTTAATAGGCATTTCTCTGGCAACTTAATGAATACATTTGAATGACTTTTCTTATTCCCTGTTCCTTTCTTATTGAATTGGTCAGACAAAGGTCTAATTTGGGAGTTTTTTTACTTAAAGGAGCTCTTTCTTTCTGATACTTCTTTCGGGCCAGCATGGGTTCAGGATTTTCCGCTCCTTATGCAATTCACTCCCTCTGGTCCCTTTCTTATTTTAGTTATTTCAAAAAATGTTAGGATCCACTTGTTATTAGGGGTTCCTTTTTTATGGCTTCCAATCTGAATAGGTGCCTACATTCTCACATTCCCTGCAGAATTCATGGCGGTTATTGTATATGTGCTGTAATTCATATAGGAGGGATCACAATCTAGCTTTTCACCAGAATTTGTTTGTGTGCATTTTTTCAGGGCTTGTTTAATGCTTATTTAATTTCAGGGTTTAAATTAATCTATATTAGATTCTTTTTCTGTGTGCACTATGCAAGTGCCTTTCAGGAGGTTCTTTCTTTTGACTTTTAGACTTCCCACTCAAATTTGATGGATTAAAGCTTTCCAAGTGTCCAAATTTGAAGGGAACATCTGAACGTCAGCTTCCTTTGGAGTTTCTGTAGCAAGCAATGAATGCCTTTTGTTATAGCAGCACTAATTTTTCCAGGCTCTCTCCTGCTTCCTTTTACCAGCCTTCTGTCCACTTCTTTGAGAGTTTTTCTAACTATCCACCCTGGCAAGCCAAGCTCTGTTCCCAACAAGCTCTCTGCTGGTGTTTCTCAGGGGTACCAGTCCGTACATCAATGATCTGCATGCTCCATGAGCATTCATTAATTTATTTCCTCAGCACCTACATTAGGCATGGAATATGACATCAGTCTGGCAGAGAGAGAGAAAGCTGAAACAGAGGCAAGCAACTGAGTCACCCAAGGGCACTCAGAAAATTTGCTCAAGGGCTGGAAATCTCACCCAGGCTCTCATTTCCTAAACACAGATAGTACTGAATAAGTTTCCTAACTAGCCCTAATCCACCAGAAAGAGCAAGATACTAATTCAGACATTCTGAAATCGTGCCTAACCACAAAATACCAGCATCTGACTATGTGAGCTATCTTTTCAAGCTTTCCAGAAGAAAACAGCTTAGCAACTAACAAGTAAGGCCATTAAAAGTGGATTAAAATTGAGGCAATGTGAGAGATTCTTTCTGTAAGGGCAAGGAGGCTCCTGAGCACAGACTAGCACTCCACACTCACCTTTCTTATTGAAGCTGACCTAGTTATGAACTCTCCATTTTGAAAAGGACACACCAAAGAAAACGTGGAGACTGTTGTCAGATAAGAGTTGGTCAGAGGGGAAAGAAAAAGATGCATCAGCACAATAAAATAATTGGCCAGGCAGTAGCATTGCTGGAAAGGACTGAAAGGAGCCCTGGATCATGAATGGATCAAGGAATCAGCAATACTGGTACCAAAACTAAAGAGTGAGAAGTCTGCAATTCATAGATAGAGTTGTCATCTAAGAAAGGAGGGGGAGAAGGAAAATATGTTCTAATAAAAAAAAACGAAAAAAAACCAAGACAAACAAGAGTTAGAAAACATACCTAATCTTTCAGGCCTCTCCAGCACCGTCTCTCTAGGATGTTTATGGCATCTTTCTACCCTTAGGTAGATGTTGGTTAGGGGCAATCTGGATCCCCAGACTAGAACTACAGCACGAGTGAAGAACTCTGTTTTCTGATTAGAATTCAATCACAGGCATCTGCCAATTCCACTGTTTCTGCAGTGCCTTCTAAATGTGTCAGTCACAGATTAATCTGACCATGTGCTAATTCTAAAAGATCAAAAGCTATACATCCAAATATTTTGTTTTGAAAATAAAA
Organism: Petroica traversi; assembly: GCA_025920805.1. Classification (NCBI taxonomy): domain Eukaryota; kingdom Metazoa; phylum Chordata; class Aves; order Passeriformes; family Petroicidae; genus Petroica; species Petroica traversi. The sequence continues at coordinate 5,371,710 of JAHLSL010000073.1, forward strand.
AAACTCTCAAATTTTTGTTTCAACCTGTTTAAGTCTCTTCACTCTGTTTTCTCCCATTGGTTACTTTTTGGAAATGTGGAGTGTGACAAATTGCCCCTGGAGTAAAGACAGCAAAACTCCAAACACAGTGGAGACAGAAGATACAAAGAAGTACTCACATAACGGAAATGTGTCTGTCTTCAGTTGGTTTTTCGGATTTTTACTAAGGCATGACTGCCCATGTGCTGTTTGAGCTGCAAAATAGAGCAAAGAGAGTCATAGGAATAACAAGACCTTCTGCTTCTAACAAAAATATTGCTGTTTATAGCAGGGAAGCCCTCTAAAATACATTTGCACAGCACTTAGCACAATGAGCCCTGGTCTTCAGCAATACAACAGTAATAACTGTCAATAACACTGTTTATGGACATTTTCTCTTTTCAACAACATAAGGGTGCTTTTCTAATCCACAAAGGCTATAAACTTGAACTATTGCACTATTTCTAAGGGCAGAAGTGAGACCAGAGATCAGGCAGATGAAGCGTGTCTTTTGTGATTTATCTGCTCACTGCCACCACCACCTTCTTTCTGCACTGAGGCCATAAGGAGGGGATCATCAGTGCTTAACTCAAATGTAAATAAGTATAACATCTTCTGGAGGCCCAGGCAATAATCCCATTCAGACAGACATAAAAATTGGTATGAGTAGGAAGTATGAGCCATCTACACTTCCTGTATAAGGCAGCTATAGGGTAATTTAACAGGAAAAGTACAGCTTTTGTTCTGTGAAAAATCAGCATAAGATAAAATAGGAAGAAAACACAGATATCTGTGCTAGAAGAAAATCCCACGAGTCCCAGGGGATAAACCAGCCAGGCTGATGTGGCACAGGTCTTCCCCTTCCCAGACTAGAGCTATAGAGTCCATGGCATTCATGAATTTTTTGGCTTCTGTTAATCTCTGGTAGTTTAACACACCATATGTTTTTTCCCCAGGACAGACTGCCTTCCACAGCATGGTCCTAAGGAAAGGATGAAGAAAATTGCAAATCTAGTACTGCTACTCAGAGAGAAAAGGCAAGTGAACAGTCGCAGAAGAAAGAAATGTCATTGAAATTTTGTTGTGTTGAATCACTTAAATGAGATCATAAGCTACTATAATATATTGATTTTTTTTTTTGCATTTCCTGGGAGGATGCCATTTGAAGGAGACAAGGTACTTTCTATTTGCTTTTAGGCATTATTTAACACCAAGTTTTACTCTTCTATGTAAAAATTGAGTTGTGTGCCAGTAACTTGATGAGCATACTTTTGCCATATCCACAGGGATATAAAATGGTCATACAGCTCAGAGCTACATAATATGCAGCAAGTTTTCTTATAAATTCCTGTGACCTACAAAAACACTTTTGTATGTGAATATCTTCAATAGATTGATCTAGTTTCTCTTAATATTTTATGACCATGTACGTCTAACAGGGAAGATGCTCATAGTGATAGTATTTTATACTCTTAAATTACACAGTAAATATTACAAATGCAACTCCATGGTTTCTTACAGGAACCAGCAATAGCAGTGGCAGTTACAAAAGGGAATGAAGCAAGGAATAGGTTATTCATTCCCTGCACAGAACAGAAGACACAGCATAGGAGGAAACTGTTTTCTTTGAACTTTCAATAATGAAGATGCCCATGCAAGTCAAACGCATAGCACAGCAAGTTTCTACTGTTCAGGCTATATATGGATTTTCCCAAGCAGTTTTAGTACCAAAAATATCCCTTTTCTGCAAGAGTGTTTGTCCAGACCTTCATGATTTGGTTTGCTTTCAGCAAAGAGTGTTTCTCTACCTGAGCAGCACAGCCAAAAGAGGATGAAATGCACGTGTTGTTATTTTCTACACGGATCACTGACACTGTGACTTAATTTTCAAAGAGGATGGAAAAGAAACACTATGGAATCTAGCAAGGTGGGCAAAGGAATATGATTTACAAAGACCTAATGAACAACTCTTCTGCAGATAGTGACTTACTGTAGGAAATATCCGATGGCTGCTGTTTTGGACCAAATGACCTGCAATCATGAATTCACAATATTACATGCTCTGGAGATTTTTATGATTCTCAGCTGGAAGACTAGGATAGATAACTTCCAGAAAGGTATATTTGTCTCACCAACAATCAGTATTCCCAAATACATTCAATTTCTTGCTGCTTTTGGGGAAAAAAACCCCTGAAATTGACTCACCATTTTGAGAACTTCAGCTAAACTGTAAGCAGAACTCACTACCTCAAAGGTAAATGTGATCTAATAGGAAATGAAAAAAAAAAATTAAAATACACATCATCAGTTAGGCCAAAGGCAATATTCAGCATATAGAAGGAGGCTTACGTTGATGCCTTTTTCCTGGTGTTATGAAAATGAAGCTAGACACAGTTAGAGGTTTGGAGTCGTTACCTCAGTATTTTAATCAGGATCGCATTTGATGCATCCACTTCACCCAGGTGACAGCGTGGCAAATGCACCCCCATCAATCACACACACCAGTTATAGACTTTACACATTAGTATATCTAACAAGGGAGCCCAATAATGGGGCTGAGCTGGGCTCAGCTTGAGTTTACAGAATCTGTCCTGCCAGGGGCCCTTGGGTTCCTGAGATAGTAGGAATGTTTGTTCTCCCTGGCTCTGCAGCTCTGGGCTGTTCAGTCTCAGGGCCTGCAGAACACTTACAAAACACTAAGCACCAAACTAAGTGAAGGTTACAAGTATACATGCTAATACTTGTGGATACACAGAACTGTGTAAAAGGTATATAAAAGAAAAGGAACCGTTCCAGCATCAACGTAGAAGAGGCCTAATCATTCCCAGTGCAAAGAGACCCCACTGCTTTTGATATACCTATCCCCAACTGATGATCTGATTGCCAGAAGAGTCTTTTGGGTTTTGTCCCTGCATCCTGGTGTGTGCCCCAGCGAGAGTCCCTTGCAAGGTGGCTGATAGGAAACCTGTGCCCATGTCTCTGTGGATGCTCCCTGTGCCTCTCCCTGTGCCTGGGCAGTCACATGGAGCTGACAGAGCAGAAGCAGCAGCACCTCATTTCCCATGGGAAGCTGTTTTTTGTGCCCAGAGAGCTCCTGCTGAGCTCAGCCCTCTTGCAGCCCCTTCCAGCTGATGGAGCCAGCTCCTGGGAGAGGGGCTGGGTTCAGACTGCTCTCCTAGGAGAAATCCAGGTGCTCCCAGCAAGCACCCAAGTGCCCCTGGACTGCTGTAGCTATACACAGCCTGAAATGTGTGCTTACAAACAGGGCCAGCACAGCGGCGCAGCAGCTGAGCTACTGTTACATGTTTACAGCGAGCGGAAAGTGGATCCAGGAAGCAGCACATATGTTTGTCTGATAGTCGTTAAACAGGGATTTGACTGCACATCTTCTGGGAAAAATCTAGCAGGAAAGAACTGAGTGTCTGCCTCAGTCTTGGCATGCAATAGTGCAGCTCCATTACCATTAGGGAATTGGCATATGTCTGGAATTAGGCACACTGGCAATCAAGCCACTTCTTTACAAATAACTAAGAAAAGGGAACAAACTGTTTGTTATCAAATTGATTCAGGCATCTGGGACACAGTGGGTGAATACTATTGATTATTTTCATTCTGGTTTTAAAGTGAATTTACTTTGGCCGACTGCTCTCTTTTCGTATTTACTTGCCTTGAACATTCGAGTGATCAAGTTTTACTTACACAGATGTGACCTTGACCAAGTCCTTTTACCCCTTTGTGCTTCCATTTCCTCTTTTCCTCTTACCTGTCTCAGTTATAAACTCAAATAGATTACATCTAGCAAGGTCTACACCTTAATTAATTAAGCACATTGGGCCCTGACTTCCCTGGGATCACTCCACACAACTCTAATACAAATCAGAATACAATAAATTGAGCAAAATGCATTTCATATCATATATGAATAGTGTGAGTGGAAAAGGAATTTGAAGAGGTGACATTTGAGCCAGATGCACTTGCTTTCTCACTCATCCAAACACATAACCCACCTGCCCAGTGGTGGTGAGGCCACGCTGCTCAGCGTGGGCTACTTGCATCAAATTACTTCCCAGTGGGATTGAAAAACTAGGAAAAAAAACATTCAAAAAAGGGTGACAAACCAAAAGCCAGCATAGAACCACGTTCTGATCTACCCCAAGAAATTTCAAGAGCAGAAAATACCTAACTACTTTTGTCTGATATTTTACTTGACCATTACATGTTCAGTTGCACATCAGTGCTTTTTTTAAACTGCTTGAGCAGATAGTTTATAAACAGAAGTAAAAACTACAATAAAGAAGCTTTTGGGTTTGTTTTTTTTTTCATTTTTCTGTGATTAGACATCCATGTGGCCTCTAGGTCCCTTGGTTACAAAGAGTTGTGTGTATATGAATTTTGCATCCTTTCTTTTTTTGCCTCCATTTTTTCCACACACTTGCAGGAAATAAATAACTTGAAAACCTCTCTCTCAGCCAGCTTTGCTGAGACTCTACAAGAGGTTCAAGAATGAGTAGAGAGCAACCCACAGAGAACACACCTGTAGAATCCATATTTCCAAGGAACTCTGGCTATGGCCTTGCAGAAGCTGTTCTGCCAAGGGCACAGGGGCAGCACCAGTGCCCAGCACAGCTCTGTTCCCACAGGTGTGGAATGTCAAGCCCAGGGATCATTTCTTACAGCAAAGTTGCCATCTGAGGAAGTGGACATGCAGAGAAAAACAGGAGCTTGTGCCCCTTATGGAACAGCACCAAATATGTGCTGTTGGGAAGCCAAATGGTAAAAGCCCTTCTGAGCAGCAGCTGCTCAGCAGAGAAGTCCCTGAGCACCCATTTATTGCCACTTCCAATGGACAGCCAGCTCAGCCTTCTAGACCACAAATCCCAGGTCAGAAGGAATACAAAGTCCTGAAGGGTGGCTTATTCTGTATTATTTAAACGCTTTGCTAACAAGGGCCAGATTCTCAGCTGCTGTAAATTGAGAACTCACTGAGCTCACTCAAGGCAGGTAAACTTAAACCAGCTGAGGATGGTTTAACCAATACAACTTCTGAGTGCATTTACTCAATAATGAAAAAGAGAGAAAAATATACTTGGTTCTTGGGGGATATTTGATTTGTTTTCCTGGGTTTTGTGTTAGCTTTTTCTTGAAGTTTTTCTTTTAGGAAGGAGGAGTGAGGTGAAAAGAATTGTGTTTGGCCTGCTTGGGAGCTGCAGAGCTGAAGTTGGGAAGCAGTGCAAAGGAGCACTTTAATAAGTAGGGAGTGCCAAATGAAATGCTGGTTTTTCTACTGTGGATGAAGAAAGCTAAATACAATACTCATGTTACCTCAGTTTCTTCCATCGCTCGAGACAAAACCATTGCCAAGACAAAATAACCCCCTCTGCTATTGCACAAATTCTTCATGTGCAGTTATTTGTACTAGCCAAACAGAAAGAAATTAATCCCATTTTGAGCATTGAATATGTGGCCAGAGACTTCATTATATTGTTACCATTTGGGACAAATATGGAGGAAGACAATAACTGCTCTGCCAGGATTTCAAACTGAAATGTACATTTAAAATTTAGCTCATGACTTCCCAGTGCCATTGTGAGGTTTTTTTTCCCCGATGTTTCACCCTGGAGGCATCGTGTTGTGAGTTCAGCAGGCAAGATGCTGCCATGACTTATACCTCATCCGATCAAAGGCATTGCACAGAGTGCCAGGGATGGATATGATTCCGTGGACTAATTTTATTATTATAACTCCACTGACTTCAGGGCGTTACACCAATGATGAATTTGGCTCATCATACGGCAAATGAAGCTTAGCATCTTTTGTTCCAAGTCTTCCTTTCTCTCCACCTCCTCTGCTACCACCTGCTATTACTCTTTGGGTATGTTTACACCACATATTGCAAACAGCCATGAGCAAGTTCTGCCCACGCTCCAATCTGACAGAAGCCATGTGATTGCACTGGCACCAAGCCTGAGCTAATAATCCCTCATGAGAAGGATTTCTTTCAGTGAATAGCACGAGCATGATGAGTGTACATCTATCCATACAGCATCAACATGCCCAAAGACTAATCTATGCTGGAAATCTCTTCACAGGTCTGGAACCTTCTCCTTCCCTCTTTTCTTTTTCCCATGCTCTATAAAGAGATCTTGTATCTGCAGTCATAATCCCCACAGTCAGAAAAATGCTCCTGATTGCTTCAGAGAATTGCTGTCTTCACTTGTTGGTGCAGGGCCCTTCAGTGCTGCTCAGTCCTGGATACTGAGCTTCCTTCTCTGCCAGTTTAAACAGGTTTTTCACCCAAAGAGCTGACAAAATGATCCCACATCATAGCACATCTTCCTCCCTTACTTTCCTTTGCCTTCTGCACCAGCGTCACAAAGGCTTGTTGATGGTGCCCATCCTGCACATGGCTCGTCCCCCTCTTTGCAGCAATCCCTATTAAATTTCCTGGGTTCTTTTTGGCAGCTTCATTTTTTGCTTTCCAAGACCTGGAAAGCATTCCTTGGGGTCTCACTGCTGCACCACATGCCTGCCCTGCACTGTGGTGGAGACAAACCTGTGAGTACCACCATGACTGGGCCTCCAGAGCTGGAAGGGAACAGCCAGGCCCACTGGCTTGTGGTGTCTGAGAGGAAGTATAACATAATTTTCATCTCTTGAACTTTATTTCATCTGGTGTTGGGAGCAGCTGGATGCTTCATATTTTCAAACAACTTAAAGCTACCTAAATTTTTACTTTACTTTTGCTGTCAGTTTAAATGAACAACCACACACCAAGTTAATCCAAATTGTTATCCCACTCCTCGATGGTTTCCTACACAACATTCACACTCTCCTGACTCAGACACTTTTGGTTGCTCTGCAGGTACACAGAAGCACAATTACAGAGCTCCCGTGGCTTCAGCACCTTTACTTACAAACTCAGGCTGTGCATGTATATTCCCATTTCTCAGCATTGCTCAGTAATATGAAATTCTTTCCTCTCTCCCAAATACAAGGTAGAACCAGGAAACAGTTCCAGGACACGAGGTACTTATTTTAAAATCAGTGATTTGCTCCCCATGCAGTATTTTTTGCATTAATGGAAGCCAAAAGAGGAGCCACCACTGGTTTCCATGAGTTTTACATTTATTAATAGCTTTGCAACAATTTAGCCCATAAAGAAAAGATCCCAAATTAAACAGAACCAGCAAAGGAATATGGCTCAAGAAAGAAGAGTTAAGTGTGTGGAAGCATATCAAGAAGATAGAAATAAGATAAACATTTTACTTTCCTCAAAACCAGTGATGAAAATATTCTGAAAATTAACATTTTTGTGCATATTCTCGGCCACATTTACTATCCTTTCAACATCTTTTTCAATATTGAAAGGTTTTAACTCCAGAAGATGCAATATCACTCCATCTTTCTTCAAATCTGAGGTTGCTAATGAAAGACCTTGTAAAAGTGGAGTTTGTATTGGCAAAGGATTACACAGATACCTTTCCAGAGCTTAGCAGTAGCTCATGAATTGTCCACTGATGCAGACAAGGGAGCCAGGGAATCCAAATATCACTCCACACTCTACAACCTGCATTTTTTTTTCCCATGGGCTGCTGTTTCCAGTGAACAGCTCCACTTCTCTGTGATGAAGAAAAATGATTTAAAAGCCACTTGATCTGTGTTGTCTCCATTCAAAAAGAATCTAACCTGATTTATTGTTCCTCAAATGGCAGAAACACTACTTTGCTTAATGTCATTAAAAACCTGATATCGGCACCCAGCCCTAATAAAAGCATGGGGAACATGGTAGTAACCTACCCATAGAAGGAAAATGAAGCTGTCATTTTTCAATATAATTAAACCTGGTTTCAAAAATCCAAAGGTCTGTAATATGAATTACACTAATTACTTCTTGTGGTTTAAACATTGATTCCAATGTTAAATTTAATGGACTTAATGGATGTTGCTTTTCCCATCAGACTGGTGGCCGATGTTTGTCTTGTTTCTTGACCACTTATAGATTTCTGTTGACCCTTTAAACATATTACAATCGGCAGCCTGCTCATTCTTTGTGCATGAGAGTACTACTATTACTTTCCATGGATAATCCCAGCTTCCATGTAACCTGTCTCTCGGAGTTATTTTTGGCAGCCAAAAGCATACATACCCCAGGAAATAGAAAAGAGATCATTGGAGTAAATTTTCAGAAATGTGCAAGCAATTAATTTTGCCTGGGCAGTATGCGAAATCCAAACAAACATTAGGAAATAGAAAAACGTGCAAAAATTCACAGAGCAGGAGTGCTGCTGTTTGCTGCACACCAGTCCCTCCCCTGCATTTCTTCATTGCTGAGCAGAGTCAAAACAGAGAGGCAGGGATGCTGATCCTACTTCTGAACTCCAACTGGTGTTGGAATCCATGGAAAAAAACTTTGGAACCAGGTTCCCTCTTGAACTTTCTGCTTACCCGGAAAACACCAAAAGGAGTGCTCGGGTTGAACAAATAAGAAATACATTACAAATAATAAACTGTGGGCTTTCTGTTGACTTAATGACAGAACCCCCATGGATTTCAAGGAGAGTCAGATGAGATACATTTCACGTGTAATCAATGGGAGAAAAGGGCCAGCTCTGTTTTTGGGCTCATACCCAAGAGACACCCTGAGAAAGTAATGCTTGATGCTTTGATTCTCTTCAGGAGTTGGAATTAATCAGTGTTGTGTCCAGGCAAGATGATGTGGCTTGTTCCACTGCTAAGAACACAAACAAAGCCTGAGTTCCTCAGATCACAGTGTGTGCCTTCATATGAATTTAAAAGGCTCTGCTTGGAAGAGAAGGTCTAATCCTGAAGATCCAAGTGTAAATAAGGAGAAGTGCTGGTTTCTTCATATTCGGGGAAACTGGGCCATTTTCAAATAAGTCAATAAATGCAGAACTTAGGAGAGGATTTTCAAAGGACCTTGTGTTGAAAATCTTGTTCTCCTAATTTATCACAGTTGCTGAAGGCACCCTAGGCGAAGGTTGAAACAGCAGAATGCCTGTTCTCCCAATAAATTATTTTTATGTTTGTTTTCCACAGACAAGGGAACACTGATACCAAAAAGGAATCAGTTCCTTGAGATATTTTCACCATTTCTTTTTCTGCAGTGGAAACTCTAGATGCTAGATGAGAGGTAGTTGGTAAGAATGGAAGAGAAGTCTACACATATTTATGAACTCAGTGTATCAGGACACCTAGAGCTGCAGTGAAGTCAAGTGGAAGAGTTTGCTGCAACCAAGGATTGCCATTTGTGGCTCAGGACAACAGAATTATTATACATTTATCTATGGCAGTCTTGTTACAGTGGTGATGCCAAGAGGGAATCATCATTCAGCAAAATGTTTGTGGTACATTCCTGAGCAAAGTTGTGCTGCTGTATTTGTCACTGGCTGTGCCCGAAACTGTAACTGGAATGGCTTTTATAAGAATAACATTAGCACTGAGGAATCTTGCCAGCACCCAAGAGACTATTTCTATCCAGGGCCTAAAACATCTGTGCATATGTAAAAAATATATATAATCCATACGTGGATTGAAAGATTTGACAGAGTCAAAACACACAGCTCGAGTGTGTTAAGGGCCAAGTAATCAGCATGTATAAACTTGCATGATTTCACTGACACCAGCGATGCTCTGCTGATTCACATCCGCTGAGGAGCCTCCTCTCATAAGTGTGTTTTTCTTCCTGTACGAGAATTCACTCAGCCCAGAATTAAAAAGTACAACATAATCCTTAAAGAAAAGGGAGAAGATTTTTGGAGAGGTAATTTAATTCTTTCAATTTAGGAATTTGAGTCAAATTAAAACATACTGAGGATTTCCTACTCAAATCCTACTCAATAGGGAAAACTTTTCTAGATGTTTAGAAAGGCCTTTGGGTTGAACTGCCAGCTCTGGCCTCCTGGCCAGGGTCGAATGAGAGGACACAGAGCATGACCTATTATGTCTCAGAGTTTGACTGAATGGAGACTTTTGGCAGGTGCGTACTGGCATGTGCAGCTCCTATGTAAACTCTGCAGTTTTATGATTGCATAAAACCTTTCTATAGCCAAGAGATATTCGAGTTCATAAAATGTGCCTTTCCAGACTAGATAATGATGGAATTCTTGATTATTTTCTATCTCAATATCAAGATGCAAAGACGACAGGTTAACAAATCCTTCTCCTTTCTCAGGTAACTCTGTAAGAAAATAATTAAGGAAAGGAAGTAGCTGGAGAAAATGGTTCTCTAGTCATCATTACTGGTCACAGCCCAAAGTCAAGCATACCCAGCCATCAAAATTTCACTCTGTTTTGACACTGGATGATGAAGATATCTCATTACTCACTGAACTTTCCTCCTTTCTAGCAAGCACTGACTCTTGCCACGCGTTTCTTTTCAGAACTATTCAGATAATTTTCTAAGCAAATCATGCAGTTCCGTAGCTTTAACCTTCCTTTTTCCCACCTCAGAGCTACTTGTTTTAACCAGCCCATGGACTTGCCTGGAGTCTTTTCTCTGGGAAGACAGCAGCCCCTCAGTCCCGCAAGACCCTGCTCAGGGGAGCAGCACAGGTGCTCATGACCACCTCTTCATGGGTGCATCCAATCTCCATATAACTTCCTCCCCATTAAAACAGCAGACAGGTACCATAGAAAAGGCATGTTTGAGCATTCACTTAAGCCCACCCCTGAAGCCAAATACATCCCATGGAATAATGCTATTTGTTTTGAGAGAGCTTTGGGAGGACAGACATTTGATGTGCTCACTGATGAGTATGATACAGGCAGCTGAGGTGGGGCCCAGGAAATGCTGTGCAGGACTCCCAGCCCTGCTCTTATCCCTGACTTGAAGTCAGAGCTGTGCCACTGTCTCACTTTTGCCTTACTGAAACAAAGAAACTAATACCATGTTTTCCCATCTCCTCGGGCATGAGGGAGGACAGATTCTTTAAAATAATGATTTTAATTCACACAGAGCCTTAAAAATAGGCTCTTAACTCTATATGCTGGCATCTAAATAAAAGCAGCCTGACTTTGAGAGGTGCTAAGCATTTGCACCTCCTAGCAATGTGTACACGAGCTGTTTTAAAGATCTCCAAAGATACAGATTTTCTTCCCTGCCAATACCATTTCTCTCTCCTTCAATATAATTTTGTAGGCCATCCATTTTGACATTACATCAAATTAACACTAAAAACACACCTACCACTTTGGATAGAGCTTTTGAGAGCTCACTCTTCCCAAGAGGCAGGGTGCCTACTTTGTGTTACAGACAAGTTCACATTTAACTTAGAACATTTGCACGAGTCATGGAGAATTCATTTTGACTTCTGTGTTGTCCTGAACAATGACATTTTCCTGAATCGGGGACAAAGAAAGTCATTGGAAAAGCAGTGACAGCAGAATAGATCATGTTTATGCAGTTTAGCAGGGGCATCTGTTTCTTTAAATCAGACCCCAAAAGAAAAATAATAATGAAGAAAAAAATGTATTCAGTAAGATTTGAAAAAAATAAAACCAGCCAAAACCAGAAAAATTTCACCTGGCTCCTCCAGGAAAATTAGCCTATGGAGTGAGGAATGCTAAAGAAAAGGGAGAGTGCATTGCTGGGAACTTGTCTGAGCTTTTATATCTCTTCCATTAGGTAATTTTCAAGTAGTGTTGATTTAGCAGTTTCAATTTCATTCAGAAGAGGCTAAACAATGTTAGATGTTCAGCCTTCCTTTCAGGTTTGCTTTACAATTCTCTATTGCTCTTTCTACTCTAAAGCCTGTGCTCCGATATATAACCACTTATATATTCCTTATTAAAAATGTACAATGTTTCAGAAAATTGAAATAGTTTTCAAAATTGTCCCCCATTGGTTATTCTGCATTTGATTGTCAAAAATGTTAATCTTTTCTCAGGCCTGAAATTATGAGCCAGCTTTATTGGTCAAAGGCCATAATAATTTGAGCTCTTATTTTATAAACTCATTTCTGCCGAGTGATATCCTGATAGGAGCAAGAATAATAAATCACAAACATGTCCCCCAAGATTGCATTGTAAATGTCAAACTAGACAGGAAATTGTAATTAAAGAAAGGAAATTGCTACAAAGAAGCACTTGATTTTAAAATGAGCTAAGCACAGAATTTTCTAAGCATTTAATTATAGACCAATTTCAACTGACTGCTTTGCTTTTGCAGTCATATTTCTTATTATAACTCTTCTACATAATAACCAAATCTCCGTGCTTACGCTGGTCAGGAGCATTACTACATAACACTGCATAAGCACAAGGATTACTAACTTTACAGGGACCATTATCATGTTTTAGTGTGATGGACAGCAATATCAGAATTTTAAATCAGTGGCAATCTGATTTTAACCCAGCAACCGAGTGGATATCTTTTCATAACAGCAACTGCACCTTTTGGCAACTCACTCTTAACAAGCAGCAGGACCAGTTCTGAAACACCTGGACTGACAAACGCCTAGATGAGAGAATAATGTGGTCTGGGACAGACACTCTACCATCACAAGAAAAGTCCCTGTGATCCACGAAGGCTGCTGGGGTTCCTATCAATACAGACAGAGCCTTTTGGTGACATAAAAAAGGGAGCTATTCACTTCCTTTCCAACCCATATAAGTCAGAAAAGAAAGGATTTAGGGAGGAAAACAATATGTTCTAGTAATACTGATCTACCAAACCCCTTAAATATATGGGTTGTTGTGCACTAAGCAACCCAGGGCAGCCTTTTTGAGCCCTAAATTCTGCTATTGACTCTTTGTTTTTTACTGATCTCTTTCAAGAGAGTTAACAGGCCTTAAAACCCCTTCTTTCCATCTTCTCAGCCAGACCCAGGAGTTAATCCTCATCTTCCCAACCATCTTTTTCTGCTTCTTGTCAATACCACAGTGGTATAGGTGGTAAGACTGAAGTGCACAGTTCTCTTTTTCTTTAGCATAGCCTAAAACTTTATTGGAAGTAAAATATATTATATACCAGCACACTATCTTTTTTGATTTGAAAAGACAGATATGCAGAAAAACTTTTCTACAAGACTGAAGCTGGAGAAAATCCTGTTACACTGAATCCTCATTAGGACCTAGCAAAATTCACTGAATACTTGACACTGCATATTTCCAACTAGTAAGGAATAAATCAAGATGCAGATGGGATCATTTGCACCCATAAGCTGACTGCAATGGAAATATTATGCTGCTGCAGGAGCAAGATGGAATTGGATAAAACCTAGTCAACTGGCAAATACTTACCAACCACAGAATTTAGTTGTTGCCTTGTGAACCAATATAATGACCTAGAATTTAACTACTCAAACATTTAGGAGAGCAAGGTTAATAGAAGCATTCTGATCTTTTACTTTCCTAGGGAATAAAACCCATTAGACTGGATGAAAACAGTGTCACAACACAAATAGCATCTTCTTCAAAGTGTGGATATGTAATTGTAGTGTAATGTAGCCGTTATTTGGTATATGGTCTAAAGACCTCTTGAGTAGGTTACATTCTTAAGAAAAACATGCAAAGGAACACAATCTGTGTGTCTGATAAAACAGATGTCCTGCTGTCCAGCATAGCATCCTTTCAGATTTCACCAGCAGCCAGACGTCAGGTGGAATGAGTGGACACAGAGAAATATCTCATCTCAAAGGGAAAATTACACTAGTTTGGCTGGAAAGAGGTGTAAAGAAATTGAGCCCATCAAAAAGATGTGTCTTGGCAAGAGAACTTACAGAAAAAAAAAAATCAGTGTGAAAAAAGCAGCAAATGTTTTGAGGTTGCTTTCATTGGGAAGAACTGTTGAATTCAAACTAAATAAAGATGTTGTGGGTCAAGTTCTGTGCATCATCTGTGGGATAGGATTGTATGAAAAGGAGAGATTGAAGCATCTATGAATATGTAGGTGCTAAAAGAATAGGATAAAAGTAAGAGGAACCAATAAATGAAGAGGAAGTCATTGTGGGAATCTGTGTGGATGATGATATAGAGGGAGAAGACCGAAAGGTCCCATGAGGAATCTTTGAAGAAAAGATTCCATGGAGAGATGGGAAATCCAAAAGGAAGAATGAAGCAGTGGGTGTAAAGAAACAAAAAGAGAACAGATCCTATCCTTTGGTAATATGTGCAGCAAAAAGGCCACCTTTGCCATGGTGCCAGCCAGCAGGGCACGTGGCTGGGTCAGCAGGAGTGACAGGCTGGGCAGCACAAACCCTCTCTTTGCTGGAGTCAGCACACTGCTCACACACTGAATCTGAATGTTGGCATAACATATCCAACAGAGAGTGGATACAGATGCCACAAAACTTACTTTTGGGTCAGGGTGAATAAATATGAATCTATTTCCATTGTGCATGATGTGAAGTAACAGTGACTGCAGAGGAGCTGAGGAAAAGGAGGATGGAGATGATGCTGTCATTGAATAAACAGCACAGAAAATAATCATGTCTAATAAAACATGCTCTTACCAGAGCACCTGGAGAATTCTCCTGCTTTACACAGAGTTTTCCTCATTATTTCTTATTTCTGTTTTCCTTCATGGGAATGGCTTTTTCACAGAAGTGGCATTACTTACACTATGCTCTAATCCTCTCAAGTTAGTCTGAAACCCAGAAGAGAGTGGCAATTTTTGCAAAATCGTAAATGGAGCTTCTTAGAATTACTGAATTACTTTGTGGAGCATTTTATTGCAGCAGTGAAAGGCTGCCCTGGCCAAGTTGTAGCCTGTGTTCAACAGGTTCGGCCACACTATGGAATTTTACATAGTCTGGGTATTGATGAGATTAGGACCAACAGTTGGATGTTGCTTCAATAAAGATTCCTTCAGCTAAACCCAGCACTTTTGTCACCTCAGCTAATTGCTAATACTCTTTTTCTTATGCGTTTCTCATTTCCTGTCTACTTGCATTTATTTTTTATATCTTCCTGTGGTAAATTCGACCTAAGTCTCCTCTTATATATATATTTTTTTTTTTTTTCTTTTCTTTTTTTTTTTTTCTAGGAGGTCATTTTGTGTGCTTAACTTGAGCAATACTGTGCATACAACAATTTCACTGCTTACTAGCAGTGACAGCAGGGCTTAAAACAGGCACAAGCAGTGCTGGAGATGGCAAGTAGGAGAATTTTGGCTGGCAAGGGGGAGTGATGGCACAGGGGATTCACAGTGACCAAAAAGAGGCTTTTCCAAGGGCAGGAGCTGCCACTTGCCCACCTTTGTCTCTCAGATTCCAGCACTGGCCACCCTATGCAGCTCTGCCACCTGATAAGCATCTTGTCTCTTTGGAAAGCAATATTTCCTGATTACTGGTGAGCTTCTAGTGGCACGGACAAATTTATTTTGGGAAAAAGAAATACAGCCTGGCATCCCACTCTTGAAAGGCTACTCACCTCACGCAAGGTTTCCATAACAGTAAGGTCAGGAAAGCAACACATCTCTTTGACAGGAAGATAGCACAATACATTTTCTGGCTCTATTACACTGTCTCCATGCAATCTGGACACGGCACTTCATGACTCGTTTGCCTCAGTTTCTCATTTATAAAAATGAAGACAGAAATCCTCTCGCCTGTTTGGGCTCCAAGCTCCCGGGTACAGGCAGGAGCTCAAATGAGGTTTTACAGCACACAGCTCAGCAGCAGCTATGTCTTACTAAAGGCCTTCTTCCATTTTAATACAAACTGGAAACTTGTGTTACTGGAACACTATTTACATTTGTCACAGTACTCGTTAAGTAGTTAGAAATATCAGGTGAGACTATTAGTTACAAATTTTGCAACAAGCACCTTAATGGCAATATATGTCAAAAGGGGGATGTGTTTAAAACATCTCCCAAGCACTTCAGGAGGAACTCTCTTCCTGCTGCCCACGTGCAGCACTCTCACTCCCCCCACCATTGCCAGCGTGCTGGGATGTGTTGGGATCACCACACAAACACATATTTATATTTCAGCTTTAAAAAACGGCCTTTTTTTGATAACCTGCAGCCTTAGGTACTTGCCATCAGGAAAGCACGCTCGCAGGGGAAGGATCCCAGATTGCTTGGCAGGTATGGCTAACACAGCCCAGGGAACTATTAGTGGCAGCAGATTGTTGTGAATGTGCAGAATCAAGGCAGAGACACAGCAACACATAAAATGTGTATGTACACACACACACAAAATGAGGGCATTTAAAAAGCCAATGCAACAGCAAAGCTTCTTCCAGTGCACAGGGAAGGGAATTGCTTTGTTATTGCCATCAGTGCCCCTGTGAATCACAACCCATATCACTGGAGCAGATGAAAGGCCACAGCTTTAATTCCACAGCAAAGTCCCACATCAGAACAGTCAAAATTTCAGACAAAGCAAAAATTCCAACAAATGAAAATATCTAACTGTATCAAAGTCACTTCTTAGGGTATAATCCCAGCGCTTCCTTTCAACCAAATACTTTATATCCCATGAAAGCACTTCAGTCTTATAAAATTGAAACATAATGATCATTTTACAAACATCATCATCAAATCAGCCTGTTCCCACAATTTTTTGAGGCTGCTAAATCTCTATTTTCCATCATGAAGGCTGTAGTGCTCTGTCACTTGTCAAATGCTGCGTCACAAAAATATTTTAAAACCAAACCCATTTTGCCTTTTCTGCACTCCTTTTCTTTCTTAATCAGTAACAGAAATAATCAAATCGGTGAGCAAGGCCTGGCTTTGTGTAATAGTTCCAGTATGTGCATACCAGGGGTAAAAAAAAAGCAAACAGGTACAATTTTGTGTTAAAGCTTCAGTTCAAACCATAGAGAGATAAGATCTGGGATAGACACTTGGGATGGACAGGTCCATAGATTTTGTAGACTAAATGCTGATATCACACAGAAGGAAATATTGTCTTATGAGAGGATTGTGGGATTTGGATACCAGGAGGAAATTCTTTACTGTGAGGGTGGTGAGGCCCAGGCACAGCTTGCCCAGAGATGCCCCATTCCTGGCAGTGTTCAAGGCCAGCTTGGATGGAACCCTGAGCAACCTGGTCTAATTAAAGGTGTCCCTGCCCATGGCAGGGAGTTGGGATGAGATGATATTTAAGGCCCCTTCCAACCCAAACCATGCTATAATTCTATGATTTATCCAGGTGCATAACCAGCAGTCTCATTAATGCCAACCTAAGTTACTGAACAGCCCTTATTGTTTCACTTCTATTACTTTTTCCAGGACATGGCTTTATTCTGTGAGTTAAAGTCTCAGGATGCACAGGATGGAAAATCAGAACACTGTGGTCAGAGGGACATAGACATAAATACCATCTGGGCTGTCACTGGGGGGAAATGTATCATGTGTGTCTCTTTGCTTAGGGGGGGGATAGTTTTTTTCTGCTGTCCTATTTGAGCATGAAATGTCAAGAAAGCCAGAGGATCCCAAGCCTGTAAGGAAAATCACAGTCAGGGTACAGGGAAGCTAGCTCAGGTCTTGAGAGTTCTTTTTCACAAAGCTACTGAGCTCAACTAGATATGAAAAAAAAAAAATCTTGGAGATGATGCTGCCTACATATGCCATAAACAGATGTAGAGTTGGATTTTGTCCACATAGCATGAACATTTAAAACTCAGTTGAGGCAGGATATGCAAACAAAGAGAGAAGCTTTGTGTATTCACTCATACATTGACTTATAAAACTCAAGCTGATGGGTCATAAAAATATTTGAAGATGTTTACATGAAAATTTCACTTTGCTTGCAGCAGTTTCAGCAGCATATTCTCCCAATAGGCTGTATTATTAAGACAACCTTTTTTCACAATGAGCTGCAAAATCACATGCCCAATTCTAGAAGATCTAGGCTGGTTATACACTGTGAGAAGGTTTCATAATTACTGCTCTCTGGTGCTTTCTGCATAGAGTAAAGAAAAGTTTGGTATACTCTCTGGCCATAGCTGTAAGTAGGATGGACAATCCAGTATTTCTTACCTATGTGTCCTTACCCTGTGAAGCAGGAGAGTTCTTGCTACTCCCACATCCCTTTTTTCCTCCTCAGGAGTCCCTGTAAAGGCACTTCAGTTTCTCAGAGAGGGCAGAAGTTAAACAAGAATCAAAATGACCATTTGGAGAAAAATCCCAATTTCTCATTTTCTCTTAATTCCAAACATGAATGAAGAATCCAAAATGTGAATCTTCCCTTGGACAGGTGTTTTTAGAAAATTCCCCTTTGGAGTACCCCATGGGGAGTGTGTCACGCCTCGTGTATACATGAGATTTTGGGGATCACAGCAGAGTGTGGGTGGCAGCTCAGCCCTCGTGGGGCTTGGAAGCTGAGGCAACTCATAGCCCATGAGCCAGAGAAAAGAGACCATGGGGGCTTGGGATGTGTGCAGCTCCACAGCCCCAACAGAGGAAAGGCAGCCTGGGGAGGTCAGAAAGGCTCCAGGCAGCCTCTCAGTGATCCCAGGAGTTTGCCAGGGGCTGCCCAGCATGTCAGACCTCGGCAAAGTGTGTGGGCATGTTCCCAGAGCAGGGATTATCCCCCAGAACCAGCCTTCCCTAAAGGCTTCCCTGAACCCATCTGTGAGACCCAGGCCCAGAAACACCCCACTGTAATCACTACTTCCTGGCCATTCTGCTTCATGTTCTGAGCTTTTCCTCATGCTGGAGAGGGGAGATTTTCCAGAGGGCCCTTGGACTGTCCTGCTCTGGGAACTCCCAAGGAGATTCTCGTGTTCCACACTGAAGGGCCCAGGTTTCACAGCACCTTCTGTCAGGTTTGCAAACTCCAGGAAGAGCAAACATTCCCCAAAAACATCACATCTACACAGAAAAATCTAAAATGAAGCCTCCAGGATGGCAGCACCAGCAGCATCTATATCACTAGATATAACCCTGACTATTCCTACAATTAATGAACTGGGGAAATTACAGGTAAAATAAAAATGACTGTGTGAAAAAGACCTTGAAAGACATGAAACAGACAATGAGTTTTTTCTACTTTTTATTTCTCTTTCCATCCCTTCCCTCACCACAGCTTTATGCATAATTGTTTGGTCAGTTTGTTCTTCCCTGAAACTTTTACTGAAATGGATTAGGCAAACCATGCTCTGAAACAGATTGAAAATGGAAAATATGTAAATATATAGCATATAACTTATAAAACTGTATATATATGTGTGTGGGTGGGTGCTGGAATAAAAAAGCGACTGTTACTTGCTGGTAGAACAACATATCAACAACTGTTGGAGCTGACTTGAAGGTTAAATATTAGGAAGGAATCCAATTTCTCTTGTCTATTCAGCTCAGCGGTGTGTTAGATTGCGGTTGGAGTGTGCTTATGGAGTGTGGGATATGAAGTAGGCTAATCAATCCCTGCTGCTTCATTCTCAGGTTCTTCTTATATCAGGTCCCTGCCCTCAGGCAGCCTTCAGCTTTCCAAAAGCCAATTCCATACAAATAAAAATTGCGACCTGCAGCTAGAGGGTGAAGCTGAGTTTCCCCCTTGTGATTAATCTCTTCTTGGGTGGCTTTCAGGGAAAAAAAAAGAAAAAAAGGAAAGGGGAAAAAAAAGGAAAAGGGAAAAAAAAAAAAAGGGAAAGAGAAAAACCATGCATGCTGCAGCCCTGTGAAAGAGTTTTCCTATTGAATGAGCCCAGTGCTCTGGAGCCAGCTTATCAAATGAAAGAATTCATTTTTTTTAACAGTGCCTCGTGTTGACATTGAGAAAATGAGCTATCAAACACTATGATTAAACTTCAGCTGCCATAATTGTCGTCCGAACAACTGCATGGTGGAACTGAAAAGCATTTTTTTTTAACCAGCTCTATATGGTTCACCAGTAATACTCAGTTTAAAAGGTTGTTGCTGCTAGCAAGAGAAACAAGGCTTGAAATTAACTTTTTCCAATCCATAGACAAAATTAAACATAGGTATTTGAGTCACACAAACAACAGGTAAATCAGATGTGCTTTAAATTTCAATTTTAGTCATTTTATCTGCTGTGGGGTAGCTCCAGGGTATTAAAATATCTGAGCATTTTCTTGTTTCACTGCATCTGATTGCATAGGTTCTGCCTTTTTTTTTTTTTTTTGAGAAAGGCAGATAGACAGACAAAAAGAAGCACAAGGAAGGGTGCCTTAAATACTCAATTTGGTGCAAGAGGGGGTAGATGGAAGGGAATCTAAAATTTGTGGAATGTTTTCCCTGCAACCTCAAGATTTAATACGAGCAGGGGACAATCCAAACCACAATTGCCCCACTGTGTGCAATTATTGCTCAGCCTCCTTTTGGGCCTGGACTGGTGCTTTCCTTAACTTGAGGCTTAGGGGGATACCCAGTATTTCATATTACTAAGTATTCTATATCAGTTCTCAGTGATGTTTTTACATAGATCCTCAAGAGACTGTGAATCCTCAAAGAGGCTGGAGAAATCCTTCAGGTAGAGCTGTTAATGGCAGGATACCTCAGGAAGGTGACCCCAAGCCCTCTGTAATGGTTTGGGGAAAGAGCTGTTGCACAATTAAAACCTCTGCTTAAATTTGCTAAAAAAAAATAATAAAAAAAATGAAAAAAAAAAATTTAAAAATCAAACACTACAGGACATATAGCGCAGCGAACATGAAGGAAATAATGACAGGGAGTAACTGAGGGCCAGGTTGGGAGAATATAAACGCAATTTTTTTGCCACTTTTCCGAGGAGCCTCGGCGCTCCGTCCCAAGGAAGGTGCGCAGGGCGGGGAGGAGGCTGCGAGCCGGGATGCGGATGATGCCGAGGATGTGGATGATGCCGAGGATGCTGCCGGTGCCAGGAAGGCAGAGTTTATATCCCCGGCAGAGCCCGGGCCCTGTAAGCAGCCGTGCCACCGCTAGATGTCCGCCCCGGCCCCGCGGGGACCGGCCCGCCCTCGGCATCGCCCTCCGCCTCGCTCCTCCTCCCATCGCCTTCATATCGCATCATTTTGTGAACGGAAAGGTCCTGCTCCCCCCCCATTTCCACCTCACTCTACCTACTCAAGCAGGTATTTTTGCGAAGCCAATTACACAACCTGATTGGTGCTCTGTTTCCCGAACATATGGGAATATAATATTTTCAAATAACAATAACATTTTCATCATTTTTAGAGTCTCGCACTCTGAGATCTGAGCTTTTCTCCAGCCCTTTCCGGAAGTAAAACTGATAACGTCGAGGGCTTGTGGAGGATACTCAGAGGTTGAGGCTCTTGCTTGCAAACTGATTTCATGATCTGAAGAGAGCAGCTGGAGGAGCAGTGAGGTGCAAGATGACTTAGACATGGGTAAGAGTTAGGAGCTGAGCTGCAGAGATAGGAACATCTTCCAGAAAAACAAGCTAAGCAACAGACTGGATGCTGTTGATGAAAAATAACGCAGGTAGAAAAATAAAACTAGGTAGTGGCAATGCTCCATAAAATAATAATAATACTGCTAATAATAAAAAATAGAATTTGCAGGTGTAAAACTAAGAAAACTGAAGCCACTCAGTTCTGTTACTTCCATAACACTTTCAACAGCTCTTTTATCAACCTAGTTCTGGATTGTTCCCACCTGCTGGACTGCATACACCAAGTTATTATTGTAGGGTTGCTTATACATGCTGAGCTGCATTCCCATGTTTGCCATTTGTAGGGTCACTCAGACATGCTGTCTGGATCATGGCTATTTTCAAGCACCCTGGGTCGCTGGAAAGGATTCATTTATCCAAAGCAACAGCAAAGATATTTGTGTCAGAAACAAAGACACGGAAAAGGTACTCAAAGCCAAATCCTGGGCCAAGCTGTAGAAGCACTGCGCAACACATTATTCACTCATCATAAACTTTGCAATATGAGAATGGCAAAGTTATAATCAATTAAGAAAACAGAGTCTGACACTGCAATACTCTTAGCTTAAGGAAACCAAATAAAAGATCACAGCTTGTTCAAAAAGCTTATTTTGAAATCTCAGAACAAATAAGAGGTATAAACAAACATCCTTTCAGCTAGGTTTTGGGTGAACTGCCGGATATATTTGCTGCTGTGCAGAAAGCTAAATTAGCTTTTAGGATGAGGTTTTCATAAAAGGCCTTGGAATTCTCTCTTATTCCTCATTTCCTACATTTGAAATGTTTTGATTTATAGAATCCAGTCTGTTGTTCCTGTAATAAACTTAGCATTTGCTAAGAGATGAACCTAAAATGGTCACTTTTAGTTGAGGACACAATTTTTATCTTACTCTCAGGGAATGTTATCGAGCACCACTGCAAGTGAACTCGAGGCCGTACTGGAGATGGGGTAAACACAGTGCACCTGCAGATTGTTTTAGCTTTAAGTTGTTCTTTGACTAGAAAAAAAACATGAATTTTGGATTAGCTGGTGAAGAGAAAGGGAACCCCTGGCCCCTCTGCACTTGGAAAGTGCTCCTGAGGACATCAGCCTGCCAGGCTTTTCTCTAGGTGACAGAAACGCTGGGCTTTAACTCGCACGCACCGTGCTAAAACAGCAATAAAACTGTGACAAACTGGCAAAAGCAGATCAATTCACAGCTCAGCTAACACCACATTTTCAACCCATATCGGTCAATTACCAATCAAATTTCAGGTACAGGGGAGAGAGCGGAAGAAAAGGGGAGCACTGAGACACATCAAGATGTGGCAATCATGGCTCCCTCAGAGACCCAGGCAGCTCCACCTCCCCTTTCAGTTTTTTGGCAGCCTCACCACTGCAGGTTTGTGTGGTGAAACCCCTGGAGCCACCACAAACCAGGCACCTTGCTGACCCCCCCACCCAGCCAGAGCTGAGCTGACTGCATACACCAAGTTATTATTGGTGTATGCAGTCCCCCACCCAGCCAGAGCTGAGCCTGCAGAAGAGATCCAGGCACAGGTTGTGAAACTGGGAATGCCAGGACCAGCTTTCTGGGAGAGCAGGGCTGTGCTCATCACCTCCCCAGGCACTGGCTGGAATAAGGGCTCTCAGATATTCCATGCACCTCTGTGCCTGAGGATCTCTCACGCATGGGGTTGCTTTTCCTTGCCATCCTTTCCCACAATCCCAAAGCAAGGCAACAACCACACCACAGTGTCTCAGCTTTCAAGCTGGCACATTCACCCACTGATAATTCTTTTTTCTCTGTGTTCAAACTTCGGTTAAATTAATACTTTACAGTAAAAAAACAGAGCTAATCATATCATTGCTGCATGAGAATAGCTGTGACTGACAACCTTTCTGAAAACACAAGCCCATGACTCAGTGCACACAACACAATTTGCGAAGGGTGCAATCAAAACTGCTTGGAAAATAACATCAAAGTAGAAGAGGAAAAATAATACTCAGGATAAGAGTATAAGAGGCAAAACCCCCTCTTAGTCCCCATATATCATCTATTCTCCCACTACAGGTTGTTCAGAGGAAAGAAGGATGCTACGTCCTCCCATTCAGATTTAACTTCATTCCTATGCATTTTTACTTTTAACGCAGATTGTTTTGCCTCACATTTGCTGTGTTGCCTACAGAGAAATTGCTTGTATTCATAAAGTATCTTTTCTGCTTTTGCATTACCAGAATGAACTGTCTTTCATGGCCCTGTGAGCTCCTCTTTCTCAAAAGTGTAGGACTGAGGGCTGTACCTTGGAATTCAGGACCAGCCCTGGATCTCTGAGTCCTGAGTATTGCAGGGTTAACATCCCAAAATTGCTTTCATAAATGTATCTTCTGAAATACATAACACAATATGTCTGCTGTTATAAAGTAATAACAAATAAATTCAATGAGTCTTTTGCCTTTTTAAGGGAAAAAATATAACAAAAGTTAAACAACTTCCCTCAATTAAACAATGACTAAAACCCATAGCAGCTTCTTTCATCCAAGCCAAAGGCAAAGTTCAGAAAAGTAGCTTGCTTAATCTAAGGGACAAGAATTACTTATCCTTCCTTCCCTGACTCATGCAAGCCACTCAATCATCAAACCTCTTCCTTTCACAATGAATTAGTTTGGGGACGGCTGTGGGAAATAAACTTTATAATGCTTAACCTGGTTTCTGTACCGAGTATCTGCACCGGGAGCAACAATGGTAAAAAAAAAAACCAAAAAAACAGAGTTAACCTTTCCCACAAGCTTTCAGTTCTTATGCTGAGGTTTCTATCAAAACATCAAGTAAAATTCATCTCAGCATACAAAGAAAAGAGATAATTTTTCTTCTATCCCTTTCAGGAAACCTGAAGCAGATGGATCACCATCCCAATAAAAGAGCCCAAGGTCTGGGAGAGGGAGTCTGGGAAATACCTCAAATAAAATAGGTGGAAAATTCTCAAAAAGGCAACTGGAGCTGCTTGCTGCCACCAGACACTTCTGGAGCTCCAGAAGCTGGGCACAGAGTGAGAAACCAACAAGTGAATCCTTCCAGAGAAAGCAGAGACGTGGATGGAGACATCGAGAGCCAGACACACAATTTGTTCGGTGATATTTACTCTCCAAGTTCCAGGAATGAATTGTGGTTACAAATAGTTCTTTCAATGCTACTTGGCAGGTACGAATGTAAGGTGAGTCAGTTTTTATCTCATAGCTGAACAAACAGCTGAACCAGAAAAAAAGTACTAAAGATCTAGGCCCAAGTGCTCTGACAGTGCAGCTCTACTGAGTTTTACAGAATTTCACCAGTTTACATGAGCTGTGGAGATGTGCTTGTCCAAGTGGTTTCCATGGTCAGGAGCCTCTTAGGTTTTCATTATAATTGCAGTTGGCAGCATTGCCAGCCCTTAATGCTGCCTGACATTTCCCAGCAATTCCAGTTGCTTTAAATTTTGCCAGATATTGCCAGTTCAGGATGGAATTGGTATCCTGGATATGTACCACTGTGATCAAATTGTCACCAAACCCAGGTTCCACTTCCAAGGATGCAATTAAAGGAAAATACACTGCTTGGCCTTTGTTCAATACATACATACACTTCTCCCCCCAGTTTTATTTCTGTTTGATTCCTACCACCCAATTGCAGTGTTACACACTTTCCACTACAGAAATTTTGCAATTTAGCAGAAGGAGAAAAGGAGGGGATGTCCCACTGTTAACACAGTGGGCCTGGCTGCCCATGGAAGGGGATTATGTATTGATCTGCTCCTTATCAATTCTCCTCACACTGGAAGGAGTCTGCGCCTTATCTTTCCAGTTGGGCTGGATTTCCTCTCATTTGATCACTGGAGGGAAACCCAGACATGACCAAGGGGTGGGACAAGAACCTCTGGTCCTGGTTAGTTGAGACTGTGCAGCAATGCACATCTCAACAGGAGCAGGGTGTCAGGGTCCTCAGCAAACTGTTCATCACCAACAATTCACCAAGCTGTGTTAATTGACAGAAATTACAACATACCTGTTAAAAGAGCCTTGTGATTGGTTTTGTGAATAGGTAGGAGCAATTCCTTAGTTTTGCGAAAATGTTCTAGAGTTCTTAAGTGTTTGACTTAGTTTTCAAGGGGAGAGGATAAAAATAGACAGTCTGGTGAAACAGATTTTATAATAAACTATTATTCTATAACATAATTGGAGAGATTATTAGAGACGATGATTACTTTGTGATTCTATCTAGAGAAATTATTATCAAGGCCTGTCAGCCTGCTTGATGGGACTGCATTTATACCCTTTTTTGGGAGCCATCCAGTATAATGGCTGTTGCAGATGTGTGCCACGGAAGTCTGGCTACCTTTTTAATTTGGACCAGACCATCAATAATGTAAATGACATAGCTCCAATGATGCAAACTTTCAGGAAGATTTGAAACAGTGCCATTCCCACCCTTTCATCCCAGGGGGCTGTGCTTACATTCACTGAAGATGTGGAGATTTTTTTAAAAACATGCACGGAACATAATTTCCTGGAAATAGTTCCCTTTCCTTTGGACATTTAAAAAAAAAAAAAAAAAAAAGTATCCAAAACCCTCAAAAGGGAAAACAGAAGGGTTGAAGAAAAATTACTTAATTCAGTGATATTAGAGTTAGACATAGTGATAAAAGAAAACTTCCAAAAGGCTTGAGTGGAATTTATAAATAGATAAATAAAAGACAAATACAGTGATTAAGGTATAGTTAACACAGTAATCTGAAATTTCCTTGAGACTTAATGAGTTTGGAGCCACTAACACTGCACAGGGGACATAATCAGAATCAGAACTGACACATAGCTCAAAATAATTTGAATTATCTCTTTCACTTGCATTAGCTAGAAAAACAGTAAACAGTCAATGGCATATAAGAAGTACAGTCAGGCAGCATCAATGGGGAGCAGCCAAGCTGGGTCATACAGTACACTGAGAAGAGAGCTTGACCTTTGGAATTGAAATATAGGCATTTTAAGCTCCAGTGGAATGTATCAAAATGGCCTTTTTCAACTTAAATGCATAAAAGGTCAAGGGGAGGTCATATTTGGCTTCGGGTTCATCAGCAAAGAGCATATCCCAGCCCTTTCTTTATTCACTCTCATTTTTAAAAAAAAAGGGTTTTCAAACCTCTCTGGCATGGCATAAATATTCATTCTCCAGGGCCAGATTTTCAGTTGGTGTAAAACAGGATAACCACATTGAAATAACAAACCCCTGCCAATTTATACCATCTCAGAATCTGGCCATCCTGTTCACATTCTTTTAAGATACAGAAATGGCAATTTTGAAACTTCTCCTGGAGCAAATGCTTCCAACAATAATGATGCATGTTGAAATTTGAGACTTTGACATTTAAATTGTCTGGGGTTTTCTTTGAAAGGCATGGCAGGAGGCATCCTCCAGAAGAGCCAAGAAGAGAGTAAATACTGCAACAATCTACTTTACTGCTTCTCTATGTGTTCGCCCTTCAATAGCAGTTTTATGTCTTTTTCAATATTCCCACAATTCTCTTCTGATGGGAAAGAACTTTTCTGTTCCCTTAGAAATTGCTTTGAAGACAAAAACACCAAAAGGGCCACTCACAAATGGCACTGGCACAAGAGCACAGCAAGGAGAGACCCAGTAGAGGCAGCAGGACTGTGCATCCATACAGGGCACCATCCTCATTCTCCTTCCAAACCAATTAATTACCCAGAAACTGGATGAATGCAGGGGGATCATCCAAAGTCAAATGAGTGGCCATCTTAAAGAAACAAGCACCCACAGTTACCTAATTAGAGTATCAGTCTCCTTTCTACAGGAGGTATTTCACATCCTACTCTCTTAGTGCACTAAGGTAGTTTCTAATAGATTGGTAAAGAAAATGTCTCACATTTTTAGGATAGATGATTCATTTGAAGAAATAAAATTATATCAAACTGCTGCAGCGCTGAATAATTACTTTTACCCTAAACCAGACAATAAGTAGGAGTTTCCATTTCTTTTTATTTGCATTCTGAAGAGTTCAGATGAAACTATTCAACAATTTTCAGAGGTTCTTGGGAAAAACATGGCCACCCCCAGGTGGCATTGGTTCTCATGTGTAATTTCTTAGTCTTTATCCAGTTTCACTTCTGTCCCTCAGCATGCAGGACAATCAACACAAAACAGTCAATATTGCTCCATATTGAGAGTCAATTCCAAGGAAGAGAATCTTATTATGTATTTTGTCTGTAATATGCTTATCCTTAAATGAACATTTTAGACACAGATTCCAAATTATGCATTCATTGGAAAGATTAACTCTGATTAGCAAATTCATGCTAAACAACTGTGTTTAATTGGATTTTTTGTAAGTAGCTAAATGTGAATGCTTCTCAGTTCTTCTATGTGGAAAACAAAAGAAAAACTAATTTTAAAATATTTAATGAGAAGCAATGTCTGTGTTGCTGACCTATCTTCACTGGTGATGAACCCTTCCTCCCTGCATTCCCCTGCATGCAAAGTTCCCCTAATCTAGTCCTAATAATGGTTAAAGTTATCTGTCTAATCAAACTAATTAGCACTGGTGAACGGAGACGTAATCATAATAGAAAGCAAATGCCAGTTTTACGAAATGAAAACGCCATATGTGCAGTAATTAGTGAACCACACGCACTTTTTATAAATCATATTTATTAGTTCATAAACAAATCAAATCCTAAATGAAATGAATGTTACCATTACCAAACACCAATGAATAAACAGATACAATGACTGGCCCTGCTGGGTGTGTTGTACAAGGGGCTGTAGAAGGGCACCCTCCTTCTCTCAAAGTTCCCTTGGAGGTGTTTAAGGCTTTTTACAGAGGTCTGTGTCCTCTTCTCTAAGTCTTAGCATGGATGCAATTAGCTGACCTAAGAAGTTGTATTTTGATCATATGGGCTGGGCTACTCTTGACTGGAGACCAGATGGTCATAAATTAGGATATTCAGGCTACATCCATGATGAAAAATGTAGTACTAATAAGTACTCTAATAATGTTCTATGGCAGACCAGGTTTCACCAGAAATTTAATGTGGATTTTGTCACCTTTCATAAGTGATGGTACAGTATAAACCATATTTAATTGCAAAACCCAGTCAGCAGACGCACATTTTCAGCTGCCTTCAGACTCAAAATGGGCTCTTTTGCACCTCAGAGAAAGAGCTCAAATATACAGTATTGGAGAGACACAGGGCTCGGTGTCGGAGGCTTGGCCTGAACAATCTGACTCAATACCCACAGTAAGGCTTAGTTAAAATTAAGGAGGTTTGTAATAAATACCACGTATCATTCAATGTCTGATCACAATTATCCCAACTTTCCTCTCCCACAGGGAATACTGGCAGCAGAAAAAATGATGAATGGAGATATTTTTGGAGGTATAAGAACTACTTAATTCCTCTAGCTCTTAAAATAGTCTAATGGTTGAGACCTCTTCTTTACATTAAGTGTTCTTTAATTTAAGAGGTCCTGGATATTTTCAAGTTTTGGGAAGAAACCATCTTTCCTTTCTATATTTTAGCTAAAACACTACAGAAACTAGTCTTTTAGGTTCTTGAACCATTGTGCTCTTGACAAAATGAAGCCTTTGACTTCCACAGCTTCTGCAGACCAGATCAGGTCTTAAATGTTGCTACATCTGCAGATATCCAGATTTGAGTCTGAGCTTAGTTGCATCCTCCTTTCCAATGTGACCCTGTAATATGGTGAAGAAATGTTTAGGAATGGGCTATGCACATTCTGCTCTGAGGTCATGGCGCAACATGTTCTCAAATCCTCACCTTTTGATGTGAGAACACAGCAGGCACTTGGGAAGCAGAAGTACAAACTAACTTTTCTGTCAGTGGCAAGCCATACTATTCCCTTTGGTGCTCATTCTGAAAACATTAATTAGAGTGAGTATTTAATGTGACTCTCCTGTAGTTTGTACACGAAGAGCTCAAAGTAATCTCACCCCGCCCCAGCAATTCCAATGTACTCTGTTACAATGTCTGAAACATTAACAGTGAATTAATTATAATTGTGCAGTGGCGCCTGGCCACTTTCCTTTCTGTCTAGTTTATCTTTATTTTAGACTAAAGAAAACAACAACGAAAGAACAAACACGCATTGAAATCTGCTGGAGATAGAAAGCAGAGTGTCCCTGTCTTGGTTCCCCTCTCGGCCATACCCCCCATCTGGGCAGGAATCGTGCTTTTTACATTTAAAAGTGCAATGCAGAGACAGCAGACCCAAAGCTGCAAGCATGCTGTGCATTTAAATTTGATCCCTTTTTTGTTTGTTTATTTTCCTGTACTTCTTTGGACTGTACAGGAAGTTTAAGCCTTGCAATGAAGAAACAAAGGCCATTTTCACTGTATATTTGGCCTGGCCAAGACTAAGAAGTAATACCAATATTGTGAAAAAGCCTGAGATGGAAGGCTTTTTGCACGTACAAGCTGAAATGGATCCACACAACCATCTGAATAGTTGTGGGCTTTGCAAAACACAATTTCAACAGCCACACATGGCCCAAAATAGTCACCCAAGCTTCTACAAAAAAACCCATGAACTTGCCTTTAAAATTATTATGTTTTGAAATGATAGTAACACAAGAGCTTTCTCCATTTAGTTTTTGTCTTCTGAGGTCCTTGGGGACTTTGGTCTGTTCACAGTTTCAAGAAAAGGCTTTCATGAAATCTCTTGTTTCCAAGATCTGGAGCTCTCCCCCAAGCTCCATTACAAGCCTGGGATAAAAATCACCAAATGTTTACCACTGCAAAGTGTATGGACACCTCCCAGCTCAGACTGACTCCAGTGGTTGGCAGAAAAGTTGTATGAGACAGCCTGAAGGGCCTCACACATCTTAGCAAGCGGGGAGTTTTACCTACTCTGATCTAAGGATAATCCTAGATCTGTGGGAAGAACTCGCTTTAAAAAACATTTTTCTCCCTCAGATAGGGTGAGCTAAGTCTGTTTGTCAGAGAGCTAACAGACGGGAAAGGGAGGAAAGCCCTATGACATGCCAGTGAAAAGAAGGTGTGGGGAACCTCTGTGAAGGAAGCAGAAACAAAGTTGCTTCACTTTTTCAAGCCCCTCCACAGCACTCAAATGCTACCAGCCCCCTACTTTACTGCTTCAGGAGAGTAATTTTGGCCTCATCACTGTGCATAAGGCCTAAAGTAACTTGGACTCCCACTGGAAGTGCAATATCAGGAAATATGACAGGACACCCGGGCAGTCCTGTGATGATTCAGCAGGACCAGTCCTGCTTCTGATGAAGTCCAACAGGGATGTTTTGGTGAGTAAAGGGAGCTGGCACAGAGCAGATACCTGACTCTGCAACAGCCTGATGAGTGACTACAAGAGGCACTGAGAAGACTCTTGTAGATTTAAACAGACATTAGCTCTTGGATTAACTAAATGGCTGCTTCGCATTAAAGCTGGTAGATATCAGTGATCTGACCCCAGCACTGTAAACAGCAAGTCAGAGCTTTAATTTGCTTATTCTTTGAAGATTGGCCTTTTAACATTCTAATAAAGCAGAAGACTAATCTACGCAGGATAAACTACAGTATGTTTTAAGTAATTGTACTTCATGGTTAAACAGTCCTTACTGTAGGAGGACAAAGACCAAAAAGATTAGTTCATGCTAAATATTTCTCCTAAGTGATGCTGTTTTCCCCTCCTAATTTGGTTTTCTTACAACAAACTTCGCCCTCACAATTATTCCCTTGATTACTGTAAGAGTGCCAACATAATTTAGTATTTGGGGCTGGTACACAGAGCCTGGCAAAAACCTGACTCAAGCAAGTTTTGCTGCAGATTGGAGATTCGGCTTACTGCACAGAAAGCAGTTTTCTATATGAAAACTATTAAACTATATGAAGAGTAATTAAAAGCATCAATTAAGGATGTGAAATACAAATAATTTTATATTAGCCAGAAAACTTATTCTGACATACTAAAATGGGTGCTTAAAAGAAACTGCAATGTGGGCTGCCACTTATTCAGAGCTCTAAGATACTGCCAAGTTGTGTCTAAATGTATCATTTGATGCTGTATTTATAGGAAAATAATTTATTCTTACAATTTAAATTAGTGTAATACACTGTCACCATTCATTTGTATGGAGATACCCAGAAGTGCAACTGCTATGCTGGCAGTTATTTTTAATTCTGCAAACAACCTTGTCTTTCTCTGCGTGGAAGGACACAACCTGACATTTTCTATTCTCCAGCTTTCCCATGCCAGAAAAAAAGGGCAACAACGCTGTGAGTTGCCCCATGCTTTGTCATATTTTCCTGAAATAATTATTTTACTATGAAATAGTAATCACTTAACTATATTTAACAGCTCTATGGCAAAAATGGTTTATATATTGCTATTTAGCTTTTTTTCCATGAAGAGTCCCTGCCGAAGGTTGAATGCCTTCCTTTCAGCAGAGCTACACTCAAAGAATATTGGGGCAGTTTGCACTGGTCTTTGGCAGAATGCAACAAAGCAGTTACCCATCAACCCTTTAAGAACATGCAACCCTTTAAGAAGTTAAAAATGGGATTTTTATGGAAAACAAGAGTTAGAACAAATTTTGGTTAAGCTAACCTTCCTATTAGTCGCTGCTGTTCTCTAAAACCTAGTTCTATATGTCAAGATGTTACCTACTCATCACATTGCTGGCACCTACTTAACACAATTTTAGGGACAAAGATGCACAAAAGAAAATTCTGGATCACTTCATTCCAAAACAAAAATAACCTCTCTTAGCATGTGTGTACAGCATTAGGAGACAAAGAGCTGCTGTTGGAAAAAACAGGAGTGCCAGCTATGTTTGGCACTCACCCTTTGCTAAGGTTCTACTTAACAAAATAAGTTGTCTTTAGCTTGTCTTTGAAAACTAAAAAACCTCACAAAAGACAAAGACTTCTTTATGGCAACGAAGCAGATTTTTTTTGTTTGGTTTGGTTTAGTTTTTTTGTGCCCTCCTCATCTGTACCAAAAAAAAAAGTAGCAATATCCTGATACAAGCACCAAAAGAGGAAGGTTACAATACAAAAAATGGGTGCACTGCAGGATTGGTCCTGCAACATATGGCATCACATCCATGGAAAGGTTTAAGGATTTATGATCAACCCATGCAGAAAAGCTTTCCATAAAGTTCTTAAACAGTTTGTGCATCTCAAGGTGAGCTTTATGGGGTCTTGTGAACAAAGAAATTATTCAAGGAGGAAATATATATAAAGTATTCCCTCATCTTCATGAGGGAGAACAAATGCTGGGGACTGCATACCTCACCTATGGGTGTTTAATAACACTGAAGAAAGGAAAAGGAAGCAGTAGCTTCTCTGCTTTTTAAGATAAATACACAATTTTTCAAGTGCAATGTTACACACAGACCTGTGGTCCAATCTGCGGTTTCAGATGAGTTACAATAAACACATGCTGGCAAGTCAGTTGGAGAATTTCAATTCAAGTATCCTGGAATCTGATTCTTTATAGCTCACTTTCCCTCTTCACCTACCTGTACTGGTAGGCACTTACTTATTCCTCATTTTTACTACATAACCATGCTTGCTTTGAAAGGCCGTTTTCTCACTTGCTGAGTTTAACCCTTTACAACACCTGCTGTAGCTGTGTACCAAGATGTTGTTGGAAGAAAATGGAGCTATAAAATGGAAAAAATCTCTTTGTCACTTTATCAAAGGAACAATCCAAATTGTGAACCCAAGTCTTAATCTATCTTTACTCAAATCATAGTAGCAGCAGGCAAAGTCCTTATCGACCTCTACTGCAAATCACAATCAATTGTATTAGAATAAATTGTATTTAAAATATATTGTATTATATAGTTTAAAATACACATCAGGACATCTGAAGAACAGCATCCTGGCTAATTTGTAATTTTAAGCAAGATTTGATGGTGCATCTTCCATCCAGAAAAGGAATAGGTTAACCCAATCTGCCACCTAATCCCTAAGAGTCTCATTTTGATTGTACAAAAATAATTTAGGGAACCTAACAGTTTAAAACTGTCTTTTCTGGTGCCTAAGTGCTTCATTTTAATAGATATTAGCTGTTAAAGATACTCATTTTAACAACGACATTTACAGCTTTCACCAGTCTATCATTGAGCACAGTGCATCACTTAGCAGGATAGCACTGTTTAAAAAATAATCTACCTGCTTTAATGTATATTGGAGTGTATTAGTTGATGTTGAATTAGGTCATTTTACCCCTTCAGCATTTTTCAGGAGCATGAATACATTTCAGACCCTTTTAGTTCCAAAATTGCACTAAAAGATACTTCCACACAATCAAATTATTCGCTTATGTCTCCCCTTTAATTTAAATTCCTTTCCATTAATTTCTTTCAATTAATTAAGCCTCCCAACACCACTGCAAAGTGTTTAAGAGCTGCCATTGCCCAGTTTGAAGTTGCAGGCCATATCCATTTGAGCTGTATGGAATAACTCCCACTGCTTTGAAGCAGGCCAAAGAGCTGGGCTCTTTCCTATCACAGAGAAGACTCTCATCAATTTTCCAGGGACTGGGTTGAGGCACAGATGACTGAACTGAAGCCACACAGTGCCACATGACATCATAAACCTTCTGAGAGATCAGAGATGTGCAGATTCCTGCATATCTGTAACCACAGCCCTGCCCTTTTGAAACAAAATCATGGGACAGCGGACGGTGAAGAAAATGTCTACAGGCTGTATAAACACGCTGTAGAAATCTAAGAAGCTGATTCCTCCTTTGTTGCTGAAGGCAGAAGAACTGCCATGTTAGATCAAACAGCAAATCCAATTAACACAGTATCCTCTCTCTCATGGTGGCCAGCTCTTAGGAAACAAGACCAGAATTATGTTATGCCATCGCAGTTTCTTAAAAACAAAAATTTAAACACCTTTCTGAGCCAGACCTGGAATCCAGGTCATAAAGTTTTAAACAAACCTGCAGCCTGTTCAGGCCTATCTCCATTCCTGCTCAAGATGGAGGGTTAGGATATGGAATGAGGGAATGGGTTCCTGAGGGAGATGGAGCATTGGCCCTACAGGGAAGGAAGTACTGACAGGAAGTCATCTCCTGACTCTACAGTGTCCACAAGGATAGTCACTGTGGCTCTGGGAGCAACTGGTGGGAGGTATGGTGCTCCTGTGCAAGGCTGTACCTCTCCATTTCCCACTGAATTCTTGCAGGCACAGGAGCTGCTGCCATCCCCAGGGACAGAAGTCCAGCCCCGTGGGACACTCAGAGGAAGCCCATGGAGACCAGGAGGTTGTTCCTGCACAAAATCCCAAAGCCACCCTGAGCTGCTGACTGGGGGCATCTCTCATGACTTCCAAGCAGTAGAGCTCACCACAGTTTGCAGGCCCTGAGGGGCAGCCCTTTGGCAATGAAGTGTCCATACAGCCTGTCTGGAACAACGGACAGGATGCAGGGCTGTGCTGGCTCCTGCTCCCATCCCTTTGAGATGGGTGAGGGAAACTGCAGAGCGTCCCTGAAACACGGCCCTGCCTCTAATTTATGCGGCGGAATAAATATTTTCTCTTCTGTTTTCTCTCTTTGCTTAATAATTCGGAAAATTCTCCTTGCTTTCCCAGCTGCTGCTGAGCAATAAGTAGCTATTTTTAGAGAGCTAATCACTGCGACTCCACAATATTTCTTCTGAGTAGTAAAAACTCATTTGCCCTTGCTTAATCTAAGGCAGTTTACTGTGCAGATATTGTCAGGGCTCCCATTTTCCAGTGAGCATTACTTTGACTATATTGCCATTGAATTTCTCTGCCATTTTCGTTTTCCAGTAATGGGAGACAGACATTAAGCAAGGGAATATTCTTATACAGTTTCTTGTGGCTATTTTATATTTGACCCTCTTGCTATATGGGTATGTTCTACAGATTTTAATGGCTGTGATGTTCAGATTTTGTGTTACTTGGGTCTTGGGATAAAGAAGCTGTCTGGATGGGGATCATTCTGTGCACATGTAAATTTTTATAAAGGTGCCCAAAATTTTTTAATATCACCTGTCATGTCTGAATGACCTTATGAGGAACACAGCATAAGCAGTGATTTAAATTCAGGTGTCCAAACACTATTAGATGAATAGTTGAAACCAGTCTTCTACTGCTCTATCTAGCACTTTGTATTTCTTCAGAGGTCATCATACCTTTGCAGAAGACCAACAGACCACAGTTATTACTCCTTAGTAACTAGCAGTTAATAAAGCCATTTTTCAGATACAGAATTAAAAAGAGATTAAAAAGTGATATTCTTATCCTGAAAATGATGTTACACTGTGTACAAAACTCAGGTTTGTCACATGGGCACAACAACATGTGAAAAGATTATTTATCAGGCCCAGTTCAGGAAAGAATGTCCTGTTAGAGGAGCACATGCTTCCTTTTATCATTTGGTAAATCATCTCTCCTTTCCTGAGAAGCAACAGATTTAAGTATCAGACATAGTCTCCTGAAATACAAGTTCTAATGCTAATTAACTTCAATTTATTTGGTCTAAGGCTACCTGAAACAAAATCCTGATGCATCTGCATACAACAAATTACAGCTTGAGCATCTGCAGAATAAAATGCTCGCCAGCTGATAGGATGCAATTAAGACAAAAAAGAACTTGGGGATACTTTTTCCTTCAGCACAAGATGCAAAACTAAACAGGAAATGGGTTTAGATTTCCACCAGAAAGCTGAGTATAGCAATAGCTAACACATCCATTAACATTTACAGGGTTTTAACAAGCTTAGAGCTCCCTGCAAGAGAGGCTGGACAGCCATGGATAGGGATGGATAAAAGAGGTAGGTAGTGTCCTCCTATGGAATGCTGGAGTTGCTCATAGGAGCTGCAGTTCTCTTTGTGAACAGGAATCAATCACCTGAATAGGTCATGAAGGACCGCAACAAAGCAATGGACAAAATAATATACTAACAACTGGAAAATTAAAACACTCTATGCAAAATACTATCATAAAGTTCTGTGCATGTGTAACTTTGTGAAAATGTCATGTATGAAGTTCTGATTAATAGACACAAAACTTTTTGGGTAAATAAAACCAGGTTTTAATTACAAGAAGTTTGTACTATCATAAAAGAGCATGTGCTAAAGAAGTGTCTGGGCTATCATGCCAGGTGTATTTAACCATTGACAAATTGCCAGCTTTTGGGTTGACAACTTTGCATAACCCTGTATTAGATACAGGGTGTGGTGCTGGGTTGTTTTCCTAAGGGGTTGATACCAGACACTACACCCTGAATGTCCCTGTACTTCACCAGGACAAGGTGTTAAAAATAAAACACATCCAAGACTGACATCTCAGAAGGTTTCTGAAGCATTTACATTCACGCTCTGCAATTTCCACCTGTGTGTGAGAGGGAATGTCCAGGGTGCATAGCTGACAAATGACACCCTCTTGGCAGCCTGTAAGATGTCACAGAGCAGAAGACTTCAGTTTAACATGAGCCTGTGCAACTTCTACTTTTGTTTCCCATCTGGATTTTTGCAAGAGAAAGAAAACCAAAAGAGCTGAGAACTGACCTCAAGGGATGTCCATATAGCTCTACTAATGGAGCAGCATGGGGACAGGCCATTTCATCCACCTAGCCAGCAATCCTGAAATCTCAACCTTACTGACAGTGACTTGGGCTCAGTCACTCTGCTGTGTTTCTTCTCCTCCCTTGCCTACCTAGGTAACAAGATGTTAACACAAAAATTCCCCAAGCTGCTGATTTTTTTGATGAACAGCATGAACAACAGCAATTTGTGTGATTCTCACCCAAATATCAACTAATGACGTAGTGACTTCACTTCTTTTCATGGGGATTTCTTTCATGGGGGAAAGAGTCACTTGAGTTACTTAGCTATAGGAAGGTATCTTACTCTTGCTTGAACCACTTTCTACCAAAACCACACCAAAGCTTGCTCTTTTTGCAATATCCGACAGCTGGACCAGGACTGCCTCCAAAGTCCTTCATCTGAGTAACTTTTTGGTGCTGAGACCATGTAACAGACTTTCCATGAGCAGAAGCCAGGTCTGTGTGAATCTGCAGCTCAGATTCCCAAATTCCTCTGCATTAGCACTCACAGCCCTGTTGATTTGTATCCCTCCAGTTATGACATCGAGGTTGCTAATGTGGTCATTCCTGCAGAACTCATAACCGATTAGCTGACAGAACAGATGTGCTGCTCCGAAAATTTGCATTCCCCATTTCCACCTGTGAGAATAATGCCATCAGCTCACCAATTACTTGTGGAGATTTGAGCTTGAACTCCAGACCCAAATCTTTTTACAAGAGCTCCGTTTAACCGATCAGTAATGCACTCTGCAAAAATGCAACTAAACTGGGGTTGGAGAAAACATCTGTCTCTGATGCTCGCCATTGTGATGGTTTATGTCACTTTGCATCACTCAAGCTTGCAGTTTAACTCTGTTTCAGGGGTTTTTTTACATGCATCAAAAGGTTTGTCATTTTTCTGTGATTTAGGTAAAGGTAGGTTAGGTAATAAAATTCTGTGGGCTGGCAAGCACTGAAGCAAACCTCAGCTTTTAGCTTTATGTTCCCAGATGCCTACATTTCCAGTGGGTAGTCTGTCATATGTCTAAAGAAAATGAATGCTAATGAAATAGAAAGTGGTGAAAAGCTGCTATAATGGTAGAAAGTTTCTCAGCTAATAGAACAGGTCCTGATAGAGGCAATTGATAGAGGTTTCCCAGAGCTCTAAAAAATAATTACTTAAATATTTATATGAGCAAAGAGGGGAGAACTGAGGGTGGAAAAGGGGCATCCATTTGCAAGTCTGCTGTAGAAGGGCGCTTCTGGAGGCTACCTAATGCACATTCTCACTGCCCTGTGAGTTCCAGGGGAAAACTCTTCCTCTGATCCCTAGCTCAGAAACCAGCTTTCTGCTGAGACACACTTCTGTATTGTGTTAGGGACAGAGTAATGGATTTTGAACTATGTCTCTTCAATGGAAATCCTTCTTTCCCCCCAGCTGGAAGGCAAAAGTATTATGTCTGCTTCAGCCCAGAACTGTCATCACATAGGAACTGACCCCAGTCTTTTTAGAAAATTCATAGATTCCATCAGCTTTTTTTTCTTTAAAATGTCACATTCTTCCACTCTTAAACATTTCACTACATGCAGGAGCCACAGGGGGCAATGTCATTGGCCTTGGCAAAGCTGAGACAGGATTAAAACCCTAGAGCCCATTGAAATCAACAGAACTGTTTCCATTACACTAAGGGGATGGCAATGGGGAGGGAAAATTGCAGCTATTTTGCCAATGCTTTTGCTAATGATTTTTTTTATTGAAAACTTGAAAATCTGACTCATTTTCATAACTGACACATACATGAGCATATGGTTAAGAGAGAGTCAACTTTCCAATCAACCCTGCAGGTCTCCAGAGGTCTGCCACCTTCAGCCAGTAGTTTTTGGAGGGTGATGTTTCATTAGTGGATCAAATCCAGACTTGAACTTGAATCCAGCTGGCACACACAAGACCCTCAAGCTGACAAGCTGTTCCTTGGAGCGTTAGCAATTCTTTCCTCTCCTGCCCTAGCTTTAAAGCCAACCATTGGCAGTTGGACTGTTTCACCGTGGTATTTCACAATGATGCTATAACACCCACGTTTCTGAACTGGAGAGCATGCAGCTCCAGGAAATTCTGCATCGAAACTCAGCCTGAGCAGTTATTGATAAGCATTTTCATGAGTGAGTCAGGCCCCCTTATCCTCTGGGAGCAGGGAGCTCAGCTGTGCTGCCCTATCCTCGACCATCTCGCCTGGGGGCCTGGCTGAATCCCTTTCCCTTCCCTTGCAAACGCCAGCTCTGACTCTTTCCTCGGCTCCTTGACCAGTTTCATTCTGAAAAGCCCCTGTGATCTGGTGCCAAAGTTCACATGCAGATACTGCCCCAGGCTGCTAATAGCTGTAAACCTTCCTCCCATCTCACACCCTACTCAAGTGCTCATTTAGGGCTAAGATTTATCACAGAATAAGCAGAGTTGGAAGGGACTCACAAGGACGGTGGAGTCCAGCTCCTGGTCCTGCAAAGAACCATCCCCAAGAGTCACTCCATGAGCCTGAGAGCATTGTCCAAACACTTCTTGAGCTCTGTCAGTCTTGGTGCTGTGGCCACTGCCCTGGGGATCTCTTCCAGTGCTCAATTACCCTCTGGGTGTGGAACCTTTATGTTCAAGAGAGAGATTGGTCTTACTTCATTGCTTGTGAAGCTCCACACTACTCACTACCTTCAGTGAAGAATAAAACAGACTAAAAAAACCCAAAACTATATTTTCCACCTATTTGCTTTACAAATCACAGAAGTCCTGGCTTTGAAGTACAACAATATAAAAATTGTTATATAAGGAAGCAGGCAGTGATGGCCTGTACTCAAGGTGCCACACTTCGAGTGTGTCACTCTCAAAGAAGAGCTTATTCTAAAAGATGGTGACCTCTTGAATGCTTGCAGGTTTTTTTTGCCTTAAAATTATGGCACTTCCTGTTCACTGATAAGTAAAATGCTGGACTAGAACTGATATTCAGTTTCTGGTGATAATTGTCCAGTGCCAACTGCCTTCTAGGTCAGCATCTGCCTTCACACTCAGAAAGCAATTCACACAAACACTGGGTTGCTCACTGGTAGTGAAGAAGCATTACATGAACTTTGAAAGTGAAGACAAGAGCTTCAGGGTTTCAGTCTGGGTTCAAAATTTATGATGTTTTCTGTGCATCACAGTGCAAGGGTGTGTAAGCCAGTCTTAATGGAAAAGCTTTGGTGGCAGTCTAGTTAGCTTTGATTTAAAGCTTAATTTAGGCCCTGAAAAGGGTTAGTGCATCTTTACAGCCATCTTGTAATTCTCCAAGAGTCCTGCCATGAAGTTAGCCAAGCCCACATTTCAACACAGCAGGGTCACTTTCAGATCAAAGAGGTGCTCAGACAACTACCAAAACCCACTGAGAAAACTCGTACGCCTTGTCCAAAAACCTACCCAAAAGGAGGCAGGTCATACATGTTACTATTCAAGTGCATTCAAAGAAGGTGTAATGAAATAACATATGTGGTATATACATACATATATATAGTCACTCATGATGTTAAATGAAAACTGAAATTCTAGCTTGGAAGTGGATCTAACTAAATATTTAAAACTCAATATTAGAGCTGAGAGAATAATTGGCAGCAAATAATTCACCCGTGAATTCAGCTTCTTTTTCAGCTTGTGGAGTGTCTGCATACAGATTGCCATTTCCTCAGATTTGATCATTACTTTAAATGAGTCTCGGTTTTATAGTGTAATTCTTTCCCTGTGTAGGTCGATGGAGAGGAGTCTCTAGTGCTTTCCTGACACTTTGCATCTGAAGCCTGATCTGCAGATGTACTGCTCTGACCCATGGTTTGGTGTGCGTGTGCTGTTTGAAAATCTGAGACTGCCAGTGCAGCACTTGATTTTTACAGGCAGTGGTGGGGGTGAAAGCTGACCACTAAAGTACCAGGAAAAAGCAAATACTAAGCACAAAGTATGGCAGAAAGGAGCTCACTTTTAAATACTAGCAGATCCTCAACACTGACAGAAAGGGCTGAAGAGGGTTTTCTGCCTCTCCTTAGTATAAGCACCTCCAACAATAGCTCTTAGCTCAAAGTAGAATATACAGTTTACTGAAATCAATACCAAGCTCTAGGTATTCCTGCAGCTGGGATGGAAGAAGCACCCAGGCAGAATGGGAGCCAAAGGGATAGAAATGAATACACTTTTCAGAGAAATTAGCTGAAGGGCTGGTGGACAGCCCGCAGAGAGGTGTCCCTCACAGCCAACACAGCTGGTGGCCTATAGGGCTGCACTTGCAGCCATCTCTGCACTGGCCTGTGCCTGCAAGGATGTGGCCAGCAGGACCAGGGAGGTGATGACTCCCCTCTCCTTCAGCACTGTCAAGGCTGTACCTGGAGTCTGGTGTCCAGACCTGGGCTCTGCTGCACCAAAAAAAAAAGACCCTGACTTATTGGAGCAAGTGAAGCAGAGGCCACAAGGATGACTGGAGAGCTGGGAAAATATAAAGTGAGGAGCAGCTGAAGCAATTGGGTTTGCTCAGTTCAATGAAGAGAAAGTGAAACAGAGATTGCTATTTCTCTACTGCTGCCTAGCAAGACAATGGAGTCAGACTGTCCTTGGAACTGCACAGAGATGACGGAAGAGGCTGTGGACATAAGCTACAACTTGGGAAACTTGACTGGATACTTGGAAAAGCTTTGTCACTGTCAAGGTGGAAACCACAGGAGCAGGTGGTGCAGAGGTGCTGTGGAGTGTCTGTCCTTGGAGACAGTGAAAACCCCTTGGACCTGGCTCTGGAGAACCTGCTCTCACCAGACATGCTCCTCGTAGGAGGGGAGATGGTTCGACC
The DNA here is from genome assembly GCA_025920805.1 of Petroica traversi. NCBI lineage: Eukaryota > Metazoa > Chordata > Aves > Passeriformes > Petroicidae > Petroica > Petroica traversi. The sequence continues at coordinate 5,413,447 of JAHLSL010000073.1, forward strand.
TCTGGAGGACCCTTCCAACCTATGTGCTCTGTGATTCCCTGATACTCCAATAAATATTTTTCCAGCCCTTGGAGCAAGTCCAAAATATTTTTACACTCCCGATCCATATTTCTGTGAGAACATAAAGATTTTTATAGCGATTTCTGCCTATGAAGAGATTTGGAATATTAAAACCCACCCCTACAGAGACAGATTAGTGGCAAAATGAAGGCAACAAAACCAAAGGTGCAAAATTCCTTAATGGTCGCGCTCTCTCTGAGCATATCTCAGCTCAGCACGACTGACTTACGGTCACCCTGATTTACACCAGCAGAGAGCTCTGCATTGAATCGTAAGGCTGCATAAATGAATGTGTTTCACAGTTAACATAACCTCATATATAGTGCAGCTGATTTAAAGACATCTAAAAAGTGCTGTCTTTCTCACTGTTGTACCATGGTAGGAACGTGTGTGCGCCTCCTGTGATCTCTGACTCGCAGTATTATTGTGTCTGACGCAGAATTATTAGGAACTGAAATAAACCTCTGCTTTTAATGACTAAAAGCCATGCAAGAGGATACTGGATTTGAAAGCCAGCAGAAAAGCCCTAGGCTGTTTGAGAATTCAGATTCAAATTATTTAGTTATCTCTATTCCTCTTAGATATCTATAAATATCTGCACTCCATGGGGTGCTCATGCAATTTCTGATGGTTTACCAGACTGAAGCCACCTCCTCAACTGTAGGTTAGAGTTGTAACTCCTTGATATCGATGAAAAGGCAAGGGACTTAGTTATGAAGGTCATTTTTCAACTGAACAGTTAACTGGAGGGCACCACAGAATGAGTTTAGCTCTCTTTTGTCTCACAAATTTTGCAATCAAATAATATAAACTTGAACAAAGCCATTAAGGAGACCTCTTTTTTCCCGGATGCCATGGAAAAAAATTAACTAACTTCATAAGGTAAAAAAATTAGAACATTTTCATTAACACAAAATGTTCTTTTTAATTAGGATTTTGCAAGCTAAGTCTCCTAATGAATGAAGGAATGGAACTTCAAAATGATTTGAATTGCTTATTTTTTTTTTTCTTCTCACTGAGAAGAACAAATGTAACTTTTTGCAAAATATATTTAGTTTCTAATTGGAGACTTTTTAATTAACTATTTCATGGCTATGGTTTTCATCAGCCTATAAAAATACATTGCTATTTGATGGCTGCCCTCCTAAATAATCCTCAGAGCTCTGAGTGCTTTAAGAACACAGTGCAAACGATGCCGAGGCACGTGATGAGTTACAGGCGATTTACTCCTACAGGAAATGGGTCCAAGACACCTCTTGGGGATATTTTTCCTTTTGTAAGACAACAGTTATAGGGCACAGAGGATAATGAATATAGGGACACATTTACTGGGGAGACCCATGTAAACAAGGATGCTGCTGTGGTGTGGCTGCTTTGCCAGCACCAGTGCTGGGCCCTCACTCTGGAAGGTGCCAAGAGAGGAAAGAGAGTTTTACAGGGGTGTGAAGGAAGGCAGCAGCCACAGAGCCACCACACACTGGCTGTGCCACACCACAGAGCCCTGCCTGGTGTCACATGAGCAGCAGTAACACAGACCACAAGGAAGCATGAAGCAAATTAGCCCAGTTGAACATACCTTGTAGGACCTGGCCACAGCAGAGAAAGTGTGGAGGTGCCATCAGAGTTGGTGCCCAGCTGTCCAAATGCAGCAAAGTCCCTGCCCCAGAGCCAGGCTGAGCAGGCTGAGCCATAGGTGTGGCACAGCTCTGCACCAGCTCACCCTGGGGACACCAGAGAGGTGCTCAACGCCACCACCCACCAAGGGACAGCTCAGGGGAGTGCAGCACCCTCCCCAGCCCCAAAGATCTCAAGGAATTCTCTCTGTCTGAGGTACATCCATACTCAGCAGGGTGATTTCCAAGCAAACATGAGTCAACAGACCCTGATAGGAAAGCTCACTCTGAAATGCCAACAGAAAAACATAAACTGTGAGTTTCAGTCAAAGGAAAGAAGTTGTCTAAAGCTGGCAGACTTGGAAGATCACGGTGCAATAGGGATAAGGTGTTGCTATTGACCTACTGGTCTGGCTCCCTTGCTGTAGCAGCTTCAGGAACCTTTTTTTACATGGGCTAATAGAACCACATTACTGCATGCTGTGCCAGAACAGGCTGTAAAACCAGTTGCCAGACAGCATCATTAATCTGAGAGGTGCACTTGATCCACAGAGATAGGAAGCTTGAGCAGATGGACTAAGACAGACAGAACATTGTGATATAAAAGACAGGTCAAAGTTATGGGAAAGGGCCTGAACATTTGCAGAATTAGTAAAATCTGTGTTTTTTTCTAAAAGAAAACATTAGCAAGCTGTAAAAGAACAATGTGCAATCAATTATAAATGTAATACATGGGTAGCTGCTTGCTACTGCTCATGGTCTTCAGCCTGACTAAACTCTTCTGTTTCTAACACTCACTGTGGATTTTCTATTCATTATAATCTCAACAGTGCCCCTCTAGCTCAAAATATGGAGAAACCTGAGGTTTTAAGATTCGGATGATACCTCCATTAACGCCCATCAAAACAAAAATGAGGGCTGATAATTCTTTTTGTTCTTTGGTGAGAAATGACCAGGTCTATTTGCACTAAGTCTGGAAACACACACTTGTGTTCAGCAAAGGGGTGTGAGTGTTGAGAAGGCAGTGACCCTTCCTAAATGAGTCATCCTAGGCACAATCTATGAGAGGGAGGGGAAAAAAAAACCCAAAAGTATTTTAATAAACAGAATACTGGAAACCAAAGGTACAGTGAAGGCAAAGGTTAAGATAAAACAGAGGTTTTGGTCAGATGTCTTAATCTATTTACACAGCAGGAGGCTTTCAACAAACTGCACTGCAAGATTAGAAATGAATTAGCACGTTCTGAAAACACACATTGAAGTTCAGGATCAGAGAGCAAACACCACACACATCATTTGTACCAAGTACCCAACACTGAAAGCAAAATCTAAATGTTATTTGATGTCATGGTGGCCACACACTAGAATAGTTCCTGTTAGAAGGGGCCTAAAATTATCATGTGGTCCCACTATCCCTTTACAGCACAGCAGGATATGAAGTTGTGGGATGGCAAGGCCCATACAGGGTCTGTCTGAACCAGAAAACACGGATGTATTAAGATTGTGTAAAAATTATCAAATAAGCACAATGCAGCAGATATTAAAGAACACCAGAAGATGCTTTAACAGATGAGAATGATTTAAGGACATATTACACATACTAGTTTTCAGGTAAGAGTACAAGCACAGGTATAAGAATTCATTAGACAATTAGAAAATGTGTTCAATTTGGAAGATGAAGTCAGATCACATTCAGTGTTTGCAGATATCATCTATTTAACTTAAGAGTTCAATCACTTAAATAAATGACTGAAGATTCAGATCTGGAAGACAGTAATGCTGAGTGCAATCCCTGAAAGAATAGTCACTGTAGTTTCCTGCAGACTAGAAGACTGGGCAAATCCTAATGTTGGAATAAATTTAGAAAAATTATCTGCAGGTATTTTCAGGGGTTTTGTGTGTGTGTGTGGTTTTGGTTTGGGTTTTTTTGTGTGTTATTTGGTTTTTTTTGTTGGTTTGGTTTTTCTTTTATACCCACTGTTTTACATGCTCAGCTTCAGCCTTGAAGCAAAGGAGACACTATTTCAAGTGAAGCAGTGTGAATGTGACCATGTCACCCCAGATAAGACCTTTTTTCCCCTCTGTCTCAGGCCATCCTTGCACCAGGGAGAGGTTTTGCCCCGTTCTTTTTGCAGCACAAAGACCTGTATTTATAAACAGCTGACCTGAGGTGAGCAGAATTTGCCCCACATGTGCAGAACTTGGCAGCTCTAGGGTGCTGGAAAGGCAGATATAGGAAACAAGGCACCAGTCTTACACCTGGGTATCAGGGGATATTTTTCTTGTTTTTCTTCTTTCCTTCTGTCTTTTGTTTACTTTCGTGCATGTGCTGAAGGCTGGGTGCTTTTCAAAAAATACAAACCCATGTCCCCAGAGAGCACAGAACCTGTAGCACAGAGCAGCACAGTGCTGGCTGCAGAACCCTTTTTGTATTCCTTGTGCACTGGGCAGGGATTTTTTCATTTCATGCATCATCCATAACTTGCTGCAGCAATTCCAAAAATCTCTACCACGCTCACATGAATACGAATAATTTAAATTCACATTTTTGCTTTTGGAAATTTATCATCATAGAAGTCGGGCTCATAAAGCAACTGTATTTCTGAAATTTCTCACAGAATAATCAAGTGATGGCCCTGCCCAGCTAAACAGCCCCAACTCATTGGTATCATACAGGCACTTTGAGCTATGACTCCATCCCACAAGGCCAGTCACTGACAGAAATCTGTCACCAGCATTACTGTTCATTCTGCTGTTTTTTCTTTGATCTGTCTTTATTAGAGTAATTTAATCAGTAATTTAAAAAAATGAGTACAGGTAGGTGTCTTTTCTCTGCCAACGGCCAGTAGCAAATGTTTTGGACATGAAATGTTGAGTCCTCTGACTTTTTGGCCAAAGAACAAAATATTGCATTTCTTAAGCATAATTGTGAATACAGGTGTTTAATCCTCCCTGACGCCAGAGAAATTATTGGCTTTCAGAAAAAGCAAAGCAAATTATAACTCTGCCATAAGCAATGAGTCCAACAGTTTCTCAGTTTTAAATTAATTGACCTTAGAGAACTAAAAATCCCTCATTTCCTACCACTGGGCCATATCAGGCCCCACATCTGTCCCTGACCCTACAACTGCCTCACAGCACAGGGGTTGTGCAAGGAAAATTAGGTCTCACTCACACACAGAGTATTTAAGCCTAAATTTTCCATTCAAACAACGAAGTCTCCATTGGAAAGAAAAGATACACACTTCTAAGATTTTCAGAAAGACAGGCAACATTGTTAGGACCTACCGAACTGAAAGCTTAAATCAAGTTTGAACCCTGTTATTTCTTTCTTCAATTCTAGAATGAAAAAAGCTGATGTTTTCCCTGATACCAGCCTGCTCATGGAAGTGGTGGGTATCCTTGGGTACAATTCCAGCTGCCACAAGGAGTGCCCCAAAGGGGTTTGTCACAAAGCACTCTGTGACTCCTGCCAGCCAGGCACCAAGGCTGCCTGCTGCCTCAAGGAGTTTTATCTAAAAATAGAAGCTGCTTAAGAAAAATGACCACCTCTTTAGAAGAACAGTCAGTTTCTCTCTGAATCAATTTAAGCCTGGGCACATCAATGAGATGGAGCTTGACCTAAAGAGCTCCACAGAAATCAAGACCTAAGGTAAAGGTGTGCCAGTAATATGGAAGAAGATAAGGAGGCTATGGCCTGTTCCAAAGCCCATTTACATCAACATTAAAGCTTGCCACTGACCTAGTGGCCTTTGGATCAGGCCCACTAGAGAAAAGAGCACTCCTTATTATAAAAATAAGCAGCCATTAGAAATGGACTAGGAGATACAGGAAATTCTTTGTAGACTTCCCTCCATTTTCCCTCATCATCTCAGCAAAGCATTGGGTCATTTGGGTCCATAAATGAGCAGGCACCAGGTTGCCACCTCATCCCAGTGAGCACCCAAGGGACAGAAGGACATGGGTACTGTTTGCCCGAGCTGTTTCTGCAGCTAGAACATAGTTGGACACTGGTCCAGCTGTGCTTGCTTCATCTTTGGGTGCTCCATCAGCTCAGCAGCACGTCCAGTCAGCAGCACTGCCCACCTGAATGCCTGCACACATCCAATTTGCACGAGTGACTGCAGGAATCCATTCCCCACTCACCCAGACTACTGTTGGTTCAGATGACAAGAGAAGAGCTGGGTAGTGGAAGAAAACACAAAACTTTCAGCCACCCCACCCCACAGCTTCTGTTTGCCAGTGGGTGCAAAGTAATTTCTGACAGGTATAATCCTCACTAAGTGGAGAGAGAATGCAAATGTTTGGTGATAGGCAAAAAATACGCCCATAATTCTCACCCTCTCTGGCCCGTGCTGAATATTCCTCACTGAAACTGTTAAACTGATAAGGTTATTCACTGACAAGATATGAAAGAGCAAATGCTCTGTAATTGAATACCATATGCCTCACCACAAATAAAAATAACACAATTCCCTCAGAGATAAAATAAAGGATGTAGTAAGAGAGTACTGTTAAACTGTGCTGAAACAATGAGGAGAGAGGGAATATGCAACTCACCCTGCTGGCTGCAGTATAATTGGCTCGTTAGTGAAAAGTGCACGCATGGACACATGAAGGGAATGGGGGATCACAAAACACTGTGACCCACAGACCAGCGTGGACTTCGGGCACAGCTCCCTGACAGTGCTGCCGAAATGAGGGGGTTGATGGTGGGACAGAAAGAATTTGAGAGCCTTGGAAATGAGAGCACGTGGCTGTATCCAGCTGGCCCCTCCTGACTTCCCTGTGCCAGCCAAGGGACACTGCTTCTCTGTAACCCTGGCAGGAGCCATGTGTAGCCCTGAGAAAGCTGTGCTGTGCTCTCTGACTCTGGGGCTGAAAGTTTGCCTTAAAGTATTACAGAGGCATTATATTGATTACTGCTTGATATTTGCAGGTCTACAAAACGTCCAAGGAGACACAGGAAAGTTTAGAGACTTTTAATTTGCTGTACCAAAGCTTTTCTGATGGTCCCAGAAGATAACACATTTATGAACAAGGGCAGCAACTATAAAAGCTTATTGTTTGCACTCAGCCAAACTTCATGGATTTTTTAAGTATGACAAAAGAGAAAATGAGTTACACAGATTTTCAATAACTTGAACACCAATCTCTGCTGTCCAAAGGGAATTACTCCAGTGTTCGTTCTTTGTCTACCTTGGCCGGGCTTTAAGGGTTTATCCTTGTAAACGACATCAGTAGTTACAGTTAACAGGCCCAGATGAAGCTGTGGGGCTGAGATCCCTCTTGTCCTGATGTGCCAGATGCTCCAGGGAGAACACTAAAGATAGCAAGAGGAGCTTTGTCAAGGTAGGCTCCGTGCAGAAGGTAGGAGCAAGCAGTGTGCACAGCCCTTCCCTTCACTTCAATGACACATCAGAGGTACCAGGAGGATTCTCTCATCAGAGGGCAATGGCATGAAGTGAGATTAAGGCAGAAACCCATTTTGCTTTTATGTGTTCAGCTAAAGAACAAGGTCAAAGACATAAGGTATTAAAACTTTTAATTAAGTGACAGTGGAATTATTTGCTTGGTCCTGGATTACGTTGATGCAATACAGCCTGAAAGCTGCTGTTTGACATTTCCCTTGATTTCTGCTCCTCTTTGATGGGGTTACACAGTAAATTGTTTTCAGGTACAGACTTGCCATAGCTGCTGAGAGGCATGTAGGATGCTCCTAAAATCTTCCTCACTTTCTGTTTTACTGAAATGGCAGAAAGGCACCAAAGCCATAAAAAAGAGAGCATTACTGCAATACAAACTAAAGACTACAGAAAAGAAAGTTGCAAGATGGGGGAAGGATAAGGCAAGTGAAGATATTTTCTTTGAAAACAATGGGTCATAGAAGGATTCTGAACAGTCCCTATTCAATGGACAACAAGTAGAACCTTTCTTGGCAATAGTGAATCAGGCACAAGTACATCAGGTGTCTCTAAATTCCTGGATTGGTCCATAGCATGCAGCCCTAGGAGCATCCAGCATTCAAATGTATGTGGTGAAGCAGAAGCAGACCCCAGAGTCAGGAAACAGAGCATAAAATGCATGGCCATAGTAAAAATCAAACTAAGATGTGATTTAAAAAAAATAGGAGTAGTGTTTTGCTTTCTGAGCTCTCTACTTTATTTTTATTTGTTTTTATGCTCCTGTAAGTAAAATCAACAACTTCTTTTTCCCCAATAAACTCAAATTTTGCAGACCATTAATCCATAATATGGACAAAAGGCTTCGGGTGCATGTGAAACAAAATGAAAAATGGTCAGCTTGGTTCTTCCAGGAAAAACTGATACTTCACATGAGCAGTAAAGATTTTCCAACAAGCAGCAGCAAACACATTTCAGTGCAGACCCACAGTGAGTAGAGGGTAATGGCTCTGAATATCATTTATGCGCACTTAACTACCATTTAGTTAATGTTTATGCAGCATTTTGAAAATGTAAAGTGCTGTAAAGATGCCAAATGTTATTATTATTAATAATCCAAGTGATAAATATGACTCCAAATTCTCTACTTTATCCTTGTCCTTCATGTCAAAGGGGTGTTTGCACGTATAATAAGCACAGCAATTCAGCAAGACACTCACAGTGTCTGTGCTACTCAGAGTTCATGAGTTTTACACATAAGGGAATGAAGGACCAACTGGTTTCCCCCCAGGTTTACTGAGCCTGGCAAACCCCCTCTCCCAAATTAAGATGGAAGATTATGTTAAAATCCTGCTTTTAAAAATACTGGGTCAGAGCTTTGCTGCAACATTTAAAAGCCTATTTGGAAAGGGACAGAGGTCAACGTGTTTTAATAAAATGTGTTTTCCTTTCAATGAACACAAAAGAGGGCACAGGAAAGGACTTAAAGCCAGCAATATGGGGGTATCTGCTGTCTGCCATGGTCCCACTGCACCTCCCACCACAGCAGGATGGACCACTGCTGGCTCTCCAGATTCAGAGCATCCAAGCCCCAGATCTCTTCCTCCTCACATCTTCACTTTGGCCCTCAGAGGAGGCCACCAGCCACAGAGCCTGATGTCACAGAATCAATTATCCCCTCAGTGATTTTCTCATTTCCTTAAACCACTTCTCTTTTATTTGCACCTGCAGCACCACGACAAAAAAAAAAAAAAAAAAAGTCAGACAGGAGCCACTCCAAAAGCCATGGAATTTCCAAGACACAGGTCCACCATGAGTGCTTGGTGCTGCAGTGGATTGCTCTTATTGCACTAGACCTCAGCAGGGAAAATAATCTGTGAGCCAGGGCCTTTGGTCTCTCCTTTTATCCTCTGAAATGAACCTACTGGTGCTCTCAGAGAAGTGGTTGTTATTTCAAGGAGGTGATCAGTTTGTGAGGAAGTGATAAGGAAATTTTTGTTCCACATGTTTCTCTCAGGTTAGAACGGCCTTTGTGACTGCAACAGCTTCACCACTGAGGCTAAACATGAAGTTACTTCTCTGAGTGAATTGTCTGCCATCCCTCTTATTGGAAAACCAAAAGGACAAGACAGATTTCTAAAAGAAGGTCTTTTAAATATCTTCATTCACTTCAACAAACCGAATTTTCCTGAGTTCAGCTCACATTCCAGTCTTCTGTTATGGTGGTTGGATGCTGAACTCTTGGATGCTTGGTCCAGACTCTGTGACTGGGGACACAGGCAGAGAACATGTGGCTCAATACACCCTTTGAAGGCTTTCTCCAAGACTTAAAAAAACTATCTTAGTTTAAAAAAAGGAAAATGAGGGTAAAAAACCCCACAGAGACAGCCTGATCTTCTACTTTCTCACACTGGTATAAATCAAGAATAACCCCATGGACTTTGTAGGACTTGCACAAGTATAAAACTGCTAGAAATGAAAGGTTCACATTTCCCAACTGCAGCAGTTGGCTGGGTTTTCTTTAAATAGCTTCATTAATAAATACTTTGAAAAAGGAAAAAAAAGGAAAGTGCTCTTCCTCCCCCAATACTAATTGCTAGTGCTCAGATTTAATCTTCAGCATTTATTGTGCTTCACCAAATCCCTAATAATCACCCCAGAAGACTCCTTAACATTGTTGTATAATGGGAAACAAGGGCAGGGTATTACTTTTTCATGTACAAAGATGTTTCATCAGGAGGCCAGATTTCTTCTATGCAGCTAAAGTACATAGAGCCTGACACTTTTAATTTCTTCCGTAATTGTGTCACAAGAGGGGTTTATGTCACTGTGCCTCTTTGCTGAATTCCAAGAGGCTCAATGCTATTCCCATGGTCATTGCCTCCTGCCTCTACTTTAAAATAATGAAGATTTGGGCTGAAATAAATTTGAAGATATCAAATAAGGACCCCTTGAGTTCCAGGGAAAGAAAATAAAGCAGCTTTTATTAAACTTGTTATGAGACCTTTCATGACCACTATTCTCGCTGTTCTCTTTGCTCAAAGCCTTTAGAGAATGGTCTCACTTTAGCCTAAACTCAGCTCTTTCTCAGCTCTCTAAGCCTCTGTAAAATTGAAGGACATTCACTCCAACACACGTCTTTAATAACTCAGTATGATTTAAACTTTCAATCTGCATTCCTGATTTCTGTAATAATTGAAAGGAATGCATTAGCAGCAGAAAAAAAAAAAAAACCCTCCACTTTTGCTTCATAAACTTTACCTTCATTGCCTCAGATTTTCAGTAGTTCTCAATATGTAAGTTTAATGGCGTGACCCTAACAAGAAACGATCAGCAAATGAAACGAACCAGTGTGTAGCTGCTCCACACGGCTACAAGTGTCAGCTGTGGCCTGCCTGCCATTAATTTTATTGTAACTCATTTCTTCAGGTTGAGTACAGCACGATTTAATGTTCCCATTCTCCCATTCCTGTTCTGCATGACAAATTGTTTTAATAAACATAAACCGGGTAATAATAAAGTAATAATAAGCCTAGCACTCACCTTATATCACTGCAGTTAAATTCTCCCACAAGCCAGCGCTGGTTACAGTGACAATTACAGTCGGGCCAATCCACAGCCAGGCAAGCACAATGGACAGATTTAATATCGTTTGTAAATATGATTAGTGTGCTGTCATGTTATTGCAGCCTGGTATTTACATTTCTCTCTGGGGTTATTCACTACACCAAATCAACATTAAATAGTGCTCCCTTCTCTTTCCCTTAAATCAAATATACCTTTCTTTGTGCTCCACTCAGAAGTTAATGAAGAAAATGGCATCGATTGTTAATATTCAGGGATCAATCAGTGCTTTACATACCTCTTTTTTTTTAAACAGATGTACGTCTGTCTGTATAACCCTGGAAGATTTCTTTCGAAATTCATAATCTCCCTGCTTCCTCCTCCCCCCTCCATACACACCCTTTAACATCAACGCTCGTCTGCTGACTCTCTTATGAAAAATGTTCAAATAATGAATGGCTGTTGTTTACAGAAGTAATTTCATGCTACATTTCCATTATTGCCTGGATTTGTTTAGCTTCTCAAGCTTCCCCATTTCCCTGCAATGAACTTTTAAGGAAATATAACCAGCTTTCACTGTTTATGCCATTATGTTTATAATAGAAGCCGCTCTCATTTGTGACATATTGCAACACTTCATAACTGTGTGCAAATAAGCATCCTTAAACTTGTTAAGGTCAATTAATCATTGTACAAAAGCTTTTTTAGCCAGGACTTCCACCAGCATAAATCCAGCCGTGTAGCAGGGTAATGAAAGGGCTCTAGCATGGACTCGGGTCCTACATGGCACAATTGTGTGCTTCAGATGTTAATAAAACTGCCTGCAGACGACACAGGTCTTTTTCTCCAAAGTTATTTGGCTCCCGTGGTCAGGCAGCACAGGTTGAATGTCTGCAGCCCAAATCAAGAACAGACAAAAATTTATAATGACTTCGACGACCAATTCCCACCAACCTAAAAAAAATTAAAATTCTAAAGCTGCTTTTTCCACAGCGAAAGCAAGGAATTGAGCCATAGGACATCCTGCTGAGTTTGGCCCCATGGCATTTCACTGGACAGGATTGGACACATGAAACACACTGCAACAAGTTCCTATTTTCAGACATCACAGAGGACACCATCAAAGGAGAGCCCCGGCTGCTCAGGCATGTGGATCATTTGCCAGCGCAGAGCCCCAGCCTCCTCCCACTGCTGTGTCACCTGCTCTGGGAGGAAAGGGTCCCTGGGGGACAGCAGTGATGGCACTGCCTGCCACAGAGCCACCTGGCACAACCACTGAGTATGGAAAGGACTCTTCCTAATTAGCAGCAACCGTCTCCACACAGCCATGGCACACACAGACTCGCTCTTGTCCTTCGTGCAGTGAAGAAAGAGGAAATATTCATGTGGCTTGTATTTATGCTTTCATTTTCAGCAAAGAGGTTCTCATCTCCTGGACTTTTGACTGAATTAAGACCTATGTCTGAAATTTAAGACATGCCTTAATCAGGCTCGATAGATTTTCTGCATGCCCCAGACTTACTGATGTCATGGTGCCTGGGTGCATGTGAAATAAGCCTGGTCTGTGTCACTGGACTTGGACTGATGTGTAAAAACAATGACAATAAACCCCCACAACAACTTCATTTAAACTGCTATAGTAAAATTCAGTGGAATATTTAATACTAATGGAGAACTTAAAAATATAGGATACCAGTTTATGTGGGTGGCCATGTGCAGGCACATACTTTATGCATTCACTAGCATTTAACTTGCACTTACTTTTTCATGCAAATTGAAGTATAAAGAGATGCCTCACATTAGAAATCTCCCCCAGTGAAATCCAAAATGTGTGGCAAAACCCAATACTCAGGTATCTGTAATAATTATGAAGCTGACTAACACTTTGCTGTTTACTGCCAGTTAACTTTCCCATGCTACAAGTTTAAGTTAGGAGAAGGGAAAAGACAAGTGTAAAGAAAGCATTACTAGTCAGTCAGAGAGCATAGCTATTTTGTGGGGGATGTAGATAATCTGGAGACCAAAGCAGGACTTTTGAAAGACAACTGTTGTTGTTGCTTTATTGAAAATGATAGATTTAAGAATACGGCTCCTATAGTCACCCAGAGGACATGGATCCAACTTACTATGACTTGCTGATATTCTTTATTTAGAAGAGTCAAATGCCACAGCAAAATATTTCTGCTAAAATGTGTATTTACTGCATTTTCCTTTCAAAGCTCAGCAAGGTGACAGCTGGAGAGGGGTGTCTGTGCATGTGTGGAAAAAAAAAAAAAAGAGGGGGAAGAACTGGGGTGTTACTAAACACAAGATCACAGTATTCGAAACATCCTACTGAGATCAGAAGAATTGTGAAGCATACCGAGGTGGTACTCTAGCTATTCATTAACTGCCTGTATCAGCTGGCCCAGAGATTAGAGCTTAATGCAATGGTGAAGTAAGTGTCCATATCACAGAAGCCATGAAGGAATAGCGAGATGTAATGAAACTGAATAGCTAGCCATTGAAAGTTGAAAAATATATTGATTTTTCAGTGCTTGATCACCCAGGAGGCTTTATCAGGTATGAATACTTGGGATCCATCTGCTAACTCTGTAATGGTATTTTAGGATTTGTGACAGACTCCAGCAAAAATAAAACTGCGTGTTAGAAAATAACACAAAGTGAAGGCTGCTTCTCTGCAATGCATTCCACTGCTCCACATCTGCTTGTCTCATTCCTGCCTTTTAATTGTCCTCGAATTAGCTATAGTTAATGTGTGAGTACAAATTAAAATTGGTATGTGGTTTCAATTTCTCCCCACCTTTCACACCGAAGAGAGCTCAGACATTTATGGCTGTGTTTATCTCTACATCAGCTTGCATTACATACGTGGTAAAGATTCTTCTCCTCCCCAAAGGAAGCCAGCAGGACCCCAGTTATTGTATTTAGCTATTGAACCTCCTTGTCAACATTTCTTAGCATTCATTTGTGTAAGTCAGAGAACAAAACCGAACAGGAACAGGCTTGGAGGCACAATATCTACATATTGTCTGATGTAAATAACGCTCCTAGACATGATTGGCATTCTCCAAACAACAATCATTGTTATTGAAATGTGCCTCTATTCCCCTTGTTTTAATACCGAGAATGATTATGAAATCTCTTTGGGTACGATAAATCAGCTGAAAGATGTAATAACATGTTTCAGCTGTTGGAATGGATGTTTGATTACAGCTCTGAGGTTTTTTTCCTCATCTTGTTTCTAGTTTAATTCTTAAACCATTCTCTGATTTAACAAAAAATATATTCCATATATCAACAGCAAATACACATTCTTGTTTACAGTGTGGGTAACTGAGCAGGAATTGGATTGCATTTTAACAATGAAGGGAAAATAGTTTTCCATTACAGTTTTGGTTAAAATAGTAAGTTAAGCCGTCATTTGAAATTATATTTAGTAAACACTTAATGCTTAAACAAAAACAAAAAAGATAAAAAAGGCAGGGGGTGAGAGGGAAAGAGAGAAAAGGAGACTTTGGTCAGACCATATTTGATTTCCATGCACAGAGAAGAAAAATTCCACCTCTCCTGTGCCACCTCCCTCCATGATTCTGCAAGCATCTCTTCAAGCAACTGGCAGAGAATTAATTTGCCCCAAAATGCTGAAGTGTAAGTGGAGGAAAATTGTTTCCCCCTGATTTTACACTGTAGTGGCAACACACAAAAGATGAAGGAAGTCAGACTGCACCACACTGCGGCGGCGAGAGCGAGGCAGCTGGACAGAGGCTTTTGAAGGATCTGAGAATCTGTGTGCAGCAAAGGCAGCACAGCTTCTCCAGCTCACTCTCCCAGAAAAGATTCTGGCAAATAATGCCTTTCCCTTGAGTATATTTTGTGGAGGAGAAAAGGTGAAGAAAAAAACCAAAACTATGGGAAACAAAAAGATTTAGTACATGGGTGGTTTCCCTTTCCAAACAACTTTCCTTCTCGCCCTGTGGGGCTGCCCCTGAGCTGAGCACACTGTGGAGGCTGCAAGGACATACCTGGATGTTCTCCCAAAGTTTGCAGAACCAAAGAGGCAACTTCATTCAAGACTGGTGATGGGAAAATTTAGAGAAATTTTGGGCTTCCCAAGGTCTTTATAACTGCTCAGTGATGTCTTGCCAACATTTCAACAAGAGACTCCTAAGAGAATTCCCCCCCCTTGGCCTGTGATAAACTCAGTGCCCCAACCGTGCTTTTGCTTGCCAAGAGGAGGGGCAAGGGATGAGAAAACCATTCAAGCATTTTCCTATTTAAATGAAAACACTTTCTCATCATTGTAATCAAGAAAAGAGGCTGGCCTACAGTGAGAGAAACCCTATGCCACCCATTTGGGTGGAACTGCACACCCTCTATCTCCCTGCAGGAAAGAGAATGGCATTTGTAAGGAGAAATCGTGGTCTGGATAGCAACACATCCACCCAGGATGGAGTCAGCAAGATGTCAGGAATTTCTGCCAGGATGCCAGAAACACTTGAACCAGAAAACAGGGATGGCTGTTAAGGGCAGCTCTAAGGTGGCATTCACATGCTACAATTGTACACACTCTGGCAGCCCAGATCCCACCCATAGAGGGACAGAGGGAGATTTCCTATTCCCTTTACCTCTTTGGTTTACTCTGCAAGCCTGCCCCTACTCTTGGGATTGTCAGGCTTTTAAATTAGGACACACAACTCACTCTTCCCCAAAGACACCAGAACAATGAAGAAGATATTTCCAACGCTCAATGGAATTATGGAACACCTTTAAAAAGTTACTCATCGCTTAATTCACTCCCCTCTTTCTGACCTTTATTCAAGGGGAAAACTGCCAACTGCACAAAATCCTGCCAACTCCAAGGAGCTTAATTGTGCAGATTACAGTCTGTTTGTAACACAGATTATTGAAACACACTTGGACCCTTTGCATCCCCACGTTTGATTCAGTAATAGGTTCTGCGTTAGATAAAGGAGATTTGTTTTGATCCTCTCCTCACAGATGCAGAGAGCCCTACACCTTTTGTATTCCAGACTCCCTCATCCATGACGTCTTTGGTAAGTGAAGGAGCCACAATGGGCTGCTCCATACTGTAACTCCCAGCTCCCCAGTTTAGGGGTTGCAAGAAAGGCAGGAAGATATTCGGTTCAATGTTTATATGGTAGCCTAAAAAAAAATAAATAAATTCACATCTTATTCTATAAAGGGCACATTTCTCTGAGGGATTCTGGCACTGTGTGGCACAAAAGCTAACCATGGCCATTTCTGAAAGAAGAGCACATTGTATTTTTAAAACAGAAAAAAGTGAAAATTGCCTTTTGAATTTCAGAGAATGAGGTGAAACAGAGTCACTACAGAAAACTTATCCTCAAAATACATTAAGTGAAATAATTTCCTTAGGTTCAATTCTTTTTCCTCTCTTTCCCAGGCTAAAAAATTAATGAGAAAGCAATCTTCTCACCCCCCTAAAGAAATTTGAAAAAAGTCAAAGCCTTTTATTTGCCACCTCTTACAAAGGCACAGAAATCACCTTGAATTTCTAGCTATCATGTGGTGATTAGAAATCAATTCTTCCTGACTCAGAACCCAGGCCTTCTCCACAGCCAGCCATCATCACTGCAGAGTCTGGGGGGGGAAGTGTCAGGATTTTACTTTGCATCTTCATTCTTCAGTTTCCTGTCCTTCAACAGTTGGACTTGATGACCTTAAAAGTCTTTTCCAATTTTAATGTTTCAATGATTCTCAATATTATTATAATCAACAATTAAGGAGTTTTTCTTCAAACACTACCCAATATTTGTTTTGTGAGGCTACTGCTTACACTTCACTGCCCTTAAAACAGGAGGAGAGGTGAGTGGAGAAACCAGAGTTGTGACCATTAATGCCAGCCAAGTGTTCAGGGCTGAGGGGAGTCCCTCCAAGCACAACTCACACACAGTGACTCTGCTGTGGCTTCTCTCCTCTTTTAATGCCTTAGAAAGAAGGTAGGAGGTGGCAACAGCCTTCCCTGGCATTAATGTGCTTTTAGTTGCTTGATAAAGGTATTTTCCTTTCATAATCACTGCACAGCACCAGGCTAAAAGCTCAGAATACACTTTTAATTTGAACACGCACTCGTACCTGTGCGCCAATTCCTTGCTGCTGTACTGTTGATGAGCAGTTGTATGTGGAACAAATTGAAGAACGCCACACGCTAATTTCCTAAATGTACTTTTTTTTTTCCTCCAGTGGTAAGGAAATGATGAGTTTTAGATGAGAAAGAGCATCTATCTGCAGCTCAATGAACTGAAAATGCAGAAAGTAAACTCCTGCAGCCTTCAGAAGTACTCGAGAGTGACACAAAAGTACTAAGCTCTTCAAATTTTATGATGAAACTAAATGGAGTCAGCAAATTGAGTGGATGGCAAGGACAGAGGAAGACCGAAACACACCTGAACTACTGTGATAAATGAAAATAACACCTTGTTTTAACGAAATAGTGCTGGTCCTGTGATACATACCGTAAGTTGGCATAGTACTTTTCTTATACTTCAGCAAAAATTGTACATAGCTGGCAGCTCCCTACATGCCCAACTCTTGGTAGCAGTGCTGCCTCTCCCATTCAGCACAGTTGTGCTTCTCTTAGTGAAAAATCAAGGGGGCAGCAGAAGCAATTAATTCCCTTACTGCATTGTTCCTTTCTGCTATGAGACGCAAACTAACTCACATTGGGCGTGCATTTAAGAAAATTAACTTACACAAATTTTATTTTCAGTCACAAAGAATGCTACAGTCATTTGAAAGCCCATGAAACTCTGTTTCAATAGAACCAGGATTGCCAACGTTTCTAAATTAGCTCCAGTGGGAGAAGCTCAGTGCTGTGCAGATGGGTGGAAGGAACTCTGTAAGATTATCTCATTTCTGGAGCTCTGTAAAGCAACTTGATAGTGTAGGTTTAATGCTCAAGTTTTACTGCATACCTGTAAATGTAGATTTGAGGTAATAAAGAGTGTTTGCTGAATGCTCACAGTACCTGGGTAATTTTACAGCTGTGGAGCTATGCATCCACATACCCTCAGTTAAGCACAGATGTAGTTTTCCAGGGCAATTCTGACCTTAATTCATCTCTTAAATTTCAGCAGGACCTCATCTTTGCTCCTTTAGGTCAGCAGGTACCTCTAGAGCAGACTGCTTTGCCCATCAAGCTGTTAATAGCTTCCTTATGGAATTTTCTTGCTTTCAGCCACCCCTGCTGATCTACAGAACACTTAAGGGAGGTCGTGCCTAGTGGTGCAGGACACGGGATGCTGGTTTCTCCTCCTTTCTGGCTGATAAGTTACTTCTAAACACAGATCCAGTGGCTTCACCTATTTTACTGGGTAGGTAACTGCTGTGTTAGAGTTCTTACACCACTGTAATATGAAAAAAAGGGGCTCCTGTGAATATAAATTAAGAGGCAGGATGGGTAAGTAACATGAAAGCAAGAATGGGGTAATACTGTCCTTCAAAAAAGAACCAGGCAGGCTTGTCTGCTAAGCTGTCTTTGGGTATCAACAGTGTGAAGACAAAGCTGGTGCCTGCTCTCTCTCAGTGCTGTGCTGAGCCCACTGATAAGCCAACTGAGTTTAAGCCTCTACAAAACGATAAATAACACCCCAATCAGAACCTGAAAGAGAAAGGAATGCCCTTGAAAGGATGAAGCACCCATCATCCCTACAGAGCCATGGGAACCCTTTCTGGAGAGGCAATCAATCTGATTTAAAAGGACTCTCTGTAAAATTGGCACCAGCTAAAGGTACCAGAAATTTTAGGAAATTATTTATTTGTGATATTTGTGGACAGTGGAGCCTCATGAAGGTCCTGGAGCTCCAAAGTTTGCTGTGCACAAACTCACTGCTGCAATGTGATTACTAGGACAAGGAGCTGCCACAGGGGAGGTGGAAAACATAATAATCATTACACTATGAAATCAGAATCTAGGATTTTAAGATAAAGTGCCTGGAATTCAAAATCATCATCTGCAATAGAATATTTTCCCGAGTTTTCTTGTAAGGTATCCTAATTTGGTAGGATACTTCAAAAGCATATTTCAAAGTGGAAGGAGTGAGTGCTAATCCCTGCCGATAGCAGAACAGTAATTTTCACTGTGTAAGTGATATGCCAGTAGCAAAAAGGGCTCTTAGAAACAGACTTTCAAGGTGCCTCCATATTTCACATGTAAATAAACTTTTTCTTCAAATGTTCAATAGTGATTATTTTTATTAGTTGTGAAAATTCTGGGTTAGAAGCCAGCTCAGGAAAACAGTCCAGAATTCCTCCTTTGTAAAGAAGAATTTTAAGGATTCAGACATAAGGAAAAAATATTTATTATGTGAAACTAAATGATCATGCAACTCCTACTCAGTCTGATAAAACTGGAGGACTATCAAATGTTGGAAAACACATAAAAGCATTAGTTTTCTTTTTCATTATTCCTCAGAAATCATTTGGGTCCCAATTCTACAAGGGGTTCTGCATTCTTATCTTTATTTATAAGTTTGTGTTTGCCTTATTGCTATGTAAAGAAGTGTAAAATACCACAAATTAGAATGGTAATATTTTATGATAAAAATAGTGGTATAAATAATGACAAATCAAACAGAAACCGTCTTTTCTCCTTCCAATTTTTTTTCAGGTTTTTTATTTTTCCAGCCCCAAATCTGTATCAAAAACACTTTAAAAATCTTAAAAGTGTTCATAACTAAAAGTGAGAAGTTTACTCAATTTGATCAAATATATTTCAACCACTTCGGAACATTTTGCTCCCACTTGAACACAATTTTGCTCATTTTCTAATCTGTTTTTGAACCTAAAATCAGAAGATTTTGTACCAAAGTATATAAACATATGCCTGATATTTTCAGGAGCTTGAAACAATTTAAGTAGAACAATTTCATAGAAATTATTCTACTCCCCAAAACTCCCTCTAGCTTGGGCAAACCACAGGAGCTGGGAAAGCATCCCAGGTCAGCTATAACAGAGCACAGAGAGCAATTAAGACCCTGCCTAGATTGCCTGAAGCAATTTGTAAATAAACATCCATGTGTTCAGTCTGGGTCCCTCACTGCAAGAAAGACATTGAGGTGCTGGAGAGAGTCCAAAAAAGAGAAACAGAGTTGGGAAGGGTCTGGAACACAAGTCCTGGAGAAGCAGCTGAGGTAACTGAGGGTGTTCAACCTGAAGAAAAGGAGGTTCCAAAAGAAATCAACCCATCCTAGCCATGTTCATGTTTAAACTCTATTTACAGCTGACATAGCACCAAAACATTAATAATTTCTCACAACCACATGATTTCGAAGCTATGCTATATTCCAAAACTTAGCACCATCCCTCTCCTCATTATTGGCATTCCCATCATCACACTCTTTAAGTGTCTTTCTAACAGAAACAGACTTCTAGTGAGTAAAACAAGCAGACTCTATTCTTCATAAGTACAAACTAAATAACAAGCTTTTTTCCATGCAGGTCAGCTACATGAAATTTTTTATGAGACCTCAAAAGTTTTGCAGAATGAGAAAAGAAGTTATATGAAAATTAACTCCCTAAAGTAAAAAGCCTTTGTAAAACTTGGAGCAGAGTATAAAAGAAATATGCATATACATTGATATATAATGAGTGATTAGGTTTTCTTCTGACCAATTAGAGAAATTCAGAAAAAAAAACCAGCAAAAATTTAGTGGTATTTTCTATCACTTCTGACAACTTTTAGTTACATGTAATTCAGAAACAGAAACAAATTTACATTGGCCCCTGAACTCTTGCATTGGTGTTTCTCGCCCTCTTTGTCTATGTTAAAATTACATCCTGTTTTTTTTTTATAGAATGCATTTCCTATTTGTATGGGAAAAGTCCATCTTCCCCAAGTATTTATGTTATGTAATCTGTGAACAAAAATATAAATATCTGAAAGCTTTCAAGAAGACCTATTGCATTATATTAGAAAGTTGGATTTGAAATTTTTCAGCATCTACCTCTCTGTACTTCTGTCGGAATTTCTGGCTGGATACCCACTGCAAGCCTGTTAAAACAACTTGCTCACTACCTTTTGAGAAACTGACTTTCTGATTAATAAAGAGCTGTTTCACCAGTCTTGCCCATTCAACCAACGTTTTCCATACTTATACACACCATTTCCTTTACCTGTAACTCAAATGGTTTTGCCCTAGAAATGGTTGAGCCTCAGTATCTTCTGACAAAGGTGGCTGCTGTTTCCAATCGTGTCTAAATAAAATGGACTTCATTTGAACAGAAAAAAACCCCCTAATTTTATAATTAGAATATACCTCGATATGAGTGATGTGTGTTCTAGAAGCACTGGCAGATGGGTCTTGTTATGTGCATTCCCAGCACCTCTCCCTCTTATCCTGCAGTGAATCATCACAGGTGACCAGATCACCAGAAGTAGTTTTAGCTCTTTTGGGAGAAGCCAGAGCCACAGTACTGGATGCTGTCTTCCTCAGATGGCACAGACAGCATCAATTCCCTTCCTGGTCATTGCTATACCTCACCCAATA
This sequence comes from Petroica traversi, assembly GCA_025920805.1. NCBI lineage: Eukaryota > Metazoa > Chordata > Aves > Passeriformes > Petroicidae > Petroica > Petroica traversi. The sequence continues at coordinate 5,434,618 of JAHLSL010000073.1, forward strand.
AGGGTAAGGCCTTGTGAAGGTCTTGTTTCTAAAGTCGACAGCACCTAATAGTGGAGAGAAAATCCGGAGATAGAGCAAGTCACTGTGCCCCACTGCAGAAGCCACAGTGGGAAAAGAGAGCAAACTCTTCACCTGCACCTCTACAGGTGCCCAAGGTTCTTCTCATTTCGATTAACCAAGCCCTTACACAACTGAGAAAGTTGGAGTGTTATTGCTCTAATTATTCTGTTCCTTTTATTTCCCTTTTCCTGCCTCCCTCACCCCTGGGCTCTTTAAAGAAAGACTCCCAGGAGCTTCCATTCAAGTGGACTGAAAACAGTGTCAGTGGGGGCTGACTTCTGCAGCACGGGTTGCTGTCACCAGTGACCTATTCATCAGCACCAGCTTTGTCTTCTGCTCTGCTGAACAAACTGATGGCAGGCTCAGTTCTGCCGCAGAAATACTGAGAATTAAACAAAGCACAAAGGGAGCAGGCAGCAGGGTTGAAACATTTAGTGGAAATAGGGGAGCTGGTCAATAAAAGGGGATGGAGGCTGGATCAAAAGGGGATGGCTTACAATGGGACATGGGCTAAAAAGGGGTGTGCTCTATCCTGCGGGTCAAAAATGACAAAACATTGTGGTCCCGAAGCTGTCACCTTCTGCACAGTAGGGAGGGATCTGGGAGCAAGGAGAAATGCAAAGCTAGCATCTCAATATATAAGAAATGTACAAAGGAAAAAAAAAAAACACACCATAAAAGACCAAATTCTAGGGTGCTTGCTACAAGCTGAAACCACTGATCTCAATGAATAAAACAGAATAAATGTTTAGAGGTATTGGAAAGAAAGAGAAACAAAGGATAGTAAGAAAGAGGGAGATTTTGGCTTAGGGTTTCATCTCAGACTTGGGACAGGTGGTCCCATTTCAAGACTCAGCCAAATATTTCCTGTGGAACCAGAAGTGAGGCATTTAATCTCTGCAATTCAGTCCCCATCAGTGAAGAAATATTTAGGGAAAGGATATGACATGTATTTTGTCTATAGGGCCCCCTAAGTTTAGCATATTCATGTAAAAGCAAAATAGTTTGTTGAAATGGAAAGATGTAAAAAAATTCTGTATTTTGACTTTTTCTTTTTTGGAGGCATTTAAATGGATCACATTTACTCTTAAATAAGTTTTCAAAGCATTAAACTTCAATTCACACCTTTCTATCATTTTCTACCTTTGAGGTTCTGAATACAAATATCTGACTGCTGTCCAGTGAATACAGATATCTGAAAGCTAGCCAGAGGTTTCCTCCTTCGGTCTTTTTCTTTTTTCCTACTTTACCTTCTGCTCTGGTGTCAGGTTCCAAAATGCCTTCTCTTCTGGAGAAGGTTAGAGGAGATGAGAAGGAGTAAAATTGTAATGCCTGTGGCTTTCCAAAAACTAAGTTAAAACGTTAATGATATTTGAGAAAAGTAATTTCCTCAGTTTAAAGGGGTTTGGCACATTTTCAGTGGAAAGAGATATTTTTTTCTTCCATTCTTCTTTCATGTAATTTCATTTAATTTAAATATATTTTCCTCCTTAACGTTTCACAGAAAGAAAGAAGCCCAGAAGAGTAAAATAGCTAGAGACAACAGAATTTCTTCAGATATTAAAAGACTCACATGCATTTCAGCAATGATTTTTTTTCTCCTTGGAAATCTGAAATAAAACCCTGGTCCCACACACACATCATGAGAAAATGCATCTGTTTAAACTCTGTTCTATGTGACCAACCTTGATAATCATAACAGATGGTTCTGGATCCTGCAAATTAACTCCTATATCCAGTGTTGGGGTGACTGAAGCAAGAGGGGAACACATTTTGGCTGCCTTGAGGTAGCAAAATGCTTTCCTCTGTCATGGCAAAAATTAAGAAGGTGAGTTCTTAAGGCGTGTACCACCAATAAATGTCCTGGACAATATGGAAAACCTGCCTGTGTCCTTAGAACCATGGATGGCACAAAATTCACTGCCCCATGGATGAGCTGATCTTTTCCAGACAGAGCTGCCCAACCATCAGCTGCTCCTAACTATGGTAGTTCCACAAAACCCAATTCCCAGACCTGTCCTCAGAGTTTAAATGCTGGCCAGCTGGCTGACAGTCTCTCAAGTAATAAAATAATTCAAACAGGTCAAGTTACCAGCTCAGAAGCAGCGAGGGGTTTTTTTGCTTCGTGCCACAGAGAGGAAAATTTCCAGTCTTCCTTCAGAATTGGCCATCATTATTAAATGCACACATAGATGGGCTTTTTGGCTGTGATATAAATGACTTAAAGCTGTAATTCAAATAGGTCTGTAAAGTGCTTCTATGATGTTCCTCTCCCTTCTTTTTTCTTTTTTTTTTTTAAACTGTCTCTGCTCCACTGCTGTTCTTTGTAGAGATAAGCCCTTGAAAATCACCCTTCTTAAGGTGTAAACTTGGTGACTGTACATTATAGTAAAACATTTGATTTGTTATAAGCTAGAAAAATAGAGAAGTTGAAATCTCTTCATGGTGTATTAAAGGTCACACAATTATTATAAAATCTTGCTCCAGCAGCTCCAGTCTCAGACAAAATCAGTCTCAAATTTCCAGCGAACAATGAAGTCCCCACAGAGTTTCAGCTTCCCCGGGAAATCAGGGTATCTCAGGCTGTGTTGATTTTAAGAGTGTCCTGAATGCCCATCATAAAAATCGTGTTACTCAACACAGTCACAGCTCTTTCAGGGTCCTCTGATTGAAAAAAAAAAAAATCGCTTTTTATTTTACAGCCATTTGGGGCATGGCACTTTCCTGGCTCCAGGAACCTAAAGAGCAGCAAGCTCTACTCTGCTTGGCTGAGATGCCACAAGCTTGAATGTCATTTCCTAGCATGCCACACATCAAAATAAAATAATAGTAATACAGAACAAAAAACTACATCCTCACAATACAAGCTAATCTGCCTGCTTCCCATCAAGTGAAACATATTGACAACTGACAATAGGCAATTAATAGATTAATGAGTATAGCTCTTATCTGTCTGCATTATGAGTTTATCTGGTTGTAACAGGATGAACACAACACGGGCCCGTGCTCACCGGAGTGCTGTCCCAGTAGAAATGAGATCATTGCAGCAAGATATGAATGCAGTATTTTGATTACCAGGTATCACTCAATGGAACAGAACCCCCACACTCACACTTTATTCTATACATTTTAAAATTATTCAAGGGCAAAGAACAGAATATAATTTACCAGAGAGAGAATTAGAGGGAAAGGTTTTACAAAAGCAGGAGAGATTAGATTTTGATCCAGGGTTAAGACCACTGCCTCTGGCACACACAGAATCTGTCAAGATAGGTAGGGAAATGTAAAAAAAAATAAAAAAAAAAAAAAAAAAATTCAAACCTTTCCACTTAAAACTGAGTCTAAATTCAGTGATATCTGCAATGCTGAATAATAAAATAAACTTTTAAAATCCTCTAGTAAACCAGATAAAACAGAAAAGCACACAAACTAGTTTTTCATCGGTTCTAACTCAAAAAAATGCAGCTGTTGTTTCTGGCAGTAGTAAGTTCACTCACACCATGGATAAATTGATAAATTTGATCTGAAGAAGTACAGAGTTGCCCTGATGGATGCTGTGCTTCACGTGAAACCTGCAAAAAAGCAGATATTCTAAAGGGCCTAGGTAGGAAGGCAAACAAGGTACAAATTTGGGGAGTCAGAGAACCATTACCTCGATTGCATTGGCATTTTCTCCATGGCACACTTCCCAGTTACGTATGTCCCCAGCTCTGTGCCACCTTGTTCCCTATTTCCACCACAAAAGGAAGCCAGATTTACTTCTCTCGTGCCCAGAGCCAAGCTCTGCCCACTCTTCCTCGTGTGTGGAATCCAAGTTTTCTCGAGGGGTCCGTTTGTACAGATAAAGTGAATCTGTCCTTGATAGCACTGTAAAGTTTCAAAGCAAATATCATGATGCTTTTGTGGGTTGGCAAACATTATCTGCAATTTGCTGTGTGGAACTTGCTGTCCTGTCCCAGAATTACGCAGGCTTTCATAACGACTGATGGCATGAGGCAAAGGCAGCAGGACAGTGGCATGTTGATAATTCTGTACAATTTTGCTCTTAGGCTGTTTCTTGGGTTTCTTTCAGAGCTCATGGCAGCCAAAAGGAAAACACCAGTGGAGTAAACTTTGGATCAAGCTTGGTGTTATTCTACTGCAATACACTGGACAGTAAGACATGAGAGATTTATTCTGATTTGAATTGAGCCTCCGTTCAGAAACAAAGCTGCAGTGCTGATGGTGAGAGTCCCCCAGGAATGTGGCTGTGGAGGTTCAAGGTACTGCTGTCCCAGCTGCTCACTACCAGCCCTTGCAGAGCAACATCAGGACACAGCATCAGAGGTCACTGTCTGGCTGCTGGTAGGTAATTCCAGCAGCAGAGCAGGGGAATAGCTGCAGGCAGGGGCATTTAAACCACAAAAGAAAAATCTCCACAAGGCATTTTAAAGTCTCACAAACTCCTTTACACCTGGACCTCTGGTGGTTTAAACAACTGTCATGGGAAGGGGCTCAAAAGCTACTTCTGCACGTGTCTGTTTGGATGGCAAAAAGAGCTGTATGAGCCCAGAGAAATATGGAATTGTTATATACTGCATTGAAGAGGGAATTCAGTTTGTGTCTCATTTTTAAGAGCTAATATTCTTTTATCTGATCAAATGGTAAATAGCATTGGTAAATCAAGTTTTGACGGTATATATATTTGCAAACAAAACTTTATATTCAACCTTTTCTGAGATGATCCCACAAATCTGTGTTGATATCCTCTGTGGTCACATTTTTTAAGAGCCTGAAATATAGAACAGCCTCCCATGCACTGCTTTAAACCATGTACATGCACTTCTACATTTCCTAATTGAATGGGACCTTCTAGGCATGCAGTGAAAAGCAGCTTTGGAAAATCAGTGTAGAGAGGGACAGAATGTTTTCCAAATGCTGATTTAATTCTGTACTTGGGTATTCTGTTGCACAGGAAAACAAACTAAAACTCCCCCACTGAGAACTGCAATGTGTCATTCAAACACATCCCTCATGCCTCAGGGATGACATGTTCATGGATGCCTCCCAGAGCACCCTGCTACACTGAGCTGAAGCTCCTGGGCCCTCTGAAAGGAAATGTACAAACAGGATGGCACAAAAGCTGTGAATACCACAGTTCTCTAAAAACACTCCTTCCATGGGCACTGCCTCCCACCACTTTAGCTGGGTGCCTCAGGACTAGTCTGGTACCACAGCCTTGTCACCTTGCTTTCTCATTCTTCTTCCCAGGATATGAGGAACCCTGGAATGCTGGAAGGCACAAAACCACCTGCACTATCTCCTGGCAAAACCAAGCCTTGAGTGTTCAACACACCTTGGTACATCTGCCAAGAAAGAAATTCTCCTCAACCTGTGTTTGAATGTATGGACCAAAACTGCTTCAACAGGGGGCAAAGTGAAGAAAAACAATGGTCAAGAGCCAAAACTGCTGATTGCTAATAAACAATTGTGCTTCTCCACTGAGGGCAGGGGAAGCAGTAATGTTTTATCATAGCTAAAGAATATCTGGACATAACTGTTTCTCACTTTTATATTGTAATTAATATTTTAACATACTTAAACATTTTCCTGTGAACACATTAATGAAGCCATGCCTAGATCTTTGGACACATTTACAGCCCATTATTTAAGATACAGGAAAAAGTAAGGTCCTTTAAGAAATGAAGCAACAGGAGCCATTAACCAGAACAAAGAGACCACAAGACTTGTTAAGCAGCAGTTGAACCAAATGGTTGCCTTCCAAACTGGCATTGCAAGGCTGAAACAGGCAGGACAAAGGATTTTGGACACACTTAGGCTGGGGGGGAACAAATAACAGACAGGTGCAAACAAGAATGTTGGCTCGGGGTCACTTTAGATCTGGTAGCAAGAACATTAACCACTGTAGAAGCTATCCTGTGCTCAGGAAATACAATGGACCCATGTTTGTCCTTTGCAAATAAACAGGATTATACTGTGGGTAGAACCAAATTTGGTATTAATTCCCTCCTTTCATTCTTGATCCCTGCTGCTTTCCCCAGTCTGGAAAACCCACTGGCAACTTGGCTCAAAAGGACAGCATAGCACAAAAAGAATCAGAAGCCATTTAAAAACAGCTACACACACATTCTTCTCTCTCCCCCATCAAAGCACAACTCTGTTCTCCCAACCTCTTTGGCCCTCTGTTTTGGTCTGTAAAATGGAAATAACACCAGCGGAGAGAGTGAGAGTCACAGATCATGAGCCCACTCAGTGAACTCTGGGAGAAGGAGCTCCCCTTCTGCCCTTCAGCATTTTTTATATCTGTGGAACCTCCCTTGTGGTAAGAGCTACCTACATTGGGAATATCTGGTTTAATTCTATACACAAAGCTATTTCCGCTCAAAATATTTGTGGGAAACCACTAGTTTCAGATGTGTGGCTGACAAACCTCAATTAAAACAGAGGAGGTTTTAATTCAAATATAAAAATCTTTACAAATATCAGTCTTTGTGACATAACACCAGCTGTGAATGTAAAACAACATAGAGATGTGTTTTCATGCAACAACAAAAATTTAAAGATCAAATACCTTTTTCTTCAGATTACCCATACTGATTTCTGAGGATCTAATGGAACACAAAGTATGTTTGCAAAGTAGAATGTTTGCATATGCTTCATTAATTAGTTGGCAAGGCCTCCACTACCAAAGGTGCACGTATTTTTACACAGGCTTCAACAATCTGCCTTGGAGTTTTCAATATTCATGTTTCTGCACTATTTGTGCTCTGTATAATATCATTATATCTATATATAAGTTTATTTATTTATTTATTTATTTATAACAGATTTTGGAATTTGTCATCCTGCTAGAATTTCTAAAAACATTCTTCCACAAAAACTTGCATTGAACTTGACTGGAACAGGAGAGGTGGTGCACACTTTTCCTTTTCTTGGAGCTCCATCTCAGTCCGACAGCAATGCTGTCCATGTAATCCTGGCAACACATTTCACACTCATGATGAGCTGAATTTTCAGTAGCCTGAATTTTCAGTAGACTGTGAATTTTCAGATGAAACAACTTCTCATTGGAATACAACAGCTTGTTCAAACATAATGTTTTGGGCTTTGACAACCTCCCAGCTCAACACAGGCAGAAATGTCTTATAAAACTGCTCGTGGGGCTCCTAAATCAATGTTCTTTGGCAAGGGGGTGATGGACTTCAGAGGTTTACTGAGACACTTGAGGAGCTGCTTTCTCCTAGTTTGAACAGAAATAGGAATAAAAATAATTGGTTTTCTGCAACCAGTCTTTCTGAATTTCGTTTCCATCTCCAGTTCCCATATTTGCATCTCACCCCACACCCAAAGATCCCAACAAAGCTTTTCTGGCAACACGGAAATGCTAAATACCACCTTCTATGGCCTGGTTACTGAGAGTAGTAAGGGGACTACAGGGAGGAGAGGGGAAGCACTGAGAGAAGAGATACAGCAGCTGGTTCTAGAGCCTTCACACAGATTAATCTGACTGCTGAAGCACTGGACTGGCTCGAGAGCTTTTTCCATCTAGGCCCAGCCCAGCTCTCCCTTTGGATTGTACTGCAGGAAAAAGCTATCCAATGCCAGTCACTTGTGGCAATACTTAGCATTACCTAACAGTTCACAAGAGTACTCTAGACACAGAAAAAGTAACAGATGGGAAAACCCACATAAATTACTATAATGCATTAAACTCCCAAAGCAAAGGGCACATCCTCATGCAGAACCTGCCCTGTCTCTCCTCAAATAGTGACATAACATGGCATGATGAAAACTCTTCCTACACCTTAGAAAAATAAGGAGGAACAGGGAATATGGGAGGAAAGGAAATGCAAAATGTAAGAGGGATGGGGAACTGCCTTCCTTATTTTTATACAATTATTTTCTCCTTCTCATAAACATGAATATTCTTTAATGTACCTTTATGTGGTACTTCAGCCCCAAGTAATCATCAAATACTCATTAAGTGTTTCTGAAGCTGGGAGCAACTTTCTCGAGGTTTATGTGCTCCCTCTGAGAACTCCACATCCATTCATTCAAGGCAGAGGCTGGACCACATGCTAAACCACATGGTCTACTTCATGAAATGCTCTACACCTCCTGAGAACCAAGTACCCATCGGCCTCAATCCTGCCTGCTGTGAACTGTGTGCAGCCATTAAATACAGCCCCCAGCATTTTACTGAGCTTGGACAATCACACTGGACAACATCACAGGATCAATGCGGGAGATGAGGATAAAGACCAAACAGCTCTGGAGATGTCCTGGCAAAGACAAGTAAACAACAGGCCTCCATAGAGAAGGGGGATAGAAAACTCAAATCACTCTGAAATTTATCAAAGCTAAAAGCTGCTTGCAATAATGGCTAAGGGTGAACGATTCGTTTCAAACCAGGCCAAATTGAGGAAAAGAACCTTGGTGCACGCACCAATTTTGTTTCTCAAAGTCAAGAATTGCCTAATCAATAGCAGTGCTAAAAGGAGATGGGCACTCTCAGGGGTACCATTACAAAGAATTGCACTGGATTTTAGCCACCTGGCTCCCAATTGCTTTAATAACTGTCACATGGCTAAAACACAGGCTGAAGCTTTAAAAGTTTACCCCTTGGTTTTCCTGAGCATCCACTGCTGTCAGGTGGCAAATGCGGAGCAGCAGGAGGGACTGCGGGAGTTACTCCTGCCTTGACCAGTACTAGAACATGCCCAAGAATTTGCACTGCTGCTGCTGCAAGAGTCACTTACTGGGTGAAGAAAGGCAAAGCAGGAGAGGGTAAAAGGGGTGAGTGACAGAAAGTGAAAGAAACTGTACTTAACCCTTCCCCTGTTGATGTGTTGATAGCAGCCTGCACCAGGTACTCACATCGTTGGCCTAATCCAATCAGCCCCCCTCTTCCATTAGCTAAAAATAAACTGGCACTTTTCAGGTAATGCTCTGACTGCTCCCCCCACCTCCCCCCATTCCAAATTGTGCTCCAAATCTTAATGGAAAACCTTCAAGGAGTTTTAAGGTTTTAAATCGAATAAAGAAGCAGACGCAAGGGGGAAAATCCAATCAGAGCAGAAAGGGCTGGATTAGACAGGAACTGTGTTTCTTTCCATTGTCACCATTACTGAACTTCACGGGAGCAGTAGCTGGAAAGACAGAAGGAGCAGACAAAAGAGAAGAGGAAAGAGAGGTTTTTCTCATGTTCCTATTAGATATAATTTTACAGAAGGATAGGTGGTGTCATGTCAACAAGATCTGGGCTTGACTTGGTTCCTGGGTGTGCTTGTGGTCACCTATGGGATGGTGAATACCTTAATTCCCTTCTCAGACAGCTTCCACAGCTCCAGAGCCTTCCAGGGGTGAGGAGAGAAATAAGAGTTGGCCTTGGCAGCAACCCCCTCTCAAGAGGTCAATTCATGGTGAGGCTCTCACAGAACATATAAATAACCAGCAAGATCAACCACCTTTTGAAAGGAAGTGGGGTAATACTCAGTGAATCACAACTTGAAGTGGAAGGGACCTTACAGATCATCAAACCAGATTACTCAGAGTCCCATCACAACTTTATCACCTCCAGGGATGGGACATCCACAACTTCTCTGGGAAAATTTTTCCAGTGCCTCACTGTCCTGATAGTAAAGAATTTCTTCCTAATATCTGACCTGGACCTACTCTCTTCCAGTTTGAAGCCATTCTCCCTTGTCCTGTCACCACCCGCCACTGGGAAAAATCCCTTTTCACCCTTCTTGTAAGCCCCCATTTAAGTACTGGAAGGCTGTTATAAAGTCTCCTCAAATACTGTCATGAAGAACAACTCAAGATGTTTCTACGTGGAAGTTGTTGGGCAAAGGGAATAGGGAAAATAAGTAAACCAAGGAACAAAAAACCTAAAGTAACTGAAAAAACCCCCCATCAATACTGGAACACAAGTTGAGCTTGCAATTTAGGATGAGGTAAAAAAAAATAATAAAAAATAGGATGTGTGTACTATCAACACTCCTGCCATCCATTTAGAAGACTGAACGTCTGAAGATTAGAAAGCTAATGGTTAGATACTGGTTAGCAGAGAAGAAATGGAATGAAAAAATATTTACCAAAAGACTAGGTAACTGTTACGGGAATTCAAAAACTAGTAATTACTTTTTATATATATATTTTTATATGAGTCTGAACTTATTGCATTGTATGGTCCCTTTTCATCGAATCCTACATCCATTTTATGTATTTCAGAATAATTATTTTGAAAAAAAACCCCAAAACCAAACATCATCTCCTGAGCCAAAGCAAACACCAGAAGAAATCAAGAGCACTGAGATTTCTATTGAAGAGCAGAAATCTGATAAGGTGTTGTTATTTGCAGGCCTGATCCAGAACCCATAAATTTAATAAGCTACAACTATTTTGAATCCAACTACAAGTCTAGGGTCACAAGCCCAAGAGCATTGGTGAGTGCTACTGGTATGCTGGCTTTTGCAGTATCTCTCTTCTAAACATTAGAGCCAAACCACATCAGTTCCCCTTAGTGAGCTGGATTGGCACTTTGGAAATCCTAGTGCACAGGAAATGTTTAAATCCTCACATTTGAGGAGGAAGAGCAGCATAGACCTCAGATACTGGCTAAATACGGGTCAAGAAAAATGCAAGTAGTATAACTGGCAGGAAAGGAAGAAACAATAAATAAGAAAATGAAAAGGGTAACGAAACAGAAAAAAAGGTACTGCAAGGAAAGGAGAATAGGAAAGACTATGGGAAATTGAAGAGGGCAGGAACTGAATTAATCAGAACCAAGAAATAATTAGGGAAATGAAGACACTGAGAAACACAGGAGAGCACTTGAACTCACAAAGTAAAAACAAGCAAGAGGTATATCAGAGGCAACAGAAGGAAATAGTGAGACAATGAGAGAGAGAAAGAAAAGGCAGGGAGAAAGGTGTGAAAAGCTGAAAATGGCAAGATGTAGGAGAGAAAACAGGAGAGGGGAAAAGGGAAGGAAAGAGAAGGAATTGTATAGGCAAAGGACCAGAAAGAGGAGAACAATCCTAGGGAGCCTGCTGTGGTGGGTCGCAGAGGAGTTCACAAGCCCATGCACTCCAACTATTTCTTTTTGATTCTGTGTCATTGTCAGGCTTCAGACTGCAGCTGCAAATTGTTTGTCTGGCAGTTCTGGTAGGTTTGATTCAATAACTCCTGTAAGAGGGCAGGCAGGATATCAATGCTGCTTTATTGCCTTTTTCTCTGCCTACAATAGCAATCCTCCAGTTATACAGTATTATAAAGTGCCATCACTGGGGGTTGTATCTCAGCATAGTCACATCTCATCTTCCTGGGCTATAATAAGCCAGCAAAGATAGAAGTCTGGAACTACGTGAGCTTTGTGAAAGGATTAACACTTAGGCCTAAAATTGGCATCAGGGATGGGCACTGAGCAAACAACAGACTCTCTCCTCCCAAGGACCCCAGTGGGAACTGGGGACATCTTGCTGGATCAGCTCCTCCAAAATACTTGGGTCAAACCTCACTCCAGCAGTGGCTGGAGTGGACAAAGCCTTAACACTCCAGAAAGCTGTAACTGCAGAGAGAATAGAGAAAATAAAGCACCAGTCCTGGCAGTTGGGTAATGTTTCATGCCTCTCTCCACATCCTTCGGAGCTCTTTAAAAGCAACTATGCAGTGACATTTAACATAAGATTGGATTGACTGGCATGGATCTACAGTTTTTCCTCCTGGAAGTTTGTTCCTTCGGGCTGTGGGGGGTGGTACCTCTGCAGTCTGACACAGAGAAATTCCTCCAGCCTTGAGCGTTCATGACCTGTCAATAAAAAGAGGATTTCAGTTCACAATGTCATCACATAGCATTCGGGTTAAAAATGTCACAGCAAAACAGGAAAACTACCACACAGAAAACTGCCGGTGATGCACTTTATTTGTATGTCTTGAAAAAAACCCTCGGAAAAATTCCTGACACATTGTTCTGGTTAAAGCCACACAAATCAGAGCACAACTTCTCATTCAGGCCTGATCATTACAAATATTGGGACTACCTGAAAAGAAAGAGATCAATTTAATCTGCTTACACTTTGCCTCACATATATACACATATAGAAATCCTTGTTTCATTGTAAAAATCATAGATGGACGTCTTTAAATTGTGTCTAGAAATCATTGTGATTTTACACTGCAGTTTATTCCATATATTTCCATCCTTTTGAGTCACACTGCTCAGCCTCCTACTTATTCTTAATAGATTAATTTGCGATTGCTCCCTCGACATTTCAGCCTTTCATGATGGAGAGCAATTCCTCTCATTTCACTCATCAAGGCTCCATATAATAATGAAAGTTCCCATAGGTCACCTCTGTCGTGCCTTATTTCCTTAACCCCTTTAGCCTTCTGCCCTGATAAGCGTTCTTAAACCAAGAGCTGTCTGGGTTAAGGCAAAAATAAAATTTCTTCTGCAAGCCAATGCAAGTGATTGTGTATTGCACCAATTTTATAGAAAATGTGGCTATAACCATGAGATTCCAATTCTCCAACATCTTTACCTTGTCATACAATCCTATTTGTTTTTTCCAAGCAGTTATATGCACAAAACTGCTGAGATTCTTTAATAATCCCAGACCTCTTTTTCCTTTAGTATACTGAATAATAAGAATTCTGCTGTGGTTCACTAGCTTAGACCTACTGTTATAGCCACTAAAAGATCCAAATAATCTTCATCTGGGTGAGAATTGCTTCTTACTTGTTTGCTTATTATTTGCATTAGGCAGAATAATCAATGTCCACTATTATACTTGTTATAATATTTCAGAATAAAATTTATGTGCAAGATTCTGTGCTGCCATACTTTGGCATGTCCCTAGCATCACTTCACTAGTCCAGCCTCACACTGGAGCTAAATAGATGCTTAAAAAAACCTGGAGGGCACACCGCCAGTTTGAATTTTCCACCTGCACCTTATGACCAACAGCTGTTTTCCAAGTTGTGGTCCTGCTCCATGACTTACATGGATGTAAGGAAAAAATGTGACACAGCCTGCAGGCAAACAAGCAGGCTCTGGGTGCAAGTAAGGGGTAGCTGGAAGTAGCCCTGTCCTTCAAGAAATCCACATTAAACCAACAAATTTATTTAAAGAATGATTTTACTTTGCATTGTATTCCAAGTTGTCTCTTTTGTGCAATCTGTCCATTCCATGGGAGACAAAATATTTCTGACCAGCAACGTGGTGCTAAAAAAAAACAGTTGCCATTCCTACACACAGCCTTGAGGGCTGTGCATCTTTAGGGGGAGGATACAACAGTTAGCTCAAAGCAATTCAGTGCTGATTGGGTTGGGGATAATTTTCTGGCAACTAAGGATGGAATTGAGACCAAAAAATCATTTCAAATAACTGCGGAGGAGTCACAGGATAGCAACACCTTCCAGTCTCTAGAGACTTAGAATTGATTTGAACTGGTCTACCACTTAAATGGAGAAAAGCTATTATCCCATCACTAATCTCTTGAGCCATTCAGTCCCACTTGAAGCAATTTTTTCTTCAATAAGCTATTTTACATATTTCACTTAGTCCCAAGTCTATGGGAGAAGCTTATCATATGATTTGTTTAAAAAGATAAACACCTCTCCCCTTTGCATTTCTGTTTATTCTGGGGTTTGTTGCTAACAGGACAGAACTATTAAACATGTTCCTCCTCTTCTCTCCTTATGGAGCCCTGCTTTTCTTCCTACCATTCCCAAAATAAGAAGACTTCTTGTTAGTTTTTGGAAGAAAACCCAGCCTAGAAGCATTTGTTCTAAGGTTTTTTCCCACATAAATATAAATTTATTGTCCTGAACCATTGTAGCAGCCATCAGTACAATGCTGATACCTATTCCATATCTCAAGACAGTAAAATCCAGGATTTGCAATGAAAAACCAGAGAACGGCTAAAGATGCATTTTGCAAAAGCAATCTTTATTTCTTTTGTGCATTCATGGGCACCAAAAGGTGGACGCAGTATGCAAAGATTCTGTAATGATTAAGAATGTCTTAGAAATGAGGTCTTTGGTGTCCGAAACCAGCAAGGCCAGAGCTGCTGTTTGGTAGTGGGGCCACAGTGGCCCAGCAGGAGAATTCTTTGTGAGGAGAAATTAAACACCCGTTCATGTTCAAACCTCTCGGTTTCTCCCACTGTTTTCCCACTATTTTGTGCACTCAGAGGAGCCTGTTTTGTCTGCTCCATGCTCTCTCTCCATTAAGCATTTACTCTGCAGTTTCTCCCACTGCTGGATTGCCTCAGCCCTCCTCCTTCACTCCCAGAATTAGAACCCTTGCCTTTGAAAAGCCTGGGCTTCCTTCATTTTCAGGCAGTTCATTTCAGCTCCTGCTCACCCCACAGGTTACTCTGCTGGAGCAGCACCACTTTGATACTACTCCTCTGGCAGCAATTAGAATCAAATCAGCGCCAGGCTGTTTATAAAAAGGGATGTTGCTGTAATGACACTATCAATTCTTCCAAACATTGTAGCTATTTATCAAGAGATTAAAGTCGAGTAACTTACTCCAGGTTTACTGGCCTATTTTCCATTGGAACTTAAAAGGTTTTACTGCCTCAAGTATGGCACTTGGGCTGGTAATAATTTCAATTTTATTACATTATCATATTTTTTAGATTTATTTCGAGGTTTTGCATAAGAGTCAAATTGTTACCCAGTTTATAAAATAATGTGAATTTATCTTGGTCAAAAATCACATTAGGATAATTATCTTGCCCTTTTGGCAGATAATTTTGTTTGTAATATATTGAAAATGCCTATTTTTTGTCTTCCCAGCCCCTCATTCTTGTGGAAGAGGCTATTTTTTCCCCAACACAGGCAACTCTATCTCCCTCCCCCTGACAAAAGCTGTCAGGTCTCCCTCCTCCCATTTTCCCCTCTCTAGTAAGGGGAAACCAAACAAAAACTGCCAGCTCCTGCCTTCTACCTCCCCAGAGCAGCAGGATGCAGGTAACACTGCAACCTGCCAAACTAAAGACAATTCAGTCAGGTACTAAATACTTGCTAAAACTCCCAAATTATCAGAAAGATGCTACCTATCCAGTATCAGAAGAAAGTGGCAGCAACTAAGGCTGGATTAAGCAAATCACACCTGACCCTCTGACCGGGTCTCTGACCCTGGAATGTCTGAAAAGCCACCTATGATCTCCATCGTTAGCACTTTGATTAATTGAAATTAGATTTGTCAACTTAGGGGACATTTTAATACATTAAAAATAAGAAACTTACATTTAGATGAAACCTATACAATTCTGGGGTTTGGTTTGGGATTTTGGGGTTGTTTGGGGGACTTTTTTTTAAATACCACTTATTTAGGAAGGGGAAAAAAAGTCAGCTTCAGGAAATACAAAGTGTCACATTTTATTTAGAATGTATGGGGTTCCTTTTGTGCCTATACAATAAGAATTCATACTGACATGTTTTAAGGTGATGTAAGAATTAGTAAAATAAAATAGCTCCTACTTTATTAAGGACACGTGCTGCCTAGTACTGATGGAAGCAACTCTTTCACAAAATAAAATAAGTGGAATTCTGATGTAGAAAAAGGACAGGAATATCCTGAGTTTTGAATAAGTTAAATGAGGATTTTTCAATACTTCTAAAATGCCTAATTCTAATATTCTTATTCTAAATTTCAGTGATTCTAGTCCTATCAAGCACTCATGACAGAAGTACTAATAAACAGATACCGGGTTATATCCAATAGGTTTTGAGGTATGATGTTGAAATATGAACCTTTTTTTGAGCAAAATGTATTATGCAGCCTAGAAGTTTTACAAAAGCAGTTATCTCTTCACATTTTTCCCCACTTCTTTTTTTAAGGGCCCAGGAAGTTACAAGGCAAAGCCTATCTTTTTTTCTGCTCTAATTTAGGCAGGGAAAAAGAAGAAATCCAAAACTGGACAACACCTAATTCCCAAAACTGAGATGAAACAAATTTTACTTTTGGTGTGCCCTCCAGTTCAGTATTAAAGATCAGTTTGCATATTTGTGTTATTTCTGAAGAAGAAGTCTATGAAATATATATAGCCAGAAAACCATGCATTTCTGGGGAGAAAACATCTACCTTTCTCCTTCCTTGTTGCTCAGAACTCAGGCAACATTAAATGCCCATTGTGCCCCTGTCCAGGAGCCAACAGCATGGGGACAACACACACATGGCAGCAGCCAGGTACAAGGGAAGCAGCTCAGGCCCCTGCAGTGAGAATGGGTTCAGTTCTATGGTTTTCAGTGCAGTCACAGGGAAATAGCACCAAAAACTTGTATAAATCACAATCCAAATGGGCTGGCAAAAAAGTTTGAGTGCTCTGCATACTCAGTTTTTCTGAACATTTTTTTCTCTCGTAATAACATGGTGAAGAAGCTGATGAACGTAAATAGGGAGTGTATCACCCTGTTCTTTAATTCCCTCCTTATTGCTTTTGCAACATAATACATGCATCTCAAATAAATTAAACATGTGACATATAAATTCAGTTCATGCTTTTTGGGGGTTATCATAATCGTGAGAAACCAAAATGTTGAAAATCACTTGTCAAAACGTTCTGGGATGAAGTAGTTAAGCTGTCATCAACAGCTTAAGCACTGTTTATTTGAATATGTAAAGCAACTTCAAAAAAAAAACAACAAAAGTACAGAGTCTGTTGATCAGAGTTCTTTCTCCATGTGTCTTAATTCTGCTTCCCTGATCTCCTGGGTAAAAGAAACTTCAAGTGAAGTGCAAGAGCACAGACACCCTCAGTGAAGAAAGCCCTCTGCTCCTCTGATACAACTGATGTGACAAAGTATGGCAACAGTATTACCATGGCACTAAAGGATTATTACTCCACAGTGCCCATTATTTGAAATGGAGTTACTCAGCACCACAAAACAGCTAGGAGTGTTCTGCAGTAACACAGTAAATAACCCGTGTCATCTCTGTATCTACACCTTTTGCAGGAGCAGACACAGGGCCAATCTGAAAACAAATCTAAAGGTGCTATAATAATGCTGGAATGACATGCCTCTTAAGCTGTTTACAGCTGACAGACTAAGTGAAATGGTTTGACAAGGGAGAACACAGTATGTGTTGACAGCCCTGTTTAGTTCATATTTGAAAGGCAAAATTAAAGTCATATTTTTACAAGGTGCAGGATTCTGCTCACCTGAAGGACATTCTCTTCAGCAAGGCATGGTATTAAGCCTCTGCCATCCTCCTCCTCCTGTCTCCCATTTTATGTGTAGGCCACTAAGTGGCACACCTGAAAAACCAGTCCTGACTGCCTATCTCAGTAATTGCTCGTGAAAACGTATCATTTAGAAAAGTATGGAGAAAGTAACAGTGAGAACAGCCATAAATGTTCACCCTCCTTAATGTAGGGGAGCACAGCAACAAATGGGCAGCATTTGGCTTTTCTTACATCAGGCAGCACCGGCAGGAAAGAGCAAACAAAGGCTGAGTACAAATCCCCTCTGTTCACAGAGACACCTTTCAGTTGATTACAGGATATAAGAGAAAAACATAAAGACACGGTGAATCCTGAAAAAAAGCAAATAAGAGCTAAGGTAGGTCAGAGGAAAGGGCTGGAGACAGGCACTGGGAAAAGCAGAGCTGTTTGGCAGGACTTACACAGCTCTAAGGCAGAGGGAAGGCTCAAAGGACAAATGATGGCCAAAAAATGAGCTCTCACTTCCTACCTGGTCCTTGCTAAACCCATTAGTTGACAGCAAACAGAAGCTCTCAGCAGCTCTTGTGGTGGTCAGTGAGAATAATTTGGTGGACTCTGACCAGCTATCAAAGAGGTTTCTCCACTGCAGAAGTTCTTGCTGTTACTTGGCCCCTGACTGTCAGAGGCCATGGGAAGCCAGGAGCATTTCCCTACCCTCCCACTCAGAGACAGAGCTCTGTTAGCATAGGGCAGGTGGCCCTGAGGAGGGAAGAGCCAACATCTGCCGTTTCTTTTCTGTGTATAAGCCCAGAGCTCAGCCGCTGCAATGCCAGTCAGTCCAGCTCTTTCTAATGAGCCCTGCAATTGCTGAAAATGAGCCCAAAGTGGCCAAAAGAAATCATCTCACTGAGGGGAACCACCAGGAAAGCATGAGGAATGTTCTGCACTTGGAAGCACAGGATGCCATTGCCTTCACATTGGGCTGGCTCTATCAGCTGAGCCAAACAGAGCCAGGGAGCTGGCAGCACCTGCCTTACAGCTGAGTGGAGAGCTGCATCCAACTGCAGTCTCAGTCCAGACTTCCCACGAAGTGGCCCCAAACAGTTCCAGTCTCCATGTCTGGAGCCCACTGGCAGATCACAAACAGGGACTGCACAAAACTTCTGGTTGAAGCTGCGGTTCAGGAATCGGAATGGTGTGGAGTGGAAGTGTTTTTTCAAACTAATGGAAGTTTTGCCTACATATTTCTTCCCCCACATGAAGGTCATCAAATGTTCCTGTGCCAAATGTTAGAATTGATGCCATCCTAATGAACTCTGAAAACATTTTCCTGTCAAAGCAAATAGAACAAGTTGACATCACTGATCCCAGCATCGACCAAAGAGGAAAAACAAACAAACCATCAGTTAAAAAACCAGAGGGGTTTTTGTGCTCTAAGTTCAAGGATGTGAGTCCAGCAGTGCAATGACAAAGGGGAGCATGGTGCAGATGACAAAAGGGTTACACTCACAGCAAAGAAACTTGGTCCTGAGAAAAAAAAAATTGCCTCAGCATCAAGGTCAGGAATATCTGGGGTCCCCCTGCTCCTACTATGGGGCACACAAGATCCCTTGTGTCTGAGCTGTGCTGGGTTATTACCTGCAACATGTGCCACAGGCTAGGACCTGAGTGGAGAGTGAAACCTAGAACTAAGCCCTGTCAAAAGTTGCAAAATGATTACTCTTAAAAGCAAGACAGCAGCTCTCAACTTGTCTACCAAGAAACTTTTTCTCTCCTGCTTAAGCTGCCTGAACTTGCAGCCTTCACTTCCTCCATCTCCCAGGGGATCTCCCAAACCATCTATCCAAGTATAAACCGTGGAATGGCAACCCTGCTACAACTGGATGCAAGTACAAAGGAAGCATATCTTACAGCTACACTAAAATGGGGTTTGGGAAATCCAGAGACATGTCTTCCTTCTAACACATGGTTTCTCTCTGTCCTTTGGCAAATTCGTGAGATCATTCCACATGGGAAATAACCATACCTTCTCCTTTGCCTCTCCTGCTTGTTCAGAACTTTGGAACAGAGCTCATCTGGCCGTGCACTGTTTCTTGCAAAGAAATGTTGGACAATAATCTTTCTAGGTAGCTTGGTATGGTCAGTATACAACTAATTAAAGCCATTTTGCCATTCCCACAGCAAAGAGGAAAAGACACAGACTTTCTTCAGAGTGCACAGTGGGTATGCAAGCCTGGTGAAAGTAG
Organism: Petroica traversi; assembly: GCA_025920805.1. Lineage (NCBI taxonomy): Eukaryota > Metazoa > Chordata > Aves > Passeriformes > Petroicidae > Petroica > Petroica traversi. Next base: position 5,454,107 of record JAHLSL010000073.1, read on the forward strand.
GTAGGTACCAAGAACTGACAAAATTCCAGAATTAATGTTTCTTTTCAGCTTCTCTGGCCATTTTGTGAGGGGGATTTTTCACAGAAATTGCTATAGGATAGAGGTCTTGTTGAAAAGTACAGCATTAAATTTGAGAATAACGACAGAGGAACCAGACCAGAAAGGGTGATACATACTTTGTTGTCCTTACATCAAATACATTTCCATTTTATGTACTGTTTTAATTTCCAGTTCTCCTATGCTCACCCTGTGCCATCACCCATGCTTTTTGAACTTAAAGGTATTATCTCAGCTCCCATTTCTCCAAAAGTCAGTTCTAATCTCAGTCACTCTCCAGCCCTGCAGTTTTCCTTCTCCTTGACAAGCCTGACCACTTAAATTTCTATCAGCTCAGACAACATTTGCCCACACCCCTTTCTGTTCCTATCTCATTTCTTCCCCTTCCAGTTTTTGTGATGCCATCATACATCTATGCCAGCACAGAGCATGCAGCAGCAGACATATAGATCCTGGCTGTGTTCAGGAAAGGGGAAAGGTTGAAGTGAATAACACCCCGTGTATGAATGATTTCCTTGCTTGCCATACTACAGTGAGCTGTGCTTTCATACACTGTGATGGATGTGAGTTATGGGTCACTCCCTCACTTGTGAAAATAAATGTATAACACTTGCCAATTGTTATACTGTATATTACAAAATTCTATCATTGAAGATTTATGCACTTAGCAGGCCAATCACACAAACAGTACAGGTACAGCACAACAGCTCTACCACCAGGGTTTTCTTCCCATTGAGACAGACAGACACACAATCACCCTTAGCCATAAAGTGGTGCTGCATTATCCAGAGGGGGACATTTTATGGACAAAGAGTTTATCATATCCAGAATTTGCCTTGGGTGCAGTAGACTTAGCATGTGTCAAGTAATGCTTAAGTGATTTGCTGAAGTGGCCTAATAGCACAAAACACTCCTGGCTCAATTTGCTTATAAATGCATTTCAAGGCTCTGATTGAAGTCTGTAGTGCCCTAAATGGTCTGGGACCCGGTTATTTAAAAGATACCATCTCTCTTTATAAATTTTATGTGGTAATTGAGAACTACCAGTTGGTTTCTTTTCCTGGGTGGGACAGTGGGATGTCTTAAACAGGAGATACATGAGCCTGGAACCTGTCCTCATCAGCCTTTGGACACAACAGTGCTCCAGAGGACTATTTCAAGGAGAAATAGGAAGCTGATCTCTTCAGTGTGACAAACGTCAGTTCATCTCTTGAATGGTCTTTTACATCATGTATGTTAGAAAGAGGGCCTGGCTGAGACTGGCCATGTGTTCAGAAAAGCTATTCCAGAAACATTTTTCTCTTTTTCCTGTAACCACAGAATCAGTGTAAAGGTGCAAAATTTGCACTCCTGCATGCACCACCTGTACCACAAGGTCTGAGCTTTCCTTGAATCCAGGTAATGTCACCAGAGAGACTGGATTCCACCTCCTGAAGGCTCCCTTAAAATCCTCACAGTGCCACTGGCACACTTTAGCTAATGAGAGTGTGTCCTGACCACTGCATTTTATTTACAACCACGAGTTCCATTTCAGGTTCACTGGCACTGGCATGAGCTGCTGAAGCACTGGATGCCCTTATCTGCTCTCTTCAGGGAAACAGATACATAAAATACATAAGATAGCTGGGTTTTAAGATTAAATGCTACAAACACAGATTAAATTACATGCTCTTCATTCCTTTAAGGAACTCTTTTTCATGGCATTCTGTTGCAAGTTTTCAAAGTGATTTCTGCTTCCACTCACATTTAGAAGCATTTAAAACACAGCAGAGGGGGAATGCATTAGTGGGCAGAACTGGCCACATGAAGTCCAAGCCTGCCCCCCAGCCACTCCTGAACCTCAGCTGAGCCCACCCAGGGCTGTACAGGCCCCTCCAGGGGGTACCAGAGGGGTCCCCAGCAGTGGAGAAAGGCAATCATGGCCCAGCCTCTTCTCAAAACCAAAATACTGACACTTAGGATAATCAAGAATGAAAGCATTGCCTTCATCTCTGTTTCCATGATGCCAGCAGAGACTGTCTGGTCACCTTCTTGAGAGGAAGCTTGATTACTTGTCTTTTCAGGAAGGCTGCCCTGATGAAAAGGAAGCAAAAAAGACAAATAGCCACCTACAGGCTAAGAGCCTCAGTGGGTTGTTTTGCTGTTTGCTTTAGTTCACTGGCTTAAAAGGGTCAGCAACCCTCATCCTGAGGACCCTATTAGTGAAGTAGCTTTGAGCAAAATGTATAATTAACCTTTGGAACTCGCTGTAGCAGGATATCATTGAGGAAGCACATGAGAAAGATTTTAATTTTTTTAAGAGGGATTGTATATAGGCAAGTCTAAGGACACAAATATCAGTGTTTTTACCACAGAGAATTCACTGGTTACAGCCACCATGCACTGTGCTTCTGGGAAAGGAGAATTAAAAAAAACAGGGACTAATAATAAATTCTTCACTCACTTAAATAGTAGGTGAATAAAATGAGCAAAACCAGTAAGATGTATCCAGACTGCTCAGATCCTTCAGAAAGTGCCACTCACGAAGGCAGGAATGGAAACTACAGTTGGTGAATGGATATTTGACCTATTCCATTGTGACAAATTTTGTGTCCAGCTCTTTCCTGCACATTCACTCAGTTTCTAGCTCCCATGGGATGGCCTTTCACAACCTTTGAATAATTAACAAAATGTACATAAACCCAGGCTGACCACAAAGATATAAGAGTCAAGTTGAAAGTAATAAACATACAGAGAAGATTTTAAAGAATCAGGCACCAACTGAAAACATTTTGTTTTACTGTGCAGGAGACTCACATGGCCTCTGCTAAGAAGGACCGACTGACAAACCTGCCTGAGAATGACATCCTTCAAGTGACTTCTGTCATACTTAGACTTACATACATAGAAAAACTGTAAAATCCCTGGGTTAGAGGGACAGGACAGCAGACAGGACACACGGGATACTTGGAATGCACTGACATTTGGAGTATTTTGAAGCAGTAAGATTCACAACTCTCCCTCAGCACAGGGAAGGTCTGAAATGTGCAGCACATGCTGAACCATCAATATTCTGGCAGTGAGAGTGCTAAGGATCTGGGCAGACAGGAAGCCTGAAATTGTCCCATTTTATTACCATTAGAATAAAAACAATAAAACAAGAAAACACGTCTTTAGCACTTGTGAGTGAACTTATCAGAGAGGTAGAAATCGTATATTGTTAGAAATCTAGTGTCATGTAACCAACTCCCTGGCATTCACAGGGCTCTATCCTCACATCTATCAATCCATTCCAGCTTTGAACAGGTAAGCCTTAGATTTGATCCAAAGGATGTTCAAAAGCTAATAAATAAATAAATAAAGTGAAGTTTTGATTTTAACTCCTCTCAATTCAAAGCCAAAATGTTGTCATGTGTAGTGGTGTGGAAAAAGCCCAAACCTTAACAAAAGCCCCTACAGTCCTGTGAAATACAGAAAGGGAAACTGTGCTGTGAGTTCTGACATTAATAAAAACACAAATGGATTGATTCTAGAGAGTTTATTGAATAAAATTTACTTAGGTTCCTTTTGTTTTGCTTTGTTTTAACGATTGCACACCACTTAATTTTTATGAGCTCGATTATGCCTTTAAGGCACATTCCAGCAGAGGGCTGAGGTGAAAAAGCCTCTCCAGGGAGGATGCAGCAGAAGGAAAAGCCTCTGGGATGTGCAGGAGTTCAGCTAATCCTTTCTAGGCATGTGTTCAGCATTACCTACTTGCAGCTTTTGCACTTCCCAGTGGAAAAGCAAATCTCTGGGCCAATGGCTAAGAAGTTTCTGCCTCCTTCAGCCCACTGTGCCCAGGTACGAGAGGGGCTGATTTAAATCCCTGTCAGGCCTAAAATCTGCTGGCTTTTTTGTGAACATGTTATTCAACTCAGGGACCCCATCCCATCGCCAAACCTTAGAAGGATGCAGATGATGCACCTCCTGTATTGCACGGCAGTCAACGCTGGCAAGTTCATAAAAACACTACATTTCTCACTCTAGAGACTGTATTAGTACTTAAAACATGGGAAATATTTAACTCAGACCTAAGAATGAACTGGCCCTCTCACCTGCCCAAGAGACCAAGTTGTAACTAACACTGAAGGTCTGAAGTTCTTTGACCCCAAGGCTGAAGTACTCCAAACACCTCAATCTCTTGATAAGCAGGTGCTACTCCTTCCACTTCACTTGCCAACTAAGACGACTATTCATTTCCTCAGCACAACAAGCTTTTAGCAATTGGAAAGGATACCCACTAGAAATGGCATAAAACATTGTTCATAATGTTTGGGATCCTTGAAATAACGTCTAAGAAAATTCCACCAGGTGCTAAAACAATTCCAGCTTCTCAAATGCAGCTTCCTCCTCCTTAGTGCTCTTGCATATTGCAATGTACATTCATTTCCAGCAATTAGGTACAAGTCCTTGCTTTAATCCATGAATGCAAAAACCTTTCCTTCAGACTCACTTTGAGAAAGAATTTTGGAGTCCTAAAATGCAATGTGCACCACCTGGGCTTCCCAGGGTCTGCCATCACAGTCCCTGCAGCAAACAACCAGGCCTGGGTGGCAGCAGAGGGACAGATCTGCTGCTTTCCTCCTGGACTGCTCCAGCTGAGCTGCCCCACATCCTCTTGCCTGGGCACACAGGAGTTGTGTGTTGAGCATTCAGTCCATGTTTTCCTTCCTTTTGCCCCCATCCTTCCTTTACTTGGTGTCCCAGTCAAACACCATATTTCAAGGTATGTTTGGAAGGGTACAAAAAGTCAACCTGGACAAAAGAGCGTGGAAATTCAAGCTGAATTTAGAAACAAAAAAAACCTCCCCAGCTCCTAGATTCAGAATGAATGAGAAATGCCCATATTTACTGTTAATTCCTACAAATGTCCTGCCACCAGGAATGGGCAGCACCCTGGTGAGAAGCTGTCCCAATGGTCCCCAGCGCTGCCACCCAGGAGGGCTCCTCCAAGGTGAGGGATAAAGGAACAGCAGGACTGATACTGTGTCTAATGTGGCACAAGGTTCCCTCGGCACAACGTGCCCTGGCTAATGAACGCACTGCCCCAAGTGCAAACAAGCCAGGAAAGGTTCTGTTTTCAAAGCAAACGTATTGCACTTCAATGGAGATTTTTTTTTCCCCCCTAAAAAGTTTTAATATACACACTAAATTAAGCTTGAGAAAAGGGGACATTTCATCTTTAATCTATTTACTTCTGAATATTTAACATACAATTCTGGCACCAATCACCAGATTTAACTGGAAAATTACTCACTAATCTGTTTGCTTATTTGGAATAATTGGGTAGGCTGCCAGGGAAGAGGATTTCCTACCCTGTTTAATATCTCAGTTAGTAGTCCAATTTCAGCTTGGCGGCATAATTACTCTGACAGAGCTGTAGCCACAGGGCCTGTGAGTGGGGCTGCTTTTTAAACCGTAAATTATGGAGGATTAGCATTTATGAATTTTAAATCAGGGCTGTGGTAGGAGACACTAAAGCTGCTTAGAGCTTGCAAACCACTGCATTCAATCACCAGTCATTAACACATTCCTTCCCAGGACTTTCTGCAATCACCTTTAATAAAAAGGTGTTTTCTAATTTGATTTAAAATATTGTGGCTCTGTGTCTCTAGTGTAGCACCAGGGAAAGGGAGACGCACTTTCCAGGCAAAAAAGCACCACAATTTAATTTGTCCCTGGTTTACCTCCCACATAAGATGTTAAAGGTGCTATCTCCTCTGCTTGAGTCCTACCATTTCTTCTACCAGATGGATAACACGTGGTTTGGTCCCCACTAAAACAATTTAAAAAATTAAAAACTGCTGAAAACCAGAGCAGCAATGTGGCTGATTGGCAGAGATCTGAACCCTGCTGTCTCTGTCGCTCAGGAGCTTTGGCTTGTGAGCTCTCAACTGTTGTGTTTGCCTGTCAGGCTCACGATGAATCATTATGGGGTAAATCCTTCCTTTGATGTAGGCATGTAACTTCTTTTAAGGCCAATGAGAGTTATGTACATGCACTGAGGGCAGAATATTTCATGCCCTGAAGAAGTCTTAGGGAAAAAACCTGCCAAAAATCACACCGCTTTGAACTTGGAAGTTGCTCCACTTGGGAGTCTAAAGAGCTCTGAAGCCCTAAGACATGCATCCAAATGCAAATGCTGAGCCCTTCTTCCTCCCAAACATGTGCATCTCTCCCTCTGTCAGCCTACAATTCAGCAGGGGGTTTGAGTTAGTCCTTCACATGACCCTTTCAAAGACCAAATCGTAGGAAACCTACAATTTTTACACTGGGAATTTTCATATATTAAATGATATCTATATGTGTCAATAAAAATGCATAGATACAGAGAGCCTCCTACCACAAAACAGAAGGCATGACTGAAACTGAAATGCAATGAAATAAGAAAAGGGGGAAGAGGTGGCAGATTCGACAGAGCAAAACTTGATCCAGCACCTGTCACTAAAACCTGGTGTAAAAGGGAGCCTAAGTGAACTTCTCCCACAATATCCCTGTGCAATTAGTTCAGAAACTCAGAAGATCTCTGTGCTCTCAAAGCTGCCTCTGTGAAGGGGCAGAGGGAATTCCCTGGATTGTTCAGCCATGGGATTTGTGCACCCTCCTGAGAGTCACTCAGCACTGACCTCTGACACAAGCAGGATACCAGCTGATGATGCATTGCACTGCAATCAACAGTGCTATTCACTGAAGCAACCGGATGATTTAGGATTCCCAAACCTCATTGAAAGTCGCTGGAAATTAGGCACTTTGAAAAGTTGACACTTTTGAAAATGCCTTTTAATCTCCCAAATTACTCAATGCTTTTGAAAACTTTACTCATGCTAAGTACTTTGGGGGCCTCAGTCAGTGAAAGCTGAACTGAAAGATGCTAAGGAAGGACCATTTACACAGAGCCCTGCTCAGCTCTTATCTCCCTTCTGTCCTCCCAGCAACAAAAGACAGAAGGAGAACGGAGCTCTGGGCAACACCAGCCTGTGCCAAGAATTAGTCTGACAGAGTGGCAGGTCCCCACACCCTATTAAGGCTACTCAGACAGAGGGATTTTCTTCCCTACTGCACCCTGAGTAGGTTTTTCCTAGCTGACCTCCTTCCTCTGAAGGCTGAGTGGTGCCACCACTTCTCCCCAAACCACAAGAAAAACACAGCCTTTGCTGCAACAGGAAGAACATTTTGATCATACATTGAACAATGCAAACTGTCCATGTCTGAGGAACCAGCTCCATGCATTGCCCCTCCTTCTAACCTCTCTTTGCCTCCACATAGCTGAAAAGCATTTCCTAGTTCTACTTTTCTGATTGCACCACAGTATTCTCACTGATTATTGTGTGTGATCTCTGGGTGTATGCATACAACAGGGGGGAATGTTCTGGGAGCAGGGGAAAAGCAGCAACATCTCTTTAGCATTCAGGATCTGAGAGGAACTTCTGAGTATTTTTTGTCCTTTTGAGGAGCAGTTAAGGGCAAAGAATGAGCATGCACAGGTGACCAGGATGAAATCCTCCCCAGAGCATATATATGAGACTTATTAAGTGCTGCTTGTCTAGATCATGAATTGAGATTTCAAGAGGTGGCAAGACCTGGATGTGGAGCATGATGCATGTCAGGACTCACCTGGTCCCTAACAAACCAGAGCCCAGCCTCTGACTAAGAGGGCTATTCTTTGCCTGAGCCCAAAGTTCAGTGAGCCAGCCACACCTTATCTAAAACACCTCTTCAAACACACTCATCCGTGTCATCTATCATACTGTGGGAGGGGACAAGGAACTGCAGAAAAAAAGCCATTTCAGTTGCTGAGCATTGTTTGGAAAAGCACCAAACAGCAGGACATTCCCCAAAGGGCTGTTCGAGTTGGCTTTGGGAGCATTGCTGTGATCTCTGCAGAGACAACATAAGGGCTACAACGGAGGCCAGATTCAAAACCCTGACAATCAGAGTCTGAAAGGAAAAAGCCCAAACAATTTAGACTCAACTCCTACACAGCATCTCTAAGAAGCTTCAATCCCCCAGCATCTGGGCAAAGAGCTAAGGCACTTTCTTATTCCCCTCTGTACTATGTGCAATTGCCTCAAAATGTTGGCTGTAGCCAGAGTTACATTTTAGTCCCCATAAATCAAAGGAAGTGGAATATCCTCTGCATTTAATGTCTGCATTTCTTATCCCACTGGGTTTTTCTCTATGGCCCTGAAAGTACCTCAAAACTTGCAAAAGGAGAAAAACTTCTTCTCCCAAGGCACGGGGAGAAGTTGCACCATATATATATATATATATATATATATATATATATATATAAATATGCACACACACAAGTGCCTGATAAAAGTTTGACTTTGGAAATCTCACTTCAGTATGCTTAATATGCTTCCTCTGCCTGAGAAATGTATAATGTATAAAGCAATCCTGACTGCCTCCTTCTCAAAGCCACCTGAACAATCTCCTTTCATTGGCCATGGGGCTTTACAAGCAGCTCCTCTGTATCACCAGGTGGCTCAGATATGGCCTCACTTTTCTGCCACTGCAGCTAGAAGCATTTTAGACCTTTTACAACTTTACCTCCAAAAGGTTGGCTGCTGGCAAACAGAGCCACCCCCATTTCCTCTGACACATGAGAGGATCCACTGCATTTCTGAGTCCCTTTCAATGTTGTACCAAGACTGAATTCTTCTCGCCTTGATTGGGAAAACGTTCAGTGAGATGCTGTGGACAAGAGAGCCCCTAAATAATTAAGAGCTGCATTTGCTCTTAGCTGGTTACACTGAGTATGGTATCAGTAGCAAAACTGCAAAAAATCTTCCAGCATGCATTGTTTAGTTGTGAAGGGAATGATGGTGATTGCCACAGGTAACTAAATGTTCTTTTTCCTGAAGGAAACATAAAAGGCTACTGCATGAAGACTGGTAGTATGAGCTACACAGAGTACAATACTCCACAGGCTCAAAACCTGTATAATTTAATAGTTTTGCAAAGTGTAGCCTTTTGTCATTATTAAGAAGTGATATGAGATCCACCTCTAAAGGAGGAAGAGCCAGTTTAGCTCATCTCACCCATCCAGAGCAGCAGGCCTTGGTGGCCATGGAAGATAGGTGATATCCTTTTGCAGAGTTCCAAACACAGAATCACTCAGGGCATTTTATTGCCAGCAACTCTACAGACAATAGTGCACTGGCCCCTCAAGCCCTGCTTCATGATGCAGTGAAACCAAGTGTTTCCCATTGGTTTTTATAACACTTTTGGTCTCACAGCACATGGCAAAATTACTGTCTCAAAATGATGCAGCATGCTCAATACTTCACTGTAACCTTTCAGTTCATGTGTGAATTTCCCTCACTTCTATGAAGCCATGAACCTGATGAACACCAGCTGAGACCATTTTCATTATTGCTAAGGGGATAGCTAACGAGTCAAAGCACATAAGCCATTTCTCATGTATAGCTTGATATACCTGTATACTCTAAGAGACCATAATCCCATAAAGCCCAGGTTTCAAAATAATTCTCTCATTGGAAAACACGTGGGACTCATCACTGAAAAATTTACTGATCAGGGTTGTAGATCTGCAGAAATTCTGTGAGACAGGAGATCAATGATCAGGCCACCTAATCACACCCTGGGCAGCAAAAGCCTTAGCACTGTCCTACAAGCACAGGAGTCACAGGAGAATTTTTGCCACGGTTTAGCTGTGCCTGTTGCAGGACAGAAAAGGAAGGACAAAGCTGATGTGAATCCTGTGAGGACAACCAAGCAAGGTTACAAGGAGACAATCCAGATACCACTGCACAGGGTCACATCTCAGATGTGCCTTATTGAAATGTTAAAACTCTTCAGGACACCTTTTTATTACTCTAAGTGGTTGAAAGCCTCCCTCTGCTTCCCAGATTAACCTGGGAAAAAGCTACTGAGGCAGGGAGAGCTTCAGCTCAGAGGATCTCACACATGGAGATGCAGCAGTAAAATTCTTTGAGCTACATTTTCTATAAAGGTCTTAGTGCGTATATTTAGGACGTTGGACTCTGCAAGAAATTCACAAGTTCTTACCATGCTCAGATGGAGAAAACACTTCAGCTGCAAAAACAACATCTCCCTCATGTACCTCCTTGTACATAACAGACAATTTCTCCCACAGGCAAGCTGAGAGAACTATAAGGTCTTTTTTCCCTTGCCAATGTCTGCCAGATGGTACCAACCAAGATAATCCTAAGTTCTGGAAAAACACTACTGAAGGAACTGTCCTATGGGAAGGGGAGTGTAGAGTATGCAAATAGGGTCTCTGGAGGGGTCCCACTCCAGCATCACTCCCTGAGCATCAGAAGAAAGCAGGACACTCTTCTCTTCCTAAATCTTCTGCTGTTAGTAAGAACATCTACACTGTAAAGTTCCTCCCTTTGTCTACCAACCTTCAAAACACAAAGTTTTAAGAGTGACACTTATAGACTGCAGATTAAAACTGATTTATTGCACCAAAAGGATCCTGAGTCAGATCCACAGCTGGCATGACTGACTTCAGTGCAGTAGGCTGATTTCTACTGCCTGAGGATCTGCTCTTCCACAGTTAGTGACATCTCAATTTCCTTTTTAATAAGCAACAGGCCCTGTTATAATGGGATATATGGAAGGAGAGATGTAAAAGCTTATAATGTGAAAATTGATTATCATGTACTTCAGACTATTTCCTGCTGTGCCCTTTGTTTTGGTATGCGTGTTTCATTTCATTACTCCGAGCTGTTCACCGTCTCTGAGCTACACTATGAAATACATTAATTATCTCATTATCTTTGGGGCAAAACCTTCAGTCCTTCTTAAAAACCATATTCACTCAAAACCTTCTTTGGGCTCATTAGGGATTCTGAGTGTGATGAGAGAGGACAGGACTGCAGATACATCACAGCACACACCAGATAAGATTTTGGTTCTGTTTGTGTTTCTGTCACTTAAAATATATATTTTTAAAAAACCCCATTACCACAGCTCAATATAGGTTTGCCTTTTGTTTAAAAATGTCCAAAATAAAATTGCTCTCAAGTTCCCAACTCATATGGCAGTGTGAACCCATAAGAACTTAGTAACCCATCAAGGCTTAGTAATAAACTTCCAAAATAGAAGAGACAGGAAATGACAGGTAACTTTACTAATAGCCCTACCAGAAGGTGCCACAGAAATATGGCAATGTCAGCATCCTGAATTAACCACTATATCAGATAAAAATAATATAATACTTTTATTTTCATAAATAAATCTTAATTAAGAAAATGTCTTCTCAAAGCATAAAGTAGAGGAAGGTAGGAAAAAGATCTCCACAAAAACCTGTGTCACACACTCTCACACTTTGAATTTAAGATCGGGTTGGGGTCATTTTGTAAAGAAAATAATGTTCCAGGCCCATCACAATTTGTGAAAGTCAGGTTAGAGTAAAAGCAAAATTCCCCATTGTCCTCACAAGATTTCTCGCCCTGTTCTTTTGTGAATACGCTAGAATGGGTGATGGATGGGAGGCTGCCCCTTTCTAGAGTCCTTGCTGTGTTTTGTGATAACTCATTATATTTCTTTCTTTACAAATAGCCCCATTAACGCTCCAGAATTGAACAGAATCATAAAGCTTGAAACATCCCACTCCCATTCCACTGGAGCTAGAGGTATTGTTTCATGAATTACAGAGCTGCCAAAACCTGATTTATCCAAGCGAAGCCTTCAAAGCCGAGTCACAGATATTTATTTATTTATTTGGGATTGTAAAAGAAAATACTTTTTTACTGAGATAAGGATGATATAACCTAGCTACAGCTTTATTTAAATTGAATTATGTCTCTTTTATATTTCTTCAACAATATGGTTGATGGAAATGTTTTAGTCCTTGTTTTTTTGGAGCTGAACTAAAAACCTTATTAAACCATTTATAGAAAATTTACAAAACAGAAGAGAGTCAAGCTCTTTCAAAGTCTCTGTGGCCTCAAAACCTTATATATTCTGAGATTAGATGTCACTCTTAGTCAGATGATTCTAAACAAGACAACTATAATCCTCTCTGTTATGGAGATATTTATTTTTGTCTGAAAAACTTCAAAGCAGGCCGTGACAGATAATCAAAATCAAAATTTGCATTCCAATGAGAATTTCTTTTTAATAAAGAAGAATAATTCTCACAGTTCCTCTGTGAAGGAGAACTGAGCTTACTTACTTCAGGTTTGGGGGTTTGGGGCCTGGGGTTTTTTTGGGGTTTTTTTTAATATCTCCCATTCGTTGTTATTGAATAAAGTTTTTGCAACTTTTGGGAAGAAATGCTGCATCAAGTCAAGAAATACAGCAATGAAACCCAAGCACTGCAATTTTTTTTTCAGAATTTTTCCCCAGAATGAAAAAACAGCCAGGGATTACCATCAAGATATAGACCTACAACTGCCTTCCTGGGTGAACACTCAACAATGTTTTCTGCAGGGAACCGAAGCCAGCATTCAATGGAAGCTGAGAATGCCTGGGCAGGGAAGGAACCTGACTTTCCATGTGTGCTCACTGTTTGAAATATGTTTCTATGTTCCCTTTTTGCATTGGTAGTGACAGGGGGGTGCTCTGTCTGTGGAGCAGGACCTGAGCATGGCAAACCCTGCATTGCACCAAAATATCTGATACTTTAAACACATTTGGAGCATCTCCTCGGGGGCAGCTGAAAACACCCTGCATCCTTACAAGCTGGAAGTGCTCAGCCACGGCTGCCAGCTCACCTGGGGGGGGCTGTGACAGTGATATTGTCCTACCTACCCCATTCCCTCTGGGAAACTGCTTTTGGGAAGGAGAGACATTTGGGAGAAAATGCAGTGCAATCCCTGAGAGCCAAGACCACTGCTGGTTGGCTCTTTACAGGGGCTATGCACAGTTAGGGGAAGGTGCTTTTCCATTTCCAAGTAAAGCACCAGCCTGGCCTGAACCTTGCTGTTGCACAGATCCCTTTCAGAGTCCTTTCAGAGTACTGCTGTTTCCTTCCTCTCAATATTATTAACAAAAACAAAATACCCAGAACCAAAGATACACTTAAATCTGTTCATAGAACTATACCAGAGCTTCCAGATTCCCAACTTCTACCAACAATGCTGAAATGGTGATACCATTCCCCTTTCTGGTGCAAACTTCCTCCAATGCCACTTCAGCGGTCCTTTTCTCCTCCCAGAGACACACTCAGATAAAAATGTCTGCATGTCTCACAGGTGGGACTGGTCAGATTTTGTTTACCTGTTAATAGTTCACAGAAATACACAATTTGCAGGCCCCAAATCATCAGTTTCTTCAGTTACTCATTTACACCCCAAGTCAGCTCTTCTCTACAAAGAGTTTCCTGTGTGGAAATCAAGGCCAGCTGCAGCAAGAAGAGTGAAAAGCAGCACAGTAACAAGGGTGGTCCAGCAAACCTACAACACTTTTGCCAAGAGCTCCGGAAAGGGCAGCACAGAAGCGCCCTTCAATAGAAATAACCTCAGGCTCCCACTCACTGTCACTGGGGCTTTGTATCAGAGGAATCCACTTCATTCCCTTGGAAGTGAAAGGCAGAGCAGGACAAGGTGCCAAGAAACTGGGTTCCGTCTGGTGGGACTTTCTGAAGAAGCAGAACAGCTATTTACATTTGTCTGGGGCAAGCCAAAGAGGCAAGAGGCATCTGAGAACAGCATCCTGCCAGCCAAAGTGGCCACGCAGCACCTCACTGAGATACAGCCTGGAGAGCAATCTTTGCTCTCAACACCTCTCCCTGTCCGGGCTTGTGTAGTCCCCTGGATGCAAAGCTGATTTTGTACCTCCTTTCTTATGTAAATGAGATACTAAAACACTTCTCAGATCCTCTAAGGCAAAAGGGCTGCCTGTAAACTACAAAATCTCACTTTTGTGTGTCGGGCTGGTCAGCTGGTCCAACCAATCCCTTTCCAATTTGCTGGGATTTATTTTAACGTTTCCTTTTCAGGCATTGCATCCTGGCCCACATAGGTTTTCATTCACTGTTGCACAATTGCTTTGTTAGCAACTCTATTTATTTATGAATTGTTTTGTTAGTGGTCATTCCAGAACAGCACTGTGTTGAAACACATATGAAGGGAATATTAAAAAAAAATTGTGACTGCACATTATATGGGCTACTTTGATATTCTGATCTCACCCCATTTAAGTACAATTCTTGAAAGTGAAGGACAGTGGTGTGAGTCAATCTCAGTTAAATGCTAGCTTTGCTCATTTAGCAATGCAATGGGCACACTTGGCTGTGTTCACTAAAATCTTGTTTGATACCAATTAAGCCTTAAAAAAGTCCATTAATAGTCTGAATGTCTCCCAAACCCACTTTTCAATTTATTTTGAAAAGACTCAAAGTTGGATAAAACTGAAAAAATCTGCCAAAGATTCAGTGAAAAGGGGCTGATTTGGGGAAAAATGGTAGTTTTAATAATGATAAACCTCTGCGTACCTTTAAAGCATGGCTCTAAATCTGTCTCTATCCTCTTTACATCTTTAACTTTATCCTGTGTAATGCACTAAGCACAATTTTCTTCTTGGAACTATCTCTTATAATTGAAACTTTCTTAAAGGGCTACTGAGGAAGAGCAGTCAGGACTTCAAAACGTGAATTTTTTTCCTTGGATACACCATCTCCATTTCAGATCTTCCATCTGGGGCCTATTCAGTGTCAGCCTTTATTTGATGGGAATGGATTGCCATGATATTTGGAAGAGCAGAAAAAGGAGGAATATTTCCTCTTCCACCTTCCAATCACACTACCTCATGGATCATCAAGCCTTTATTCCATGCCTTGCTGAGACATAATTTTTGAGGCCATTTACTCCTTTGGTAGGAAGGCTTGCTTTCACTCTTGTCTTTTCACGACAAAACAAAAAGATTGCAATAACGAGACCCAACCCCTGCAGCCTGCCTTCGTTTATTTTAAGTTTTTTGGGTTTTGTTTCTGAAACTCCCACAGATCCTAATTCCCGCTGAATAAGGGCATGCTTACATCTCACTTGCAAAAGTACACCACAAGATTGGCTAGAAAAAATAACGTAGGCTAAAGCAGAGAGTATTTTTGCTGAGGGCTGCCAGAGCACACCCTTGGGACAGCAGGACCCTGGTGGCCAACATGACAGACACTGAGCAGAACAACAACCACATTTTGGGGAGCTGCCCTGACAAAGCTTCAAGTGGCACCAGGGTACCTATTATGGCTGCTCCTCTATTTCTAAGCAAAATGATATCAAACACACAGAAAAGACAGCCAATAATGAGAAACTTGCAGCTGTTCTCGAAGAAAGACTTTTTTTTATTGTACCCCAATCCAAAATACTTTAAACCAGTTTTATCAATAGCGATAAATCAGTACGATGATATGGTATCTCTTTAATCTTTTCTAAAACAAAATTTTTTGAACTTTTGAGCATGGCCTTCCCAAATGGGTTAGGTCTTCTAAGACAGCATCAAACCTTCTTTTCCTTGCTTCCCATGTCAGCCCGAATCCCAATAGTTATGAAGCATAAAAAAAAGTTCAAAGTAAAATATAAATTACCATCCCCTTCAAACACAAGTAGAAGTCTTATTAAGTCTCTAGTGCTTGAATCACGTCCCATGTCTGTTCTTTAGACCTTTCTTCCTTTGTGAGGCATAAATGGACACATCTTATTGATTTTCTTTCAACCTGGATCACCTCGATTGCTGTGAATATGGCAGACAAATCCAACTCATTCTCCCGCAGGGAACGAGGAAGAATGCAGACGAGAAGCTGGGGAAAGTCTTCTCACAGTGGGATACCAGGAGTCATTACGCAAAAAAACCAAGTCTAACTGCTTGTAATTCCAAGACCTTTTTCTTTTCAGCTCCTTCAAAAAAATTTCTTTCTTTTTTTTAATGCTGAGAGCCCTTTCTTAAATTTTTTATGAATATCATTTTGGCTACCGTATCAATTTCTGAGGGTGTTTTTGTTTAAAAAGAGGAGTATCAAACAGGCCGGCGGTGGCTGCAAACCCTGATAAATACGTATAGTTAATGATGAGTGACTGTAAACAGACACTGGTCAGAAAGAGAAAGTCAGAATCAGAGAAAGCATTGTTTGAAGCCTGACAAAAAAGCTAGTTAAAACTTTTTCCTTCTAACTTGGCTCCACTTTGTATTTTTTTTTTATCATTTATAGACTTACTTTTCTAAGGACAATTGTATGAAATGAAAGGAAGTGTAAAAGTAGAAAGATTTCTGTGCCTTACACCAAACCACTTACTGTACATGAAAAAGGGATTTACTGAATCAATTTAGTTGTGTAGGGTTTTTTAAATCAAGTGAATGATTTCAGTGAAGTGGAAAAAGGTGGCAAGAATGTGCAGCAACCCAAGCTTTGCTCCTAAAAGCAACAAAAAAGACACAATTGAAATGCAGTGGGACCTCTGTGGATGAATTAGACAGACTGTGTACAGACACTTTGCAGTGACAATCTGCTTCTGAAAGGGATATATTAAGTGCTAACTGCACTGAGGACGTAGATTGAAGACACGATATCCAAGGACTAATTTCAAAGCACTTCTCCTTGTTAAATGAATTGCTGAAAGAGCAGGGTTTAAAAGACTTTGTTTTGTGTTAAAGGATTTGAGCTACACCTATCAGCGGAGTGCACCAGCAAACCAATGCTAACATAATAAACCCAACACTGTCTGATTACCATCCCCTCCTAATTCCATCACAGCTGTAATGAGTCCAATTTCTCCAGTGGTTCTCAACACCCCCTGCAAAGTGCTCTGACCCAGCCTTCAGCCTCCACCACATAAAATTCATGTCACTTTTATAGTGTGACTGGAAAGTTCTAGGCCATTAGTTTAACCACATAAAATTTTAGAAAACAAGATCATCAGCAGCAAGCTCTTAATACTTTATAATGTCACATTTAGACATCACTGTATTTTCAGTAATTTAAAATCAGTTTTGAACAACTCAGAATGGAAGATGCAAAAGATATTGGGACTTTCTTGACAGACAGGTTTTATATTGGCCACAAATTACACAGTTTCACAAAGTAATTCTGATATCCATATGGATAGAGCTTGGGGGATATCTCATAATAATTCATCCCAGAAATATCCACCAAGTAAGTGATGTTAGTCAGAACTGTCCCAGCAGCATAGCATTAAGCCCTGTGTGCTCTCCCTTTCTGTGAACACTCAATGGAGTCACTGATCAGAAGGTCCAGAGGAACACTGAGGGCAGACAAAACACCACAAACAGCATGTGTAAGTATTTCCATGACAGATACCATACTGCTCAGAGCATAGCACTTAAAAAAATAACCAGGAGATAGGCATGAAGAGCAGGAAAGGTGCAGCTAGGCAGGAAGCCCTGTCTTCTGGATTCACAAAAAAATCCCCAAAAGGAATCTTGAGAGCCAAAATTATGATTCCCTAAGAAGAGCCAAATGACCAGAGGCTGAGGTCAAAATAGTATTTTTAAAGGGAAGTTGGCATCCATTCTAATAGCCCAGTAGACAGTGCACTGCTCAGACTTTCTTTCACCTCAGACTTCTTGTATAACCTTGAGCACATCCTTTATCTCCTCAGTACATCATTTCCTCTAAGTACACATGAATATTGTAGGGCGTTATTCAAATATCACAGTAGTGGGAATTATACAATAATCTAATAGAGTAATTTCAAGATTGGCTGTTCAGAAGAATTTAGGCATATTTCCCCCTGTTTTAATTTTTAATAGAGACAGTAAAAGCAATGCATACAACTTGTAAGATCCAGCTAAAGCACCTGGTAAAAGAATCCAGATGTTCTCACTTCCAACAGCATCATTAAGCATGAGGCTGATGTGAAATATTTATAATGAAGGTGAATCATAGCCCACAGAGGAGGAATCTAGGGCTGTATCTTCTACCAGCATCAAGCACAAAAATGCAAATACACTGAACAAATACTGCATTAACTTTCAAATCACACGTTCTATGTCTTACAAAGTAAGACACAATTTAGTCCTGATGCAGGTGACAGATGGTAGCAGGAGACCACCAGTTTGGAACAAAGTGTGAAAAATCAGATTTTGAAGGAAACACACCAACAGCCCAGGATGCAGGAGATCATGACTGTGTGCGAACCCCTGAGCCAGGGTGTACCCTTTTCCCTCTCACAGCAAAGGACACAATGAAATCCCTTTCTCAAATTTACCAGCTTCATCTTAATATTGCTTTGGTTATTTGTGGCAGTCACTCTCACTAAGGCTGTTCTAAGGATTAAAAATCATCCTGTTTACAGGCCACTTTATTCATGCTTAATTCGTACCTTCATTCATTCATTCCTGTGCCAGCACTGACCTCTAATTTAAACTGCTCTCACCAGCTTTGTCCTACAACAAAACAAGATAAGGCATATGGTCTCCTTTTAAAGATTAGGCTTTCCCTGTGTTACTTCCAAACCCAACTAATCCTTAACCATAGGAAGACATGTACTGTTGCTCCATGTCTCACAAGATCATTCAATACTTTCTTCATCTCCACTGGCAAGACTTTCCCTTGTGCAACAAGAACCATTTCAACCACTTCCACTGCTCTATGATGTTGACAGTTCTTAACCACTGACAAATCTGTCTCTTATTTCCAGCCCGTGAGCTGACAGCAGAAATATTATAAGTGCAAGGATAAAAATATCTTATTCTTAGTGCAGGTAGTACAGCAAGGCAGGTACAGGTGCTGAACTGCCTCCCAATACTGCATTCGGTTGACTCTTTTCACTTCCTAAACCATTCAACAAGCTGAAATACCATCACGTCCACATACTATCCAAGTCTTTCAACTTTTCATAAGGAACAGTTTCTGTAGCCCCAGTGAATCATAAAGCTCTCTGAAGCATCTTTGTGAGAAAGAAGTTAACACTGTACATAATTCATAAACCTTCGATAAACTGAAAATAAGAGACCAATGTCTTCACTCTTCATAGGCAGATCTAAGAACTTCTGTCCAAGAGTGGGAGTCTATGTAAAACAATGAGTTACAAACCATGGTTTCATCATCCATACTTAAAAACCAACACTAGTGTAGAAGATGGACCAATGACTTCTTCTATAAACAGGCATCATAAACCATGTGACCTCAGAAGGAAGAAAATCCATGAAGCCACCCATATACCCACCAGCACATTCATGAAAAGAAAACAAATGCAGATTGTCTATAAGCTCTGGAAGATGTTTAAGGCAGTCTTTTCCCTAAAAAAGTCTTAAGAACTTGATTAGACTTTAGCATCAGGTCTAAGTTTGATATCCTCAATTTTAAAAAGTGTCTACAACCTAACATGATATTAAACATGGAATTACAGTATCATTAAGGTTGGAAAAGACCTCTAAGACCATCAAGTCCAACCATTAGCCTGACTGCCAGGTCTACCACTAAACCACATCCCTAAGCTCTACATCTACCTGTTTTTTGAAGACGTTCAGGGGTGGTGACTCTCCCACTTCCCTAGGTATCCACTCCAATGCTTGACGACCCTTTCAGTGAAGAAATTTTTTCTAATATCCAATATATATTGCACAACATGAGACTGGCACAACATGAGACTCTTTCCTCTTGTTCTGTTTCTTGTTACCAGGAGGAAAAGACCAAACCCACCTGTTTACAATCCCCTTTCAGACAATTGTAGAGAGTAATAAAGACTGACTCCCCTGAACCTCCTTTTCTCAAGACTAAACAACCCCAGCTCCCTCAGCCAGTCCTTATGATACCTGTGCTTCAGATCCTTCACCTTCAATTACTCTATTAATGGTAAACAGATATTCAGCTGCCTTGTTAAATGAACCACAAGTCTGAATAAAAAAAAAGGAACTCCAGCTTCCTTTTTTAATCTTAGCTGTAATTTAAGAACTTAGAATGGACACCGGACTGAAAATCTAGCAACTGTCAAAAGGATACTTTCAGATATACTTGTTTAATTTATTTAAGCATGTTTTTAAAACCCATCCGCTTGGTCGGCTGCAAAGTAGAAGTGTTGTTTTGCATGGAGGCTGGTATTGAAGAAACATAGGAGGCCAAGACGATTGGATAGGTAGAGATCTAGAATCCAGCTTTTTTTTTGCCACAACAGAGATGTACTGTGAGCAGAAATACAGCTCTGCTCCCCTTAGGCATCACTTTTGATATCTCTATTTGGACCTTTTTGCAACTATCCTTTTAGTGGCTGTTCATTTACTTTTATTGCTATGTCTGCTTCTCCTGCTCCCAAATCTGACTTTTTATCTCTGCTAATATTGTTTATTTTTCCTCTCATGCTTGACCTGAACCATGAACACTGAAACTGATGTAAAGACACCAGTCAGCTTCAGCTAGTACTGAATTACACACCAGAAACTTGACCTTTGATAGGAAAGAGAATAACAGAACAGTTGGAAACTGCCTCTAGAGACTGTCTGGTCTGCTCCTTCTTTGCTCACAGCAGAATCAACTAGAGCACATTACTCAGGGCTGTGTCCAGCTGGGGTTTGAGCATCTCCAAGGATGGAAACCCAGCAACCTGTCTGGGCAATCTGTGCCATTGTTTGACCATCCTCACAGTACAAGCTTTTCTTTTTATGTGAAAATGGATTTTCTTGTATTTCTATTCATACACATTGGGTTTTGTCCTATTATTTGGCACCACTGAAAAGAGTGTGTCTCTGTCATCTTCACACCCTCTCATCAGGTCATTGGGAAGATGCTCTTGAGCCCTCTCTTCTCTAGGTTAGGCAATCCCAACTCCCCCCTCACATCAGATGCTCTGATTCCTTAATCATCCATGTGGCCCTTTGCTGTACAGACCACTGCTTCTGCTTGCTACTAATCACTGTCTGCACTTGAAGATAAAATTATTATACAATCATTTGAATTATAATCAAACCTAATATTATATCAGTGCCATATATAAATGGATCTGAAAATTGAAGGAGCAACAACTGAAATTTTGTCTCCATTCACTTTTTCATTAAGCTATCCTAGACTGGCTCAGACTATGCTAATTCAGAAACTGAAGAATTTTATAAATTGTCAGCTGGCCCAGTCATTAAAAACTAACAATCATCACCACAAAAGTCCTCAGGATTTCAAGTACCTGTCTTGTCTCCAGTAACAAACTGCTTATCTGTTTGGCACAACAGTGGTCCTGAAGAGCTGATACTCACTGAAACAAAATGTACTTTAAGAGAAGTGGAGCATTAAACTGTACTCCAATTCCTTTCTCCCTAGCACTGATAAAAGGTGTGCTGGGCATTATTCATTCCCACACACCTCTGTGATACCCTACACACTGAAGGACAGTGAAAATCTACACTCCATAATAGCAATTAACCATTGCCCAGCCCTCACCATAAAAAATCCACTTCAGGACTCTGCTCCCACTCCTCAGGCAGTATTTAGTGCATCTCATTGACATGAGACACCAGTAAGTACTTTCTGCTTCCAATAAGAAACTTGCTGCTCAGTTCAGAGAAGAACTGTCAGAATCCACCTAGACTTACTTGGAGAGCCTGGATAAACTTATTAATGTAAGAACAGCTCAAGCAGGACCTTTCCAGCATAAACAGAGATATGGTGTGTTGCTTATGTACTCTTGCAAACTCCAGACTATCATCACTAAGCCTGTGAAGAAGATGCCTATGTAGAAAACGGAGAAGAAAGGCAGGTTTTAGTGATTAACTGACTAACCATGGCATGAACTAAGCACTGCATTCTGTAAAGTTGCTCATGAGAGAGAGCAAATAAGAGCAGGCTGGAAAACATTGATAAAAAAATTGTCTGAATTTTCTGATTTGTCACCACAGTAGAATTTCACAAAAATGGCATAATTTCAACAAACTTCTTGCTTCTGCTTTTTTCCCAGCGGGAAACCAGGTCTTTGGGATGCAGAGCACTGCAGGGATGCATGAAAACCTTGCAGATGCTTTTAAGGGGTGCCATTGCTGCTCATGCCTGGCAGGAAAGTGTTTTGTTCCAAAAGCATCAGTGTTCCATCTTTCAAAAAATAATCAGAGCACAGTTTAAGCCAATCCTTCGGCTTAGTTTTGGGGGAGCTCTGTTTGTCTTGCTTTCTACTGAATCAGTATAAAAAATTATTTCTGGAAAGTGAAACAAGTCTTGCAGAAGTAAGAGCGTCCAGCTACATGGGAAGTGCAGTTAAAGTAATCAATACATCATTCCAAAACAGAATAGGGATGATTGAAATTCTATATAAGTAAGCATGCAGCAAAGGAGGTAAAACAGGTATAGCTATCCCTTTTTGTCTCCATGTTTTTGGATTTTTAAAAAATTTGTGGAAGCTCTAACATTCTTACTCTTGATTTTGAGATAATTTTACTTATTGCTTTACTTCTCTACCATACCTCCTCTTCTTTAGACCCTCCTCAAACAAAGAGTTACTCTTTCAAAATCTACTTTTTATCTTATTGCCCATTCTCAAAACTGTTCTTTACTGCTTGGATAAGAGCAACCACTAATTGCTGGCCCCTGTCCAAAGCAAGGCATGGTATTTTGTGGTGATGTCCAGTAAAGACCAGGTTGTTCTTCTCCTATAGAATGCCACAACTCATTTGGGCATGCACCTCATACAATGTGTGTAATGTGACTTTTCAGGCATGGAATTCACCTCCTTTGAAGTCTCCTGTTGCTTTCCTCTGGCCTCCTGCTATCCCAAATATTCCTGATTCCATGATGTAACCAAGCTATTTTATCTCTAAGGGCTCTTTCTAAGGAATTACATTATCAAAATACTGGATAAACAAAGTCCACCACTCTACTACTCCAGTGAAGCTACGCAGCTCCAACCTCAACAGGAACTGAATGATGTCCTTCAGGTTTCAACAGGTATTTCCAGGCACATACAGATATATGCACCCTCCTGCCCATGGATGGTGTTACAGTGAAGAGGGTAGTACCAATTAACTCCTGTTTCATTTTGGATGCCACAGGCTGCAAATGCTTGGCCAGAGTTTGTTCTTGTGTCTGGATCGTTGTTGGATCTTAACTCTCCTGGAATAGCAGATTGTTTTACTGAACTCCACATTAATTAGGTGTTCTGTGCACTGATAGACTAGGAAAGGCAAATAAATTTTCCAGCTTCTTATGTTTCACTAGAGGGTCAAGGCAATCAGAATATAAAGGAGAGAGTAAACAGGTAATTTCAGTCTTAATGTCAATTTAGAGTATGTCTTTTCCTACCTATAGCAAAAAAAAAATATTTTTAGTACAGTAAGAACAATCATAATTACAATTAAAAGTGTAATTACAACAGCATAAAATATTTTTTGGAATCCATTTTGTGACAGCTTTTTTATGAGTTGCAAAATGAGATAAAATTTCCACTATATGCTGTGTTATTTCCCCTGTTCTAAAAAAATCTTTATTAATTACATTGATTAGCTAATCAATACTCATTATATTCCTATTAGAAATGAAAGTCTTGTATCCACAGGAGAAAATGAGTTGGAGTGACTTAGATCCTACTAGATAAAGCAGCATCAATGTTCTTTGTGCTTGAGTCAAAGTGAGAGGTCCTGCTGCCAGCCTCGTGCTCAGACTGCAAGGCCAGGCAAGTCTGTATCTCTGTGGAACACGTTATATCAGGAAACACCATTTTTCTTTATCCTTCCACATATCTCTTATTGACCAATTCCATCTTGGGTTTCAAGAACTTCATCTAATTGCTACATTTAATTACTTTTCTTTTATCCACTTAACTTCATATTATTTCCCCCTTGCAAATTAGTAGTAGAAATCCCTAGATACACACGCACACACAAAATAGAATCTGTAAAGTTTTAAACTGTAAAACATATTCCAAACCTAAACAATAGGTTAAAAATAATTTTAAAAATAAACTATCTTACAATAAATGATAAAAATGTTTTCTACAGAATCTGAAAGAATGGACTATATAAATTATTTGTGTGTAAACAGCAGCATTTCCAAATGTAAGGCTTAGAGCCATGTGAAAGAATTCTAAAAATTAAACAAAGGAAGCCATTTTTTAAAAGAGATAGGGCTCAGTGGGATTTATTAATGCGCATCTTTCAGAGATATCCTTACTTATACAATGCAAGCAGTAGGTTAGCATGGACTTCCAAATTATATTTAATTGGACAATTATTCAAAGTGAAAAACCCAACACAGTAAACTAAGGAGGTCTTTAATAAACACCTTGTCTCTTCAAGAAAAAAACAGGGAAGTCATTTACTGACCCAAGAGGCACAATTTTGTCTTTGGTAAATTTATTTTAAAGTAATTGCCAACTTCAGGAGTAACAATTTTTTAAAGAGGAACATGGTGCTCTCGGGCAGAATAATAAATTGATCTGTGCCCTGTATGACGGCCTAATCACATTAGAGAGATGTACATGTAGCTGTCTGAGGCAAATAGAGGATGTACATCACCTGGCCTGGGAACCCACTAAGACTCCTTTAATGACATATCGCGTTCCCTCTCTCCAGATCAGGGCTGAATTAGAGGGGAAAGACAAATGATAATTTACAGGGGCTTTGCAGCTCTGCCTTTCTGTCCCTACGTTCCTGCCCAACAGAACTGTTCCCCTACAGAAGTCCTCTGCAGTCCCCAGAAGGTTTTCCATAACCTGCCTTCTGGCAGCCAGTATTCCAACACCAGGAATGAAGTCCATGCTAATGGCTTCACCTTTGAGGAACCATGGCCTCCCTCAATGCTCAGAAACCCACTGTGATTAATAGCAAACCAAAAGCACAAATCAATATTTAAAACGTAATGTTCCTTTGGCTCAGCTGGAGAACAGCTCTACGAGAACCACAACCCTGTCTTCCCTCTGGCAGGAAACACTTTTCAGATCCCATGGTCTTTGATGCCAGGACTGAAAGGCTGAGCCAGACACAGGTTAAGGGCAGACTACACCTCTGCAGGTATAGTTTGCACACCTTCAGTACTGGCAGAGAAACAGTCCTGGTGAAACAGCTCCAAGAATCCTCCCTGAACTCCACAATGAGAGCATTACTTTCTTGCATGCATTATTCTGCCAGGAAATTTCCACCTCCAAAGTCTTGTCTCCTTGTCAAGGTCATTCTGGGCACTGGGACAGCATTACTGAATAGTATACCTCAGTGAATTCCCCCCCGATTTCTGCCTAAAAGACTGGGACTCCTGCAGTGCAGATCCTGATAAAAGATTTATTTGTGGGGAGTGGAAGATGGTGCCTTTAGAGAAGTTAATAAGTTGTTTTCATTTTAGATGCTTTCATTACAAATACTGATAAATCTTAAGGCTAAGAGAGTATGTAAGAGTAATGAGTTGAAGGGCTCCTCAGCTCTTTGGTGATTATCTCTCTCCTTTAGCGCATTACCATGGGACATCTGGCTTCCAAATTTGTGCCTCTCCTTCACAGATCTGAGGACCAGCCTACCAATTATACATTCACATAGGTTGTAATAAATCAACAGCAGCCAAACTCTGACAAGGTGATGGCTGTTGACAGATAAAAACGATACACATTGTCGTGCCGTTCTCCAAAAACAAACACATGCTTTTATCAGATTTTTTTCTTTTAATCAAAAAATTGCCTCTTTCAACATAGAGTCACCTAATTTCACAGAGGACTTGCACTACACAAGGTTCCCCTGCCTAAACCTGAGCTGCATGTAAAGCCAGGTTTTCAAATAGGCCCTGAATTCACCTCCCACTGCAGTTGAGGAAAAAAACCTGCTGCTCTGATCCTGGGTCAGCCCAGACCCAAAGATCATTAACCTTTTACTCTGAGAAGCAGAGTTCTGAGCAGAATAAAGGACTGTGACAAAAAAATAAAATAAAATAAATCCAAGGATATATAAGTCTTGGATTTATTCATAAGCCAAGTAGAGTCTGGATAGAGAATTTTCTCCAATAAAGGATAGATATATTAAGGTTATATCCAGCAAGTAGATCTGTGGGGGCGGGTACTCCCTGGTCTTCATCCTTTGGGTCTCCAAGGAGTTATCTGAAAGTTGCAGTCCCTTCTTGGCTGACTCCAACCCTCTGAAAGTTGGGTAGCTAATCTAATCTAATTTTTTGAAGAGCACCAAAAGTAATTCTTCTTAAAAGCAGTACTTACACAGGCAATATGAGTGCTGCTTTCCAAGTGTCTTATGCTCTACAGTAACAACATGGGACTTCAAGTAGTTTGCTTCCACAAACACCCCAAATTTGGTGGGAAGAATTCCAGTATCATTTGTAAAATTTATCACCCTCTTACCAAATCCAGAAGAAAGTTGTTATACTCTCTGGATCTGCAAATGCTCTCAGGTAATATCACAAATGTGCATTAAGTGATGAACATTTTACAACAGGCCTTTTTGTGTGCTTATAAGCTACGTGAACTAGCAAAGATTTGATCACCCAAAAAAAATGTGGGAAGCAAAGGGCTGTAATAATCCTTTTGGAATTCCTGTTAGCAATTCTCATTTGGGAAATAAGGCTTTATCCCAAAGCTTCTTAGCGCATGGTGGCAGTTTATCCACTGTCTTATCCTCCCTTAAAGAAACCAGAACTATTTTCACACCAAATTATGTGAAATCTCCAGAAAAGTCAGACAGAGACTATCAAATTCTGCCAAATTCCACTTGTTGATGAGAAGAATGCAGCATAATCTATCCAACTAAACATATTTTAATTCCTTCAGAATTTCTTGCACAACATGGAAAACAGCATCTCTCCAATGTCTCTACAGAGCTTTGAATCAAATACAGTCTTTTCTAGTGAACTGACTGGACAGAAAGGTAGCATGTTACCCTCCAGCTCAGTTTTATTCTTTGACAATGTTATCTACTAGAAAGAACTCATCAGACATATGTTTTGAACACTTCCTTATCGATTTCATCTCTTTCTTTTACCTTTTTACTTTCCTTTTCCATTCCAGTCTGACTAGTTAGGGCTCTGCTTTGACCCTAGAACTGGCAAGTCCCACAGCAATAAAACAGAGATATGCAAACTTACAGGTTAGGCATCTGTTCCCTTTCTGTTAAGGGAATACGATTCCCTTGACGTACACACTTCTTATTCTCATTTGTAAGGTTGAAGAACCATTAACTGGGGAAAAACCTGACAGAAATTTAGACTGCTTTATGATAAATGGCATTCATCTTTATTTGACCAATTTACAGAATCAGGCTCTGAAACTTGAAAACATGCCCTTTGTCTCAATTCTTGTCTTCTCTCATTCTCTCGTAAAGTTCAGTGCTATGGAAATTACAGCTGGTGTTGGAAGTGTAGCTGTTGTGTAAGCCAGCATGTTCAGCTTCTTAATATTCAGTCTTACTTTTAAAAAAAATTGTACAACCTAATCCAGGTATGAGTTTTGTTTACAAATTACTCTGTAAGTGAATATTCTTGTAGTTAATGTGATTCAGGGAGCTTATTTATTGCTGATTTTTTAGCTATGAAAACACATGCAGAAGTACGAATAATATTAGAATAACAATCTGAGATTTTCAAACAAGTCTGAGGAAATTATTCATCCACCTCACATTGTAATTCTGCAAGAATTAGACAACTAATTCCCTCAGGTTTTATCAAATTTCGAAAAATGTAAGCTGAAAACCAAATAGCAGCTGAATTCAGTTAGATGGGGTACAAGAGGTCCCCGTGGGGAACTGTACTATCAGTAAGTACTCAGGCTGCCTTCACTGACTCCAGGACACAAATCAGTACTCCTGATGTGAAAAGTAGAGCAGAATATGAGACAAAACCAAACGGCTCATTCAGCTACTGCTGGTAAATTGGGGAACCTTGGAAGGGAGAAGTTAGCTTGAAAACTCTTAAAGCAGTGTTGGAATTCAAGATCATTATTCAACCCTCAAAAAAAACCCTCCAAAACAAAACAAAACAAAAAAAAAAACCACCCAGAAAACAACAACAACAAAACACAACCCCCAAAAAACAACCACCACCAGGAAACAAAAAGTGCTGAAATATGAATTCCATAAATTAAGGTAAAATAGTTTATGGTACTAGAACGCAAAAATGAATGGCTTCTCCTGGGATGCTGAGTTGAGGTTCCAGTAGCAGCAGCAAACTCATGTAACTACTTTGCAACTTTCAAAACAGGCTCACTGTTTGCCACTATCATCTTACCAGGGAAATCCTTTGGGCAAGATATTCAAGAAATGTGCTCCTTTAATGGCTTTTTTTTTTCATTTGGGTCCACATTTACTTACAGCCACCTCTATTACTAATTATTTTTCTGCCTCCTTGATTTTAGTCACTAAAATCTGTATGGGTTTTATTTTGCTAACCTGAGTAAATCAGATTGCATTATTTCCTCCAAGAAAGCTTTTCCATTCTCCTGAGAAAAAAATCAGATTCCTCTTTGCATCTCTATGTTTTATTTTTAACATTAATGGGCAGAATTATACCTAGGACTTATAAAATTACCCTCACACTTGTTTATCATCAACAGATTAATTTAGTTTTTACATGACCATTTCACCTGGGTATGTCCTGTGAAATCCCTACGCATTTCTTTCTTTCTTTGGCAGGGCCACTTAGTGAGCCAGATAGGGAAAAAAAAAAACTTACTTTTAGCCTTGTGTACTTCATACAAATTAACACCTATTTCCAGTTCTCCAGTCCTAAAGATAATCCAGCCCTTTCTGTATGGTATTTCTGTGTTTCCTGCAGCACAGCTGAAGATGCTCAGGAACATCCACAGGACACACCTCACCCTCAAGGCACACCTGGCAATGACCAGCCATGGGTGTTCCCTGGGCTCTACTCAGTGGCACATGACACTAAGATCCGGTGAGCACATATGGACATTACAAAGACTAAGACACTACTTTTAAGAGTGGGACATGAACCCCACCATCCTGACTGTCTTCCTGCTGGGGATAGCACAATTCCCACTGGCCACTACTTTTCTGCTGTTCCTAGTGAGTTATTGGTGCCTGTATTCTTGTCCTGGAGTACTTTTTTTACAAAGCTTTCACAGCATTAAGGATGGAAGGCCCAAGGTATGTACCAATCTCTGATTTACTGTGAATTAATTAACATCAGGAGAAAAGATACTGAACTAAGCATTCCATGTCCTAGCCAGAGGAATACAGTGAATGCCCTGGTAATTTTACCTTCTCGCTGCAAAGGAAAAAAGTAAAGGTATCCACAACAAGCTCTGTGAGCTCTTTGTCATTATCTTTGAAGAGACTATCATTTCTCTAAGGAAAAAAGAAAAAACTGCAAAATCCCACGTCTACTAAAAAAAAAATCTTCAAATCCCCCTATAAAATATACACCAATTCAGCAATATTTCTAGCCTATGGTTTAAAAGAAGGATCGCTTCAAGGATCATGACAGCTATAAAAGGTAAATGTCAAGAATGCAAGTGTAGGGTAAAGCTTTTGCAGCTACCTAAGGAATCTGCAGTCTCACCTATAGGGTAATTTAAGCCTTCTAGCCATGTTTATGTGGTGCCTGGCAGAGCTGCAGCACCAAGAGAGTGCAGTTGTTTGGAGCCACCTCAGATATCCCTACACAGATGTTTCCAGCACAGAAACCACACAGGAGGACAGCTCCTGTAAATACTTTCTAGCCAGGATCACACACGTGGACCTGGACCAGTGATGAAGAAAGCTCTGCTGGGTTGATTCCAGACGAGAAAACAGGTTTAGAAAAATCTGCAGGACCTCAGATGTTGAGCTCATTTGGTAAAATAAGTGAATTATATAAACATTGGCTACATTTTGAGGCAGTTGAGAAGATAATGTTTTAAAAAAATTAACAGAAGGGCACAAGGGAAAGGGATCTGAGAGGGGATAAAACAAGCTCATGACACCAATTACAAGGAAAAAGTCATTATTACCAAGGCTGGTAAGGGAAGGAAGAAGGAAAAACTGGGAATGTCAAGGATTAGGGGTTGAAGGAGTAGAAGAAATGAGGTGAGAAAGGTAAAAACACGAAGTGGAAGGAGCTGAAAAAACCTTCAAAGTACAAAGATTATACATGAAGATTTTCAACATGTGCTCAGGTGTCCAGTGAGTTTCACAAGACTGAGGAGATTGTAACTACAGTTTAAAGACAATGACAAATTTATTGAGCTACAATATGACAATTCATGAGAATTCTAAAGAAATTAAAGCAACACAACAGGCTTGGGGATCCAAAGAAAAAAAAGAGGGGGGGAAGGAAAGTACAGATGAGTGTGTCATTAGGCCATTATATTTGGCCTTTTCAAGAACCTGATCAACTCCTTCCAAGGATCTGTCACAGATCTTCACTTATTCTTACCTCTGCCTCACACCTATTTTCCATCTGCATCTCTTTTCTTTTAAGGGTAAAAGCTTGTCAGAGGAAGACTGTCCTAATTATGTGTGTGTACAACTCCCGAAACAATGGGGTGCTCATCTCAGAAACGAGCAATGAAGTCACTTGCCAAACCAAAGAAATGTTGTGGTTAAAAAAATCTCCCCTCAGGGACAGCAGCTATTTAGATGGCCTGTTCTATATGAGTGAGTGAGGGGCATAATGATGGTGGCTGAAAGAAAGCAGCAACACATCCTCTGTCAAGCATAACCTGTTAAAAACTCATGCACAAGAGGGGAGAGTCAATGAGATGAGTCATGCCTGGCCTTGCCCACCACGTTATCAAAGGTTGTGCTGCTCTCAGTGTGAGGGATGGAGGGATTCCTTGGATCTACAGTCTAATGGAGCAGCTCTGTCTCCCTCTGCAAGCTCCGAGGGCTCCTATGTAGGTGTCACTCCAGCTGCTGATGGCCATAGATAATAACAAGTTAGGGTACAGACTAACCAGGAAATGATACCACCTGCTACCCAACATAAATTACCAGCTCCTCTGGGTATAATTAACTCTTGTCAATGTGTCACATGGCTATTATAGTCGCTCTTATGCAGCAATGCAGAGAAGCAGCAGATTCTGCAGAAAGAATGGGGTTTGTGGCATTTCTGTGTATTCACTGGGAAAAAGCAAACAAACCAAACCAACAAACAATAACAAAAAAAACTCCCAAATAATTAATTTCTTCCTGAGATGGAAAAGAAATGGGAAAAAGCCTGTAACACACACAGAGCAGAATTAGTCCCTCTGCTGCACAACTGGTGTTAGAGGGAAAACACGGTGAAACGAAGGGCAGCCTCCAGCAGGTTTCTTTGCCAGCTCCCTCTAAGCATGGGTCTCTTCTCATTTTCACAGACAACAGGCTCCCAAGTTGCAAGTCCCAAGAGACAAAATGTGCACATTATTACTTGACACTACACCATTATATGAAAAGTCAGTAGACTTTTGCTCAGTCTGCAGGTGAAGTGACTTTCACAGCAGTTTTAGACACCTGTTTGTGAAACAAGCAGCTGTATCAGAAAGAGCTGAAGCATGAAAGTTCAGTGTTATTGCTGAAACAGCTCAGGTGTCTCTGAACTACCCCATGTTGTCTCTAGACTAAGGCTACACTTCTTGAGCAAGACTGCATGCTATGCTGTCAGCAATTCAGTCACTGCCACCGTATTGTAAGTGCTTTAAAACAGTCTCTGACCCTTGAGATGCTCAGAAAGACTCAAACAGTGAAGAAACTGAGCCAGCCTTTTTCAAAGGCTTCTGCTTAGCTGGCTATAGCTGAGAAACTCACCTCTGGTCACAGTGCCCTTCTCGGCACACTGACCACAAACCAGTCAGATTTTCTCCAAGTCTAAGACCCTGTGCAAGGCTGACACAACTGCTTGCTTTGGTGAGAAAAGTCTGATTTCTTCAGCCACTCTTGAGCAGAGGCTGCACCAGAACCCTCAGGCCATTTACCCAACAGGCCTGACTGCACAATGAGGAAAGCCCATGATTTTATCCAAACTCATATATAAACAATTGAGATAATTTGCCTTAAATTGAAATTCACTATTTCTGTGTAGAGCAACACACAAGGCATAGAAACCACACCAGAACCAGAAAAAGGCTATTTACTGAACGATACGAAAAGTTCAATATGCTTGCACCTGCCAAGGGTCTTTCTCAATGATTGCTTATGATTATAAAGGTAAATTATTTGCTTGTGTAAAATAATAATTAGAAAAAGTAAAGGTCATTTATCCAGCTATAAACCTGGTTGCAAAAAAATCATCAGCACACAGAGTTAGCAGGCATATTCATTGCTTTATAAACAGCAGGCTAGGATAACATTATATAGTTTGCAATCTGTATTTGTTCTATGTGAATCATAGCTTTGCATAATTTTATCACATTCTTGCCAGGCAAAAGCAAACATTAAAAGAAATATTAGAAGCCAAGCAGTTAAATATCTTAGAAGAAGAAAAACCCTGCAACTTCCTCCACATTGTAATGACCAATGCATGTTATTTTATCAGCTTTATTTGGCAGACTGTGCATATTTTTTCCCCCACATCACTTTAAAATAATTTCTAATATGCGATTGGTTTATTTTGATTGGTCTAATATTGTTACATTGTCCTAAAGCACTGATACAACTGCTTGGACTTTTTATATATGACATGATTGATTAGGTGAAGATAAGAAAGAAAATATTACTTCAAGAGACCTGACCTTCAGTGAATCATCCAAGATGAAGAGAATTTAAATACTACATGACTTGCAGCCAGCGCCAGAAAATGTTACAGAAAAAAAAAAAGGAAAAAAACACTTAACGAAAATTTCTGCTATGACTAAGATGATTTTCCATTAAGATTCTTCTCCTTTTTCACTGCTGGAAACACTCCTCATCCCCAAACTCTACAGAAATGGCAAACAAAAGCCACAAAAGACTCCACCAGACCTGCAGAGGTCTTCTCCACTTTTGCATCTCTTCTGCAGTATGTGATGGCTCTTTCCTGACAGGAACTCTGTTTAGGACTCAGTTTAAGGGGATGCTTCCTCCTGCCTCAGCCTGGCAGTAAATGTTCAGTATGGGCAGAGCCAGCACTGTCTCAGCCTTTGGCACCTGCCCTGGGGCAGTGCTGGCCCCACTGTGGTGTCCCCCTGATCCCAGGGACAGTGACTGCACCGAGCAGTAGTGGAGCAGGAGTGACCTTCTGAGGTGCTCTCTCCCTGCTGTCATCCCTTCCCAGTTCACACACTCTATAAAGTTCATCTCCCCCATCTCATTACCCAAAGGACAGCATGAGGGAAGAAATGAGAGATGCAGTCACATGGGGTTTACTCAGCTCTGCAGGTTTCTTTTGCCACTAGCTGTCTCCCACATACTGAAAAATCCCAAACTCCCACTCAAGTCTCTATAATATCCATGAGAGAGAAACTGGGCATGGAGATGGGAGCAAGGAGCTTAGACATATTTCCTCACACCCACTCCTTTGCTTAAATATGCAGGAATTTAAGCCTGTCCCCAATAAAAAAATATTCATCCTAGGAAATGGCTCCTCAACTCTCCCCCAGTTTAATCCCTGTTATATTTTCCTTTTAAAAGAAAAAAGTAAGAGGAAAAAAGTACTATGTGGAGCTAAACATTTGGCAAAAGTAGTTTGCCACTGTAAAGAATTTTCCTCTGAGCTATTTATCTTAAAGCAAGTCAGAGCAGGCATCAAAGGCAGCCGTGGCATCAGTGGAGTGCACACTGTGCACACTGTCACTTACTGAGATTGAAAGGACAGTGTGTTTTCAAACAACTGCACTTGTGTGAAGTGTCATCAGATCTGACTGCTTAATCCCGATTAAAAAAAGGGGGGGAAAAAATAAAGGAAAGAAAAAAGGGCTGCTCCATTCAGAGGTGAGGCTACACTGATGACATTGTCCAGGAGTAATTTTATAGGGAGTGGATAATCACAGCAGCCATGAGTGAGTGGATTAGTGACAGGGTGCATCTCAGAGTCATCACCATATTGAACGTTCGGAGTGCAGTGCAGTACAGGGCGAGGATGAAAACCAAGGAGAGATGGTTCAGAAGTTCCATCTAACAACCAGCAACATTCACCAGGAGAATTTGTACTTTGCAGATTGCCTTCCCTTTCCCATGGGATGCTACAAAACTTCAAGATTCAGCACTGTCAGAGGAATCCATATCAAAGAGGAAATGGAGTTCTACAAAGCAGCTTTAAAAATTGCTCTTGTCCTTCAGAAGAACCCTACTAAATTTCAGTAAAAAAAAAAAAAAGCAAACACCAAAGAAAAAAATGTGAAGTCATGCAAACTGTTGCTTAGGGAATTTAAAGTGATGCTGGAAAAAAGTTAGAATATGTCCAGCAAGGAATAATTTCAGGTTGGCAGAAGGGTGAATTAAAACATTGGATGACCTATTTTTCTGTTTATGATTTAAATCTAAGGCAGTAACTACTTTTACTAATTAGGACCAAAGTACTGATCACTGCACAAAGTCACTTAAAAGTAATATCAGACTCTCAGTAACACCATGAAAACAGCGTTCTGCCTATGTGTGATAAGAAGGCATTTAAATTTGCTCATTTACAGAAGTTCATCTGTTTGGGACCTAACCGGGAAGCGTACGGCATCTTGATAATTCCTCACGTTAAGGAGAGTGTGACTCCAGCAGACTTTGTTCTATTCCACTGCGTGTTATCTCCCTGCACATTCCCAGGGCTATGCTATAAAAGATTGCAAGGTGACAGAATATGTTCATACAGCCTCTAAGTGCTACTTTGCAGGATGCATTGTAGTCTGTTACCCTGAGGCACTAAAGTGTTTAATGATGTTGCTGTATGTCATTAGTTAATATTCTCTAAGTGGATCTTATAGGAAAGCATTCTAAATTATAAATTGGGAAGTTAACTTAATATTAGTGAACAGAAAATATTTAGAGATGGAGGTTGCTTTTGTGGGTGGGTACAGTTTCAAAATTTGCCACGACTCCTCATGGCTGCAATCAAGCCTGTAATGCCTAAAATGATCCAGCCCTGCCCAATACCAATCAGCAAAACTGGGATAGTATCTTGTTTGCTGGTGCTTGCATTCTGCTTTTACCTGTAGAAGTATTGAAATGGGTAAAAGAAAGCTCAGCTACTTTTTAAAACTTATTTTCTTTCCAAGGCTTCATAAAAATGAGATGTCATACTTCATAACTATTCGGTTACCAGCATTTTTATTAAAGATCTATTAATTTATATCAATGCCATGTTCTCTAATGATCACAGTAATTTCCTTGATTCCAGCTATTATTTGTCAGAGGCTTCTCTGCATGCACGTGCGTGTGTTACAGAGTCAGAGAAGGAGAGATGGGAGAAACAGAGGAGGAAGAAGGTTGGAAAGTGGGGGTTCACTGAATAAAAGTGGAAATGGAGCTGCAGAATTACAGGCACAGCTCACAGTGACACCTAGAGTCAATCCTAATACTTCCCCACTGTAAATCCTCACTCTCAGGCGTTCTCTTCCTCCCCATTCTCCAAAAACTTTGTTTATATTTGCAACTGACGTTTCCGTGCTCCAGCTCTACCTTTGGCTTAATTAAAAAACAAAAATCCAAACACACAAAACCAAAGACATCCCACTTCAGCAAAAAATGTCACAGCTGTTTTCAATAAAGCTAGAAAAATCTGGAGAGGTTGCCAGCATAAATCACTTTTTTAAAATAAAGTGGAATATTTTTAAGTTTTGGAGAAAAAACGTGGGAACTCAGCATAGAGATAACTCTGAAGCAATCACACATTTGCTAATTTCCTCATTAGAAAATCCTAGCCCTATATGAAGCCCTAATTTAGCCCTATATGAAGTTTCTTAATCGTGCCATGTGCCTGCGGTGAAGAGGAGTCTTTGAGAGTCGGGTTTTTCCAGTCCCCCATGTGCTCTGTGTGAGCAAGGACACCCATGGGGCTGAGCTCTGAACAACTCACAGAGGATGCAGTGCCCCTGTCTGAGCCCAGAGGATATCCTGGGTCCTCAACCCCTGCCCTTCTTACTGCTGATTCCTATCTGAGACACCTAAAAAAGACTGGGTGGTGGGGATCATCTTGGCTCTTGCTATTCACCCATCTTTGAAGGTCAGATTGCAAGCTAACCATTCCTTAAAAGCATTCATGTGCAGATGGCCTTGATGCCAAATTCTTGGATGGCAGTAAGCCTGGAAGTACAGCTGTTAGGAATTACAAAATCATAGAATGGTTTGCATTGGAAAGGACCTGAAAGATCATCCAGTTCCAGCTCCCTTTTCCTGCACAGCGATACCTCCCATGAAACCAGGTTGCTGGCCTTGAACTTGGATGAGACATCCAGAGCTTCTCTGGGCCACCTCTTCCAGTGCCTCACCAGCCTCACAGCAAAGAATTTCTTCCATAGATCTAACCTAAATTTCCCTTCTTTTAGTTTGAACACATTATTTCATATCACAACTCCTGCTTAAGGGTATTCTTGATTCTTTCTGATTAAAAAACTGAAACTGCAATTTTCAACTTAATCAAATAAAGAATACAACCAAATACAAACATGCATAGCAGCAAGTAATTCGATCAACTCTTCTGACCACTAAGTCATTATTTAGGATTTGGTGACTAAAAAAGGCAGTGTCTTTTGTCCCTTTGACTTTGAATGTCTGATTAAGTGAAAGAAATTCATCTAATTAAGACATCCAGAGGATCATATTCAGCTTTTTGTGATTTATTGCAGAATTTTAAAAGTTAACTTTGTTTTAGTGTGACTTTTATATATTAAAATTCAAGACCATCTGCACAGACTTTATCCATGCATATTTCAAACTCTGGAAGAGCTCGAGTTTGAATTAGTGCTGATGTGTGGACATTGCTCATCATTAACACACTGTACGTGTGCCCAAAAGAAAGGTCAAGGGATCCTGAAATATAAAAAAACTCCCAACTGACACCTGCTACAGAATAATGATATTGGGCCATGCCAGGTTTATAAACCTGTTTGTGAAATGGGCAGCTAGTGGGAAGTGGGGGGTACATGAGAGGACAACTTTGAACAACGCAATTTCTATCCCATAGCTCGTTTGATTTTTGAAAGTTATGCCAAATAACACAGTTGTAACTTGAAAATGACCAAACATGGAGGGTTAAAACATGAAAAAGAAGTAAGTAAAGGAATATCCAGCATCTGTTATAGTGTAATAACACCCCTGGGTTTGCATGAATAGGCTGAATGAGAAGTAAAGAAGAAGGGACTAAAATTCTGAGTAGAAAATCAGAATTTTTTAAAATAACATGTTTTTTCCTATATGTGAGAGATATTTAAAATTTATTCCTGTGGCACATACCCAAAAAAAATGTGTATTTCTACTTTTAGCATGAAAAATGATTAACAGTATTAAGTACTCTATTTTTTACCCTATTACTCATTTTCTGATTATTTAGATGTATCTCCTTTGGGTTTTTTCCCAAAAAGAAAGCAAATGGGTCCTATCTAAACACAAGTGTTTATAAAAGCAGTCATTTGCACATGATCAGTGTCACCAATACCAGCCCAAATCAGTTCCCTGATGAAAACTCACAGTTGAAAAGTTCTTGTTCCTTACCTTTCCATTCAAGTTGGCAGGTATTGAACTATCAACCCCTGGTCAAATAAACAGGGACAATGTTCTTATTACTTGCACATGACACCAAGGTCCCCAAGCACTGCTACCTGTTGTGACACAGCCCCAGATATTGAGTTTGGTGTGAGGAAAGAAAAAAGTAAAAATTAATAGAGTTTTTGGGCACCCATACAAATTCAATCTCTGTAGCCATTATACACATCTCCAACAGCAACAGGGTATCTCCCTTTCTGAGAGCTGCACACCCTGTGTGTTAACACAAATATTGCACGAGCTGAAATGAAGACAGGCCTATGCAATCACACAGAGCTGCCTCAGCTACCACTTGCAAAAATTCCTGCTGCATTTCCTCTCGGTTGAGAGGACCAGCAAAGGCAGCAGGACTGCGGGGCAGAGCTCACTGTTCCTTCAAACCTCAGCAAGGATCAATGATTCCCTTCTGCTCACTTTAGCTGCCCAAGGGAGTAGGAAAGAGAGGAGAGCAAAAGGAAAAGAGTTTGGAGCCCCTGTCCTCAATTACACCAACTTCATTTCACCCAGGAATCTAAGAACAGGCTATCCTAAAAGATGTTTCTGTTTTAAAAGATGTGACTTACACTGTCCAAAGCAATGAGGAAGCAAACAAACCTTAATTTTCCATTCAGATTCATACAAACTCGATTTTTTATCTTCTTTCAAACACTTCCCAGCTTCTGTCTCCAAGCATTTCCCTCAATAATCCCCACATAATGAAAAAAATCAGGGGAAGTACCCAGGGGCCGCTACCCACGGATGTGTGTGGAACAAGAAACATCACCAGCCTTCCTGGACAGGTCATGAAAAAGACAATGTTGAGGGTCATGTAGATCCTGCCAGTGGAATTTGAAATATTTGTGTGTTTACGATGGCAAAGCTGACACACTGAAACCCTCCACCATGGCTGAATGAGGATCTGAGTACTTGGGTTGATGTTACTGTCTGTGAAAATGTACAAACTAACACGTTATTTTTGTTTCTTATAGTATAGCATCTGCTAGGCCCACAAACAGGGCTATAAAACTCACTCTCTTCCATATAAACTTCGTGTTCACAAGCTCCGAACCTTTGGGGTTAACATTTCCTGCCTGGGAAGTTCATTGAAACATCTTTCCCATTTTTGTGCAACAGCGAAATGTCAGGAAAGGTGGAGCATCAAACATTGCCCCCAATCTCTGACCCTGTTATAAGGTCAAGTTCAACTGGACACTCTTTGATTTTTGACCAATTAAATTGTAAACCTGCAGGAATTCAAAATGCGTGCAACTGCCAGACGTGGGATCTAGGGAGAGCATGCTGCTCAGGTGAACACTCTGACCACAGGTTTACTTCTTTCCCTTTGAAGTAGGCTGTCATCCATTTGGATGGAAAATGAAGTGTGAAATACAGAGGCTTTACAACATGTAATGACTGCGACAATTTAGTTAAAGCTGATTTTCAGAAGCCAAGAGCTGGGTTTCAAATTAAATTCCTTATCAGTGGTCACCATGACAGAGTGTATATTTAGGAAATTATTTATTCCAACATGATATAATTAATTGTAATATTAAATTTTCTTTAAGTTCTGTGTGGCATTATAGGCACTGAACAAATAACAGTTGGAACACAAACCCTATGGAAGTCTATTATTCACACACGTTGTTCTGGGTGTTCACTCAGCAGGTTCACAAAGAGAGAAGACCAAATAGACTTGATCAAATATTTTGAATTTCCCGAATTTTGGTAAAAAATATTTTTTTGTTCTTTGACTGATTTGGGGAACAACAGAATTATCTTTTTTCTAAGTCTGTTTTTTCCAAAATAAAACTATGTTATTGCAATGCCTGACCAGTTCTGTTCCTTGGTTGCAGTGAATTGGCTTTTTTACATCCTTGCTAGAGCTCCGTGCTCTTGCTAAAGAAACAATGAATTGTGGGCCTGTGTATCTACACAGACACATGAATTCTATCTTCTGCTTCCTGCCCAGAGAAACTGAGAACTTACAAGAATTGACGTGAAAAGGAAAATGTCTTTAGCTCCGCTTATCGAGTATTGCACCTTTGAAGCTGAAAGACAGGGCTGGAAAGACCCAATTCTGAGCGAGATAACCAGCAGGTGATTGCTCATGTGAGTTTCAAAGAGAAACCAGGGTTTCTGTGGCAATTGTGTCACAACTGGTGGCACTAGAACGAGGTGCCCCTGCTCTCCTCATCAGCAGAGCTGTGAGAAGCTGAGGAAGGGTCGGAATTCTTCAGCACAAGCACCAGGTCTTGTAGCTTTGTTAGAGTGAATGAAGGCTGACTCACAAATCTGCTGCAGATCTGGATAGGAGGGGAATGCCAGTTGTATGAATTTCTCCAGCTCAGCTATAACACCCATGTCCATCCAAAATTCTGGTTAATCTTGAGAATT
This sequence comes from Petroica traversi, assembly GCA_025920805.1. Taxonomy (NCBI): domain Eukaryota; kingdom Metazoa; phylum Chordata; class Aves; order Passeriformes; family Petroicidae; genus Petroica; species Petroica traversi. The sequence goes on from JAHLSL010000073.1 coordinate 5,493,992, forward strand.
ATGAGACATAACCTGCAGCTTTTTGGCTACAAGCACTCAATTTGGGCTGAGGTAGAGAACCCCCTTGCAGCAAGGGGACAGGCTCTGCACAGAGACAGCTTGCCTGTGTGCCATGCTGCTTTACATTCCCCAAAGGATCCCCCAGGACTTCGCTCCTGGGAGAGAATTGTAAAAAATGTTTCTATTATAGTCAGACGGGAAACTTTTCCTTTCTGACGCAGAGCACTCAATTCAGCTGGAATTGCCGAGTACAAGTCACCCATGTCAGGATATTACAAGGACACCCAAGCTCAGCCTCTAAAAAGCAGTTACATAAATATAAAAATTGCGCATGGTGGAGATGCTTCTTTCTCTCTCACCACCCATCTAAAAGATTAATCAGATCAATCATGGCACATTTCTTTACAGAATTCTATGACTTAAGTGCTACAGACATTAGCAACATTTCAATCTCCTGTCTCTGATCCTGAAAACATCATCTGTTAGGTTTTTGGCAATGTTGTAGGAAAATTGAGCTGCTTAAAAAAACCCAGAGAACATTTCAGGAGATACCAGTGTCAATCTTTCACTTGCTCTCTCTACCTCTCTGCAAAAATTTACATAGAGTGAAAAATATGGAAAACTGGCATGGTTGGTAGCACTTTATAAAACCTCATTCAATACTAAAAAGCAAGCAGGGAAAGAAGGCTACTGAGCATGATACTGATAAACTTATCTCCTGCTTTCAGTAAAGATACATGAAGAAGCTACATGTTAAACTGCTACTGTACTGCCATTGAATATGCATATGGAAATAAAGGGGAGAAGAAAAGCCATAATTTTATTAAAAAGTGCAAAGACAGTGGCTGGCCTCACCCTACTTTGAGAGCACTAGTGGTTCTGAAAAAAAAAAAAGCCTCTTTAAATTCAGATTATTTCTCATTTGCATTTGCCATTACTGGGATTTTTCCTATAAGGTCCAATTAAGAAAAATATTTCTTTTCTACAAGGAAAATGTATCAAAAATTCAAATAAACTCTTTGATGCATTTTCTGCATAAACTAATCATGAATAAACATAATTCTCTTGCTCTAAGAACAGATGCCATCCTGTAACTCCCTGCCCCCGACAGCTCTGCTCTCCAATCATAAAGGAGAAGGAAATTGTTTGGCCAAGTTTACAGAATGAACCATAAATCATAAGCATCTTTGCCAAAGCAAACTCATGTTTCTTTTATGAAACAATTTCTCCTAAAAGAATTTATATTCATTTTTATATATGCATTTTTTATAAAATACATAAGGAAAGTAGAACATACTGTTCTGTTTCTCCTTTAGAAATGCTTAGTATTTTTCAGTTCTGGTTGAGAAAGCAAACATTTGCATTTTCACGTGGTTTTCTGAAGCTAGTTGCATGGACCTAGCTGCTGTACTTTGATGGATATAGGGAATATTAAAATTGCTTTGGAATATTTGAGTCACCATTATTCACAAAGGTCCAATTTGTAACTAGAAAACCTTAGGGGACTTTGAAGTCAGATGCTGAAAACATGAAGGAAAACTTGTGCCTCTTCATAATCGGAGAAAATTTCCAAGCTGGATCCTTTCTCAGGAGTTAAAAATAAAAATAAAAATACCCCAACGCTACAAAGAGCAAAAAAGGAGTGTAGCCACTCCAGGAATGCGTGTTCAACAATGCCACTCTGACAAGAATGGGGCATCTCCCCCTCTTCCCAGACAATTCCAATTTTCAGAGAAAAGCCTGGCCTGAAAGGAGCCAGAGCTGCTGACAGAAAGGCGCAGGGAGCAAGGCAGAGCCCAGAAGCTGAGCAGGGAGGGGAGCCTGCAGCAGGAGAAGGCTCCAGTGCATGCCTGCACTGCTCCCTCTCATCTCCCACTCACCCAGCAGGGCACACTCTGTGCTCTGAGCACTGTCCTCAGGCTCTGAGCAGAGGGGAAAGAACACATGTCTGAGGAGGCAGCATATCATCCCTGCTGTGTGTGACAGTCACTTCAGTGCAGCTTCCTGCCCTTCCTCACGAGCACAAGGTGCTCTGGCTACATTACTCCCATCTAGAACACGCCATTCAGACTGTCTCAGCTTGTAGAAGGCTGAGTGCCTAGTTATATCCATGGCTCTTGAGTGTGATCATCCCTCAAGGGTCCACTAGAGCACTTTTCCAGGGTACATTGAAAGGTTCAGGCCTGTCACAATGCTTTATTTCCTTCAGGGATGCCTTTGTGACACAACGCCTCTGCTTTTACTCTGAAAGGACTTCTTGTCATTCCTGTCTGATCTGCTCTGTGCCTCTGGTTACTGGGATGGACACTGAGATGTAGTAAGTGGGACAAGACCCTGCTCCTTCGTGTCCTCCACTCTCATGTCAAAAGACTGGGCCTTTTGTAGCAGAATCATAGAATATCTTGAGTTGGAAGGGCTGCACAAGGATTGTCAAAGTCTGGCTTCTGGCCCTCCCTGGACACCCAAAAGTCACATTGTGTGCCTGAGAGCACTGTCCAAACACTCCTTGAATTCTGTCAGGCTTGGTGCTGTCACCATGTCCGTGGGGAGCTGTTCCAGTGCCTCTGGGTGAAAAGCCTTTTCCTAATATCCAACCTAAACCTCCCTTGACACAACTTCAGACCATTCCCTCAGGTCCTGTCACTGGTCACCAGAGAGAAGAGATCAGTGCCTGCCCCTCTGCTTCCCCTCAGGAGGAAGCCGAAGATTGCAACAAGACCTTCCCTCCACCTCCTCTCTCTAGCAGAATCAGAGCTGATCTCAACCATCTTAACTTTCCACTCCCCACCTCCTGTCCCACAATTTTGAAGGTTAAGGCTTTTCCACCAGCACAAGAAGTTCAGAATGCATCCTCACATCACCTCTTTTCTGCACCTTATCTTTGTTCCCCTCTAATGGGTTCCTTTATTTTCCTACCTCATCACGCTTGTCACCCTTTCTTCCTTTTCTATTTTTTTATGTAACCAACACAGTCCAACCCAAAATGGGAGCCCCAGTGTTCTGAGTCCTGTGCCAACACTTCAAAAAAGCCCTGCCTGTTATGAAGAACACAATGCTTTTTCCTTGGTTATCCTCACCCTTTATATCCTATGCTGCAACACATCATTACAGCTATCTGCCACTTCCCCTTCATTGAGGTTAAAATCTCAACAGCAAGAACACATTTCAGATTCAGCAAGTATTGAAACCAAGTGCTTGTCATAGGCTGCTTCCCTTCTGCCAAAAAAACCAAAATTCACAACAATGATAACACAAGACCCTAATGCCAGAGACCTGAGGTTTCTCTATTTTGCCTTGCACTGGTTTAGCACATCCCAAATTAAAGTCAGTTTTTATTACACTTTTGTGCCTAATTGATGTCCTCAGATGAAACAATGACCACTGGAAATGACAGCTTTTGCCTGGGAAATGTAATATTATTTTCTGATAAGACAGCATATAACGTGTTTCACTCAAAGGATGAACAAGTTCTTCCATTTAGTTTTCATCTGCTTGCTTGTTGAACAAAGCATATGCATTACTCAATTAAATAACTCATGGCCCCATGAATCGTTAACCATGTGTACAGTACATAATTCAGCAATCTGCAAACCCTGTTACAATAAACTATTTCAAAGCTTTCCTCAAGTTTAAAAAAAAAAACCAAAAAAAAACCAAAAAAAACCCCAACCAACAAACCCAGAAACAACAAAAAAACCCTGCAAAGCTTTGTTCACCAAACACCGTGCCAGTGACCTTTCTCTCTAGTTTCCCTTGCATGTTTGTTCAGTTTAACTGCTCTAAACATTTGAATGCTACATTCAACCCCTGCAAAGTCAAACCGACACATGACAATCCATCAAAATCAGCCAGATAACAGAAAGCACACTCCGATTCCAGAATTATTGTTGTCTGATTCTAAATGACAGGGTATGAAACAAAAAGAGCACAGAACCTGATTTTCCACAGCAAAATTAAGCCCAAAGAACGATAAGGGAAAAAATCCTTCAAATGAGATCCTACAGAAATGATATGAAATAGAAGAGGATGGGAATGCATGCAACGAGACAATTGCATTGTCACACATGCAAACTTTGATCAAATAAAAGGGTTGCTAAATATGTGTATAACTGAATACTCACTAAAACAGAAATTACTAAATTATTTTCTGACAATTAAAGCAAGGATGTGTTTATGCCATTAGGTCTTAGGTCTAGATGTAAACTCTTTCCCCAGGGGCCATCTCAAATCTAAGGATCAAATAAGTAGCGTTAAAATTATCTTAATTCAAAACACTTACTAATAATTAAAATGTATGATGCAGAAGAAACAAAAATCGCATTGCAAGACAGCTTGTTTTATGTAAAAAGCTTTGTTACCACTCTTAGCCAGCCAAGGAATTAGTAAAAGAAGGTACTGGCAAATTAAAAAGAAGAAATCCCACCAAGTGCTTTGAAATTAGTGAAATAGAAGCACGGCCATTTAGGAATATCTCTGTCACTGTATTTTGCTAACTCGGGTAGGTACACATAATGACAACACACCCGTCTCTCTCTACCTTTCCCCAACAAGGAGCAGATTGGCACTTTGCTCAGCCATCCTGTGGAAGGGCCAGTGCCAGCCCAGCCAAGGGTTCTGCAGCTCTCACCAGGCCCTCCTGAAGCTTTTGCCTCCCAGAGTCACCAGGCTTCCAACCTGATTCCTGGCTCCTCATGGCAGTGCAGAATGAAAGCTCCCACTCACACAGGAAAACACGTTCCCAAAGCAGCCAACACGTGTCAACAGAAAGGTTTAAAAGCCTTGGCAGAGAGTTTGAACCATATTCTCTCTTTAACAGGGCGTGAGTCAATCGTGAGTAATGCAGGAGAGAAATGTCCCAGCTGCTGGTTGCTAAACACCTGGGATCCTTTAAATAAATCCCCTATCCTGGACATGAGGCTTTCTTCCTCACAAAAACCGAGGATAGAACAGCCTTAGGGGGCCAATGTGACCAAGAATTTAACTCAGCAGGACTGGGCACAATATCTTTGACAAGCACAGACCAAAAGGAGTAGCTTGTCACACTGTGATCTTTGGAGTGCCTGGACTCAGTAGGGATGGGATCAACTTTAGGAAGGGATGCTTTTGGAGAGTCAGGCAAAGCAATTCTCTTGCGAAGCAAGGACAAGGTAACATGCACCAAAAAAAAAATGTTGAAAAAGCAGTAGGACTTGGAAGAAAATGTTCTTTAATAAAAGAAGCAAGCATGGTGAGAAACTGGGATTTCAGCAGTCATGTCTTGAGAGGTGAATATTTCCAGATTAAAGACATCAAAAGATATTTGATTCTGAACAATCTTACCACAATCCTGATGAGGACTTGGCACATAGGTAGATGTTCTACAGTTGAAGCTATGTTGGAATTAGTACAATACAAGGACTTTTCCTCTGTTTCTTTTATGATTTAAGCTGGAAAAGGAGTTGCAGGAGATGCACTATTTTCCAAACCATTTCCCTGTAACTTTAGAAAAAATAAATTGGTTCCATCCACCCTCAATGATCAAAACATTAACTTAGCTGCTCACTTGTCACTTCAGACATGCCAACTCCCCGCCACCTGCACACATTCCTTCCTACTTGGCTTTTCCATTACCCCTACAACAAAGTTCAAGCAGCTCCTCTTCAGCATCATGGAAATTTTAAACACTTCTCCTGTTTGTCTGACCTCTGTCTTACAGCACCACTTGTGGCATTTTCCTTCTGCCAACACCAGCACTATTAAGTCCCTCTATTTGTCTCATCTTCTCCCCTTCCTTCTCCACTCTCTCTTTAGGATTTTGGCTGCCACAAGAGCTGTAAGGAGCTATCCATTCATTGCTGGATGGACACACTGGGGAGTATGGAATGGTAGGACTCCTGTCTAGCCAGAGATGGACTGAGGTGTTATTCTCGGTGACCATGGTGTCAGGTCAGGGGGCTTTATGCTGACAAACACACCTGCAGGGCAATAGAACAAGTGCTGCTCATGCATGGACACCTTTTAGTGCACCAAAGTGACAGCAGAGTAAGCAAGCAACAACAATATGCAAAAGGGACTTGCATTGGCTTCAGCAGCAGCAGCTTTTGAGGTGAAAGTACTAAATGGCACCTGCAACAGAACCCAGCAGTTGTGAAATACAAGCGAATAATAATAGAGTTGACAACATCACTCAGAATTTGGAAGTGCTACTCCATGCAGGCCTGTTTTAATGCCTAGACTCCAACATACTCTGCATTGAGGCAGATTTCCTACAGGCAGTGCTCTCTTGCCTGCTGAGCTAGACATCATCTCCTGCTGAAAAGGGCTAAAGCAGCGCTCCTCCTGGCAGTGGAATCAGTTAATGCCCAAGGCAGGGCTGACACCCTCAGAGCTTTTTTCCAATGTAGAAACACTACTGTGTTTCAACCCATAGGAATATCAGTCCTGTGTAGAAACTTTAACAAATTTTGACTACAGAAGTTAGCATCTAAATTCAGAGCATATTCTGTAAAGGGAAATTAAGGGGAATTGACATGAAATGCCCAATTCTCACATTTGTTCCTAAGGCTAAACAATAAATTTTGTTTTCAAAAATATCTGCTCTTTCCTAATTTTAGAGTTACAGCACTTATCCAAAGTAATAAAGGAAAGCACACCATGATAAAAAGTTTCCAAAATGCTCCTACACGCAGATCTTAGTCCACTGCCTGTTTTTCAGGCTTTATACTTCTCTAAAATTATATAAACTAAACACTCTACTTTTAAACTGAACTATAAACCAGCCAAGCAATATTATATTATAACACATAGATTTAAAGCCTCGAGGGAAATTATCGCGGTACCTGGGCACATTTTACATAATGCACCTCTGATCGAAATCACCACAGAAACTGCTCCTGCCCCTCCCAGCTACTGAAGGACCCTGAAAAGGGTAGCCAGGATACCGGCTGCCAAGTGAAATTCCTGCGCTGCCTTTAGTGGAAGCCGGGAACAAAGAGGTGCATTTAACGCCGCTTTCCAAACTTTGCCAGATTCAGGCTCAGACAGATTTCTGGCAGGAGAGGGATGTCGAGCCAGGAGCCTGTCGCTGAGAATGACCTGCCCCCCCGGTTCCCACGAGCTCCTCCCTTGGGACAGACGCGAGGGACGTGAAATCCCAGGCATTGATGGGGGAACAGAGCGTGGGGCGAGAGCAGCCCTCGCACTCGGGGAGAACAACACCCGGGCTCCTTGCAATGAACCACAAACTCCATGGAACACCCTACAGGATTTAAAGAGAGACACCACACATTGGGATCCACACAATACAGTCAGCTTCTGCAAAATGACTTCCAAGATCTGTGCAATTTAGTAAAGAAGGACGGCCTTTCTCAAGGAATTTTTTACCCTGTCCTGTGTAGCTCTAGCAGACATGCAGCTTCGGTTTACATTTTTAGGAAGATTTTGAAACCTTAATACAAAAACTATCACTGTTTTTCTCAGCTGTCTCTGATTTTGCCAGGGAAATTGTGTTTCAATTTATGCAGTCAATACCAAAAAAAAAAAAAGAAAATGCTACTGGAAAACGAATGTTGTCTGTTGTCAATAAGGGTAAGGTAGAGCTGACCCTTAAGTGGGTGGGTTTGGTGAGGTACCTGCTGGAACTCTGATGGGTCAAACGTGATATTTTATATTTGCAGCTTCAGCCTATGAGTGCCAAACTTTCAACATGAATTAAAAACCAGAAAACACATGCTTTCCACCTCTTATCAACTCAGCACCCTGTTTCCATGCACTTCCAGCTTGGAATCTGCACATCTTGCTTCTCTTGGGTAACTTTCTGTGCATTAGTTACATAAAAAAACAGGAAAATCCAGTTTATTCTGATTTCTCAGCAATATTGGAATTCCTGAAATTTCAGCCACAGATTAACATAAAATCATTACAAGGCAAAAAGGAAACACCAGACTGGAAAAAAACAATGCTTGATCCATAGAAGTCACATATCCTGTAGCAGAGGGACACTGAGGCAGAGTACATTGTACACACTTGGTGTGGAGCTATTTCATATTTGCATGCACTTAAAAAAATTAAATAAAAGGACGATGTAATCCTAAATTACCCTAAATGCCTGTAGTATTAGTCAAACTGATATTCCAGAACTTCTAGCTAATAAAAGTTCCACTGCCATTAACACCAAAATTCTGGTGGGCACTGTCCAATGATAAATGTTTTAAAAGATCTCTAAGGAAAACATGATGGTATATTTTAATTTTTAATAAACATGCAAAATGTTTAGATATAGCATTGTCTGTTCTAATTTCTGAATAAAAATGCAAAATGTCAGTGTTAATCATGGGACTTCAATAGCAATGATCATAATGTGTGCAATTTCTGATAACATGTTTTGCAGTGAAGTTTTTTTTTTTTCTTTTAAACAAACAAACAAACAAATCTAAATGGAGCTAGAAAAAAATCACTATAGTATTCTGTAAAATTCTTGAAACAGAAATGTATCTTCTGTAAACCTAACCAGAACTGACATGTAATAGAACAGATTTATACAGGAGGATATTCCTACCTGGCACTTTGACCCTGTTTACAGAGGAACAACAATTAGAGTAAAATCTTCTAATCCATAGGATGACACGAGCACTATGTGACACAACTAAAATTTTACTAGAGGGGAAGGATTGATGCTGTGACTTTTCTGAGATCACCAGGAAGGTGAGGGTGCCACATCATGGATGTGAAGGGTGTGTGGTGTGCTGTGACTGCAGCTGTAACATTTTCTGCCGTGATTCTGATGTGGCTGCAGCAGAACCACCAAGCCTCCAGCTCTGGTGTGACTTTATTGCTGTAGCTTTGGCACTGCCACCATGTCACGCGTGTCTCCTGTGCTGTTTTGACATTTATAGGTACAAGCACAGTGTGAAGGCAGAGTTCCAGAGTTTAAGTGGTGCTGGTGAATCCTAGAGGCTTGGTAACCCTGTAAAAATATTACATCCCTTTTATTCTGTAAATGTTTTACAAAGCACTTTCAAGGACGTGGTAGGAAATTAATATGGCTAAAAGGGCTGGGTTTTCTCATCCAGACTTTGGCAGGTATTTAAATGTTCGAAAATGCTAACAAATAGGGTTATCTTTTAAAATACAAAAAAAAAAAAAAAAAACCGAAAAACCCTGCAAACTGTGGATAGTGAAACACATTTACCCTCCAATTTAGTTTGTGCTCCCTTAGAATGCACGTTATTACTGTCACAGCTTAGGGGACCAGTATTTCAAAAGGAGGTCAGATCACCTGAAAAATACAATATACATTAAAACACAGATTTTTTTTTAAATGTGACAACATTTGAAGGGGAGGGATGAAGCTGAGCAAAACTTTAACTATTAAATAATATAAATTACAAAAGCAGTCTCCATACTTCTGCATAACTATGTCATCTCTGGACGTTAAAATTTATTCTTGTGGTTACTTCTGCAGGATTTTCAAGTTCTGTAAGGTTTTCCATTTTTTACTGGCAAAATCCCATGAAACTAGAGGTCAAAAGTGACTTTACAGAATATAAACATTTGTGGGATTAATCTTCAGGAAGCAATTATTCACTTTCACAAAAATGGAAGACAGACTTCTTGGCACAAGTTTTGCCAATGAAAATTTTCCAACTGGCATAGCAGAAAACATGACAAGAGATAAGCTAAACTAGCTGGTTTGTAAATCTAGATAAACAAAATTTACACAAATTTTTCTAGTAGGAATTGTGATTCTCCATTGTAATGTAGCATGAGAAACATCCTGGTAATTGTCAACTTGAGAAGCTTCAGTACATTGCATATAAACACTCTGAGGTCACATTTATAGTTAATGTAAACTTGCACACATGTAAAACCACAATACACTGAATTCTATGCGTACATAAAACATGAAATAAAATAAATCATGCCAATGTACAAAGCCTGGAATCTATTCCTTGAACTCCATGCATATTCCATAAAATACAGATTACATCCAATTTTTTAAAAAAAGCTATGTTGTACTTTAGACCTTAAAAAGCAATGCAGAGAAAGCATTGGCAGGCTTGGATCTCCTGCTGGACTCCGCCCAAAGCAGGTCTGAAGGACACCATCTTCATGAAATGCCAAATCTGAGCCCAGATCTCAGCCCTTTGTGTGTGCTTCATCCCAGACAGCCCCTAACCAAACACTGTCATGCTCTCTTTCAATACTGAACTAATATGCTGTCTTAAAAAAATTCCCTCATGCCTGCTATAAATGCAATTCTACAAAACAAACCCAAGCAAATAAACAAGAAACCCCATTACAATACATCTCATTTCACAAGAATTAACTGTGAAAACTATTCTGCCTAATTTTGTGGTGAAATCTCAGCTAAAACCACATTAAACCCCTCCATTCAGAAGGAGGGAGCTGAGACAACACTGTTCCACTATACACAAAACCTCTGCTTTTAGCTGTATATTACAATCAGGTGTTTGGGAAGCAGTGTCCCAGGAGTAGCAGGAGCCAGTCTGCTAGCAGGATCTGGAAGTTAAGGAATATGCAGACCTTGTAAAACATAACACAAGCCCCCCTAGAAGCACAGAGAAAATTTCTTATTTACTCCAAAGACAGACAATATTTCTGGGGTGTTGGAGAGCTGTCAGGGAGACCCTCTGCCAATTCCTCACTGTTTTTTTTCTGAAAACATCTGCTTGTTAAAACCCGAGATGAAATGTCCAGGAGCACCAGCGCAGCAGGCTGGTGATGAGAGCATTCCCTTGGAGGTGTGTAACCCAGAAGTGAGGACCCTGCTGCAAACCACCCAGATGAAGGATTTTGGGAAATCTCCCCTACATGAGGAGGCTTCCTTATGCAAGGTAAACTCCCAAGCTGGCATGATTTTGGCTGCACAAGCACAGGTATCTTTGCTGTCCAGACAAGAAGCAAACATTTGGTTTTGCCACAAGACAGAAAGGGAAAAGAGCTCTGAAAACTACAGGCTTGGGAAAGGTTTCCCCCAGAAACCACACAACTAAATGAAAAACTGCAGCTCTCTACGGAGAAGGGAAAGGCAAGCTTGTCTCACTCTTTCGTTTGATATTATTATCCCACATCAAAGAAAATATTTTGGCATAACCATTTTATGTATTTACATTTCTGAAATAAAACATCTGCTCAGCACACTATTCAAAGTCTATTGGGGACAAATTCTACTTTCACGGGTACCCACACAACTGTGGAGAACTTAGTGATTAGAAATGTTAGAAAAATTAGACACACTTCCCAGGATTATTTTTCTGAGCTGGTTCTCTTCTGTTTTCTCACTCCCTCAGATGCTTTCCTCTCTACCCCTCCCCTTATATATAACTGTGTCCCAATTTAAAAATCCATTTGCTGCATTTATCAAGACTGTTTTCGTTTTGATAAAAGGTATTGCCTGGCTTTGCTTAGAGATTTATTGGTCTGTATGAAAGCCTGGTCACTTGGCCTTTCTTTCCCGGCTAGTCTAGGGTTTGGGTGCAGCATGCAGAAGTTTGTTGGATTCACAGTAAGTGAATCTGCTGCACTCACAGTTCTGTGCCTATGACTGTATAATGGCACTTTTCCTTACCTGGGATAACAACTCTACTGAATGTGTTTCATTTTTTATCAAACTTGGGCTTTTTTAATAAGAGATATAAAACATTGATATTCCTATTACATCCCACGAGGGAAAAGAAACACCATTTGCTATAATCAGGGGAAATGTTTTATTGCCTAAGACATGCATTTATCTCCCTCACAAACAGAAGTCATAAAAAGAACATACAACTGGTTAAATGTTACTTGATGTACCTTAGGTCCCAACTGGTTTGCTTTAGGTCCTGCAGTGTCTTGTGGAATTAAAGCCAGGCATGAACACAGGTTAATGCTTTTTCTTTCCTTTTAGCAGAACTCTGTCAGTCTGGCCCACACCCCAAGAGCTTTCACTTCAGACTAACCTGCAAGCAGCACTGTGGGTCTCTCCTTTACTTCTCCTTCCCAACGCTCCAGCGATTCACCGCTGACTAATTAATTATAAACCTCTGTTCTTAAAGCTCTTATATAAATCTCTGTCCTTGTTGCCATCCTGCAGATCTATTCAGTGATCACACTCTTACTTAAATCATGTAAGAAAGACTGGTCTGTCCCTTTTATCTGAAAGGCTGTTAAGGAGGCCCAAATTCTAAAGCTTTTTGTAATGAACTGTTCTTTCTTGAAGACAGTTTACCATCAAGCATCCTTCCAGGTCTCATGAAGGGCTACACTGCACAAACTGAGATGACAGTTGTCAGAAGGGAAAGCCAGTCCTTTCCTGAATAGAAAGAAGAATAGTTGTCTTTTCGCTTCTGTCCTTTCTCCATTGTACTTTCAAGGCACAACTGGAGCTCCTACAGCAACAGGTATTTTTCTTTGCTAAGATTCATTGTTGGACGCTCACTGGTATCCTGAGTTCCTAATTCTAAACCCACTTCTCTCTTTTATAAACCTGCACGTTATTTGTATCTAAAGGACATTCTTTGTAAAGGCTGCGGTTTTCAGAAACTTGATTCCACTTTCTTCCAGGGCCTTCTATCTTCCTCTCCTCCTCCTCTGTGCCACAATGGTCTCTTAAAGAAATCTCTTATGTGTGCTGCTATTCAAAAATAAAATCAGGCATTTGATCTTTTCTGACCAGACTTCCTTCTCATTCTCCATTTTCCAGGATTCTGTCACATGTTGCACTGTTAGCTTAACAGCCACTGTTTAACAGCATATATTGAAAATACCAGAACAAATAAACGCATCCAACACTGTTTCATTTTTATATTTGACACAGAATCATAAGCAGTTGGGGAAAGAGAATAATTTCAAGTTTTTCAGGTCTAACTTTCTTGGAAATCCATAGTGAAAAATATGGACTGCAATCTGAATGACAAAATTTGCTAAAAAGCTCTGAATGTAAAATAAATGAAAGATTTGTCTACAGCAGCCATTTTGTATCAGTCAGAAATTGTAGAGTTCCCAATCTCAGATTTTAATTTTGTCCCCTGTGCTATAGACTGTTTTTAAGAGATTTAATCTTAGGTATTGATGCTTGTCCCTTTGAAGCTAAGTGTTCATATCCTCCTTAGCTAAAATCAGACTGTCTAGAGTTTTCCATATCCAAATCTGACTTAAACTTTACTACAGCTCACCTAATATCCAGGTTTGAACAATGTAAGCCCTAGCTCATCAAGGGTTGTTCCAGTCAGTGTGATAGATGGAAAACACAAGATAATTTTCATATTGGTCACGAAATTCAAAGAAGCAAGTTTGCGTGCAAATATTGTTTGGAATATATGGTGGAATAAATCCATTTTTTCTTAGATGACAAAAAAAAAGAGATATGTATATCATTATTTTTTAAATAGGCTGCTTTAATTTTTTGGGTTGGGAGAATCTTTTTAAAAGAGAACTTTACTGAAATTTTTGGGTGTACAAGCTTCTGCTCAGATGCAGCTAAGTGTTCTGGATTTCCAACTGTAAATCCATTCTATAGATATATGAGTTCTCTAATGCACTTTCATCATTACCATATCCTTAGGCCTGTGACATTTTGGATGAGTGGGAATGCCAATTTCACAAAAATTCACACAAAAAAATACAGTTGACATTTCCAGTCATATGTGATCAGGTTTAACTATGACTTAAGGTTGAAATTCAGCAAATCATCACATTCCATTACTATCTCCCTTTGCTGATGTGAGGCTATTTATGGTGTGGTGGTATTAATTTTTTGAGTATTTTTTTTTTTTTCAATTATAGATCCGCATTTGAAGTTTAACTGAAAAACATCAAGATGGATCTTTGGGTAGCTGGACCTAAGGGCATCCAAAATCAGCTCCATCATGGCTACAGAGAGCTTGTGCCCAGTTTCTGGATCATATTTCTACACCTACCGTTCCAGAAGAAATCATGATGGAGACCATAACATGGTAAAAAGACAGGTCAGCCAGTATAAAGAGACAGTTTGGAGAAAGAAATTGGTTTTTTTCTTTTCATTTTTAAGTATTACTCATTTCTCTCTGACTGTGTAAGACATTGGCCTGCAGAGAGTCACTGAACAATGTCCTCTACAAAACATTTCTTTCCAGCCACCCTCTTAGGATCTTGTAAAATCTAATCTGTATTCACCTGTTATCATTTTACCAGGATTTCTGTTATAGGGCAGTACTGACAATATTTAATCACCTCCTAGAGTTCTGACACTTCATCAACATTTAACACGTCATTTGAACAACAATAAAATGTGTTTGTACAAGCATGCCAAGAGGTTAAGGCAAGTGGAAAAGTTACCAAGTTATTTCCTACCTCTGCCTTTGAAAATTCTGTTTCTGAGAAGAACACTTACAAAAAAATAGCTACAGCTTCAATCCCCTGCCCTCCCAATTAGGAGTATGAGCAAGATTCCAAGCTCTATAGTATGCTTTCTGTGCTTCCTGTGCACCAGATCCATCAGTTGCTTGCTGTGGGAAGTGAAATTAGAAATGTTTTATTATGATTTCCAAATTACCATGTAACAAATGCTCCAATAATCTTTACAGCGAAAAAACCAAAAAGTCTGTTTTGCCCAACAAGCAACTGACAGCTTTCTAATGCAGCTCCATTAAAGCTCTTTCCTGAGTGTGAGAGGCCCTTTTTTAACTAGCTCCTCAGGGCATTGTTAGATATCATTGCTTACAGCCACTGCGAGCCACTGTGCCATAGCAGTGCTTCCCACTTCCTCCTGATCACTCAAACACAAGAGGTGACTTTAAGCACAAGAAAAAGTCTCAACCAGCCAAGATAGCAGCTGTAAGAATGTCTCTTTATGTACAGCAGGAGCCCAGAATGAAAGCACAGCCTTCTGGAGAAAGACGGCACTCAGGGCATTGGATGGAAATAAAGAAAAATTTCTATGGGTACCTTTTCTTAGGTTAGTAAATTGCAAGTGCTTGGAGTCATTTTAAAGTGGGAAAATAATGTTTTCCTATTTCATGTTTTAAGCATGCAATACTTTACTAAATGAGTAAACTTGAAGTAAATCTCAAAGTCATCTTCTCTATAGGAGTTGATCCATTTTATCGAAACATGGAAAATTAGGAATTAGGCAGGCAACAGAATGCTGAAGCAGAGATTACTAAAAATACTTGATTATGTATTTATTTAAGAAGATAACTGTCATGAATTTTGGAGCTCTTAAAAGCCAGAATTTACAGATATCAGATTCAGAAGGTATTAATTTACCTTCTAGAGTCGAAGGCACCCGAATAGTTCTTGTTGAATAAATCCTTGACAGCTATCAAAAACTGTCCATCTTTGCATCCAAAGTTCAGATGCATATTTGCCACAAATCATCCCCCCACTCTCAGCTCTTATTGCCCAGCTGTACTGGGAGATTGTTAATAGAACAAATGTGAAATCTCAGCCAGTGTTTCACTGGCTTCAGGACAGATGGGAGACACACAACTTTCCAGGTAAAGCATGAAACGAATTAACCAAAACTATTCCAAAGCCACGTGACTACCCAGGCATCATTTCAGAAATGAAGTGAGGGGGTAAGTCACCCTATTCCTCTAAAATAGAGCCTGGAATTCCCTATCCCACGTGTTACCATGGCCGAGAAACTCTGGGCAGCCTCTCAGGAAGGGTCATTTGATTCCTAAGTCTGGAGGCCATTTCCTACCACAGTGACATGAGGGGTTAATGCTGTTGATCCTGGTTCTGTCTACTGCGTTTTGATCTTTTGGCTTTGCTGCTTTAATTCCTCAAAGTCACCAGAAGTGATCAAAGGCAAAATTACAAAGATGAATATGAACTCTTCCCCAACACTCGTAAGAATACAGGACAAGAGAAGATATTGCAGATAACAACCAGAGCTAGAGGAGCATGTGGTAGCAGAAAAGTAAAATACCAGGCACTTTTGGAGAATCAGACTGATATGGTTACAATGTGATTGAGTTCTCCACAATGGAGATAGATGATCATTTACTTTCTTCATTTATCTGCTCACATCTGCATTTTACATTTCAAGAAGCTGAAACTCTTGCATCATTCCATTTATCTAAGGGACTAAAGGCAGTACACAATCCACATTGGGAAAAAAAAAAAAAAAAACCAAGCAAACATGGCCCTGGGATATATTTTGAGTAGTTTTTCAGTAAATCTTATTTATTTCCTCCAAGTCCTCAATATCTAAAGCTTTTATGTATTCATTATCAGCAACATGTCGAGTAATGTGATAACTTGACAAGGTTCTATTGAAGCAGATTAGTGGGACATACAGTACTTATGCTGCCTGATAAGAAAACATTCAGAAAGGTCATATCCTCTGTTGTATTCCCTATCTCTCTGGGCAGCAGCAGTTTGGGTTTTTCTGAAAGCTAAAGTTTGAAAATATTCCTGGTAAAAGTGAGTGAAAAGCGGTCTGGCCACATAAGTGCAATGACGATCAGCTACTATTCATATTCATGTTACTTTCCAAAACTGGATGTTAAAATAAAAACCCTCACCAAAAAGTTAACCATGTTGACTCGGCATGATTATGACACCAGTAGCTGGTCAGCTCAGCACAGCTGTTAGACCTGGGATATCATGGCAGCACAGATCCCACCTTGCCTTGGTCCCCACATCCACTGCTAAATGGTGTAGGAATCAGATTTAGAGCACAACAAAGCAGAACATGCACCCTGGCTGTGCCTGACTTACACAAGTAGCAAGGAGTAACTCCATTTGAAAAGTCTTGTGATGCTGGAGACCTGCAGAGCTTGTTCTGCGCCACTGATGTGCAGAACAAGGACAGGAATGAGACAAAGGGTGTGGTCAGGTTTTCCCAAGATCCAGAACGAATCCACTGCCCGAATAGATAGTGCCTGGGGCCACCTCAGGACACAACAGATGAGCAGCAATGCTTAAGCCCCTGATATGCCTCACAACTGGAGATTCACAAAAAGCTGTGGTGGAGCTGGATTTGTCAGACATCCTCCTGAGCTGCAGTTTCTGTGACTCCAAGGCAAGCTTGGCCAAACAAAGAAATCCCTGCTATTCAGGTAAAAAAACCACAAAATGACAGCCCAGCAGCCTCTGTTATAACAACACCACCAGTTACAAATAAGCTATTTCAGACTATTACTCTATTTTGGGCACTCACTGTCTATATGAAATACTGCTTGATATTATTTGGGATACAGGGACACATTCAATTTGATGTGTAACAACACATATGTGCTTTGTCACAAAATCTTTATATATAGGCCCACTACAAATATTAAAAGTAACTTTGAAAGGCATTTCCTCTAAACAGTAATTTATAGTAGTTAAAAACCTTCTTTATTTTTCAACATGTCTTAGTGCTTATTTCACTGAATGTATTCAAGTTGTCTTTGTCATTACTTTCCTCTGTCATTTATTTCACCTTGTGCATGCAGCCCAATTTCAAGCAGGTTCTACATACAGAAAAATGCAAACATCATTATTAGACTTTATTAGACACAACGTTACTGAATTTTAGTAGAAACATTGTTTGGTTTTAAACCTGGATCATAGCTGGATCTCACAAGTGTAACAGTGAAATGAGTAATGATGTGGAAGATAAAAAAAACCCAAGACTATTAGACAAGTTAAAGAAATATCATTTACATAAATACATGCTTATACTTAAATCCTTCAAAAAGTAATGATTTTAAATAGTGGTAAATACTGCACAGCTCAGTTTGTCAAGGGTCAAACACACTTGTTTTTTCCCCTTCACTCAGAATACTGTTGGGATCAGATTAAAGAGTTGCTATCAGCCGTTCTGCCTCAGGGAGGGTTTTCCTTGTGATGAGATGAGGGCTGCACTTGAAAACATGAGGCAAGAAGAGAGATGAACACCTGTAATACTCATTTCTCTAATTCTGACTGAAAATCAGCCTGACCATCAGTTCTTGGAGCACTTTTATTAAGTCACACTTGATGACAGAAGCCTAATTGTTCTTCCTATTGACAACTCCTATAAGTAAAACTAAAGTTAAATTCTGGGATGCAATCAGCAAAAGACAGCAGATCTAAGATGGAGAGAGAAACACTGGCCTTAATTTGTGATGTCTAGCACTTTATGGCCACAACCAGGAGCCAGTTAATCAGAGGCATCATCTCAGGTAACACAGCAGCTTCTGTTTGCAATCAAAGCTGTTCTCACACCAAGGGACAGCTCCACATGAGCTGTAGCTGAAGACAGAGTGCCTCTGTGCACAGCAGGGGTGGGGGAGCAGGTAGCAGAGTTGTCCCATATTTTATTGGCAAATAATGATTTTATCAGATCAGAGGACAAATTTTAGCTCAAGGTGAAGCTGACATCATGCTACTTTTGAGGATGAAAGGAAATTAATCTGATTTTGACTTAGTGCCTGGCCCTCTTTACAGCATCTCACCAGAATGGCTGGGACTACAAGAATATGTAGATTCTCACTGGGTAAAAATCTTGTATTAGGGCTCAGACTTAAACTCTCTGTTTTTTCAATAACTTCATCTGTGGTCCTATTGGGATAGTTATCTACTGCTTTGTTTTGGGTTGTTTTTTTGGTAAGAGATTAGTAGCAATTAAAATCCTCATAACAAGTGTCTTACACACATAGACACAGTTCACAGTCCTTATTCAAATAATAATCTCTGTATGTTCCAGTGTCCACAGTGGGGAAGAGAAAAAATAAGGCCAAATTTTCCATTGATAACATAATTTTCTCATTTGCTGACTTCTTGCATATCATACAAGAGAGATCTCTTTCTTAACTAAAAAAAAAAAAAAAAGGAAGGATCAGAGACCGATGTCCAGATTTATAACAGCAAATAGTTAATCTGGGATCAAAACTATTAACAAACTATATCAAAGACAGTTTTAATCACATGAGGACGTCTAATTAAATTAAATTTGCACAGGGAGTGTCTTTGACCTGTTTATTTATTAAATTTAAGAACAGTGACTGAAATCTCATTGTAGGGATTCTAGGATTGGAAAGCTTTGGGATTCTCCTCTGGCCACCTCTGATTCTTACTGGATTCCCTACCTCATGCAAAAACATCAGAGAGAGATCTTCAGGTACTTCTCCTGACCACTACCCAGTTTGGATACCCTTTGAGATGCAACTGCGGGGCACTGAAAGCCAGACTGGACAGGAGATTCTGGGAAGAGGAAGGTAAATAAATGACTAACATTAATTCTGCTGCAATAGTAATTTCTAGAAGCAGAAATATGTACTTGGCTCCGTTTCCCAAAAGATAGTCAGACAACCAAGTATTTGATTATCCTATAGTTTTGCCCTCACCCCATGCCTCATTATGTTTTAAACATACAGCAGGCTTCAGTTATGTAGAAGGATCTTTTTAAATTTGTACAGTTCAGAAAAAAAAAGATACATTCATGGAAATAGATTCAATTTCACTTCAAGAATTTACAGTGTAAATACCTGCAAGATCCTCAAGATATTTGTTGTTTTGTTAAATCTAAATTTGAGAGTCTCAAATTTAACAGACTTTTTAAACAGAGTCCTCTGCACCTGTAAAACTGGCTTTACCAGTCTTGGAAAATGCACTGGAACTTGACTTTAGGGACAGAAACCCTACAGCACAGTGAGCCATCTTCTTCGGAGTTACAGCCCCTTCTCTGGAGAGTGACTGTCATAATATGTTTGTACAGCAGCCAGCATGCCCAGGCTGTGACCTTGCTAGGATCCCTACCCCATTAGAAATAAAAATTACCTTAGGAGACGCTGGAAATAACATTATTCTACTTCAAGTTAGGCATAATTTAACCTCCTAGAAATGAGTTCAGATATGCAATTCTTGAACAGAGGAGCAGGGAGAAGCCAGGCACAACAGTCAGGCATGCACTGTTAAACCTGCTGTAGGTAAAACCTGTCTCCTGAGTTCCAGCAGGAGAATCAAAAGAGAGAGGAGAGTGCCTACACACAAAAGTAAAGCAAACCTCACTCAGTCATTCTCGGTGATAAGCTCAGACAGATGGGGTGCAAGCAGGGGGCCTTTAATGTGCATTCCTGTGTGTATCTGAGGTTTTGCAGGGTGTACCTCAAGGAATACAAAACATGAAGTTTTCTGAGCATGTGAATTAAGAACCTCAGGGAGCAGAAGAAATATTGATTAGACACAGTATGCTATTCAGCACAGAAAAGTACAGGAGATAATCACCAGGGGTGATTTCAAACCTTTCAAACCTGAAACGATAGGGTAGGACTTCCAGCACCTATTGGCAAAGCTTCCCAGGCTCAGACAATTGCCTCATTCATTTCAAAATAGCTTTACAATATTTTTGACAAGAGTAAAAAGGTTCACACACCTTCATCTTGACCAAGTGCACTACAGGTCCTGCAAGATAGTTTTTGATGGACTCAGGTTGATCCTCAGGTTATAAAAATGGTAGAAGACTTACAAAATTTTTTGTTTGTTTTGAAATGAGTGAGGGATGCCTGGCTACTAGTAAGGAGAAAAGCCTTCCTTTAGTATTTGTTTTTAAAGCAAAAACTAAATTATGAACAAAAATCTTAACCAGAATTTTAAAATATTAGTCCAGTTCAACCTTATCTAATATTATTAATCAATTTGTTCTTTCCCTCCAGAAACTCTAATGACTAATCTCAAGTTTGACAGATTTTTAATAGCATGTGACTATCAGGTATCTCACATTTTTGTATTCAGATTTAAGTTTCTTGGAGTGGAAAAGAGGAATGAGAGTGTGATAGAAACCTGAAGAAAGAGAGTAGAGGTTGATGACAGGCTGAACAGAGGCAATAAGACAAACACTCAATTGTTATCTTTAAACTGTTTTTCAACAGTATCAAACCAAATTTTTTATGGGTTTTTTGCATTGTTCAGAAATAAATGGATGTGAAAACTGGTTGGGAATCATATATAGAAAACCTCATTTTAAAATGGTTCATAAGAAGTTACAAGTATGTGAAAACAGAAGCTTGGCAGAGTAGCCCAGAAAGCCTCAACAATTTTGATCATTTACCAGAAAAGCTGAAATAACAGACTTAGTTCCATGCAGTCCCTATAAACCACACAAAAATCTGGATCTCTTTGAAAGAATAATCATCATAAACATGAACATTCAACAAAAATGTTCATCCTTGTCTCGGTGGTTCCTGTAGAAATCAGTGTAAAACTAAGGTTTCTAAATTCATTTTAAGATCTTCAGGGAAAGAAAACATGAGGACAAACCACCACCACAGCCTCATGGCTCTCTGAGACCCACACAAAAAGAAAAGCACTGTCAATTTTCAGGCAGATTCCTATAGGGCTTTCTAACAATTACTCAACAATCACTGAGTGCCTAACCTACTCTTAAAATTTGAATTAGATATGCCAAAACCTGAGAGAGAAATTCCAGGTCTCTATATCTCCTCACTGATGAATCAATAGGGCCTTCATGAATCCAACCCTTTGCCATGGCAAGGATCTGAGCATTCGACATTATTACTGTATTGCAGTCCATTTAATGCTGCAACTATAGTTCATTTAATGCTGTGCTGGCTTCTCTTGCATTTTCCTCATATAAAAGTTAAGTATCCACTACAAAAATGAATCATCTAAACTCCAGGTAAAAGCTATCACAGTATGAAAGTAGAGATCATGCTGTGAAAATGATATCAAATGTTATATAAAAAGAGCTATCCTATTGAAAGTGTTTGTGGTTTGTAGTTTACCTCCTGTTAGCAGCTCTCTCTGTATTGATTTCAAAAACCTGTTCAGAAAGCTAAATTCAGAATTTTTATAAAAGTATTTGAAGAGTGCAGCCTGTTAACATCTTTTCGTAAGTGAAGAAGCAATATATATTAAGCACATATACACAGAAATTATATTATAAGAACATTAGGGTTGCAAAGCAAAGCAGTCAGAAGTTTTCAGATGCCATAATTAAGATTCTCAGCAATACCTTAACTCAGCCCCAACCCTGCACATGTCCATGATGACTCTGACTGCACAGCTCTTCCCCAGACGATCTCCACACCATCCATACCAAACCCACACTCTAAATTTGTTCCTATCAGTAAAAGAAGACTCCCTGTATGTCTCATCTTCAGTCAGAGACCAGGAGAAAAGAGAGAAATAAGGAAAGAAAAGTCACAGGGTTAACTCTCTGCGTTGTGCCCTAGCAGATTATGGCTGGTGTCCAGCACTGAAGGCAAGCTCACCTTCTCATAGCATTCATTATCTGTGGTATCTCCATCTCCTGTGTCCTGAGAAAGAGGTCCATGCCACAGGAGATTCCATGCCCATCGGCCGCAAATTGGAGTCAGGGGCAGCCTGGTTTAAACCCGTGGCATGACCCACACCATGGAGAGCCAGGAAAACATCAGCCCCTGCTACACCATCCTCAAGCACCCTGCATCCTTTTTTTTGCACATGTGGGAGCAGAGAGCCTCACCACACATTTTGCAGCGAGTGTATTTCAAAAATAAGCATTATTGTTTTCAAAACAGATAACAATGGAAAACCCACAAGGAAATCAGTGATTCTGGGTTGGTCTTGAGCAGTCTGCAGTAAAGCAGGCCTGGGACTACCCAACAGAGAGAATAAAATAACTTAAAGCTGCACTCATTCAGCAATCACCTTCTACTTAGAGCACAGAACAATGCAGGGGTCCATGGGAAAAGCAGTGTGTGACCATGTAATTAGAGACAGTATCAAAATGTATACACACAAGGGGGCCCAATTAAGGCTTCATGGACAGCATTATTCTTTTTCCTTTTCCTTTTTTTTTATCGTGCTTGGTTTTATTGCAACATTCATGGTTTTGTACCCTTTTATCTATAATTTCATAGGTTGCTTAAAAAAATACAGAAGGGGAGAGAAAAGAAAGCCTTAAAAAAAAAAATCTATTGTATGGAATGGCAGTGATACTGAAATACAGGGCTGGCACTTCATGGTCCGCAGCAGAGGCTTTGGCCACGTGAGTGGAAAGAGAAACAGTACAGTCTGCACGTGGAGCAGGATGAAGGGAGGCTGTGCTGGGATGCACACAGATTTCCCAGGAAATCCTGGGAATGCAGGACACCATCTATCTTGGTTCTGCCTCTCAGGTCTGTCTTTGATGGCCTTGTGCTGCTTTGCACTGCAAACACTTCTCTCTCATGTTCTTCCCCCCCACTTCCAGTCCTTGCCTTGAGCCAATATTTTTGCAAATGCCACCCCTAAATTCCTCCAGTCCAAGTTTCCCATTCTAACCTGTTTAATCCAGTATTCTATGTCTTGTTCAGATTCACCCTAGGAGTATTAATTCGATTTCTTATGCCTATTTGTTAGTCCCAGCTTCTCTCCTAACACATTACCCTCACTTTCCAATCCTACCTCTTTTCTTTCGGACTCCTATCCCAAACTATATCCACACTCCTCCAATGTTTCTGCCATCTCACATGAGCTTTTTCCTGCTCTCTTTGAGGTCCCAATCTAGCCAAATCCTTTTACAGCTCCTCAGCTCTACACCTAAGAAGGACTTTCTCCACCTTGGTCTGAGCATCTGTAAAAAGAGAACCTCAAAAGCCCAGGAGCATCCCCTCACTTTCAGCCTTGAACTGAACTCCTTGGAACCAGGAGCTGAATTTCCACCTAAGCATTTCCAGCACCAAGTTCTGCACTGCTCTGGGTCAGCATATGTTTTAACTTCCAGTGCTTCATGCCACAGTAACCTAAAATTTTATGAAAAATGATGTCTGACAAGATTTTGCTCAACTCCAGCAATATCGTGCTCGGCATGTGCTGTACAGACAGTAATTTCAGGGAATTCAGATACCAAATCTCTACTGAACAAGTGAAAAAACAGATTTTTCAGTGTTTTCCCTAATGGATTTTCACTAAAACAGCACAAGATAATGATCCAACAAAACTTTTAGATTGAGGCTGAAGAAAAGTGTGATGGAGCTGATCAAACATTTACAAGAACACGCAAAATTTACTTTGTCTTCCTTTTTTCTGAGAAGAATACAATTTTTTTCATTTCAAACAGACAGAAGTGGGCTGAGGCAGGCATCCAAAATAGAAAATTTCAGCACAGACAGTGCTGAAATAAGTAACTCTAAGTAATGTTTTAAAATAGGTCACTTGTGACATTAACTGTTATGCTATTAGCTTCTTTTATGGCACGTATAAAGAGGGAGAGAAGAGCTTGTACATGCACTCTTAGACTTACAGAAGAACAAAATGAAGCACCCAAGCAAGAACTTATATTTGACATGATTTAGTTCTGGCCTGAGATCCATGTGGTTCATCACATCAACCCCCTAGGCAATGCTCAGTATACCAACTTAAAGGAAGCTGAAGCACCTTTGGCTTGCACAGTGAAAAACATTGTTTGACTTCTAAGTAGCAAAGATCACTGGATGTGTATACTTGGGAATTCATGGCATAAATATTAATTACTTGTAGTTAGTAAAAATGGAGGGAACCAAGAAAACAGGGGGCTTCTCTAGACCAAATTTTACCAAATAAGAAGGAAAAAATGCTGAAACTTTCTTGTACACCAAATGCATGCCCCAGAAACAGGCACCTCTTTGCTCCCAAGGTCTACCTACAAGAACTGTATGTGCCTTTTCCCAGTGTATCAATTCTTTCTGCTTCTCCCCTACCCAGCAAGGTCCCACAGCTCTCCAGGGAAGCTGTCTCCAGTGAGATCTCTGCTCCTTTGAGACGCTGTGATCCAGACAGCAACTCCATGGTTACATAGTTGGACCTGGGAATCACCACTCCTTCTCACCTCGCTGCTTCAGCAGGCCACAAGAGAGACAAGTGCTTAATTAATTCCACTGCAGTAACTTACAGAGGCAACAAAATGCCCAAATATTGCATATACTACATAGCCAGTTTTCTGAACATTACCTGGATTAGACAAAGTAATATGCAGAAATGTCTAGAGCACTGGCAGGGTACACACACAAATAACAAATGCACACCTGCAACACATACCCCATTCTCCAAAATAACCACTTTTTAAGGACAGCTATTAGGAGTTTGCCTTGCTTGGAGAAAACAGACAATTACACCAGTAATTGAAAGGCCAGTATTTATTCATATTCACAGCTATGCACTGACAATCACTTCTCTGCTCCTTCCACACCAAAATATCTCTGTTGCTTCAGCTATTTTTACTTTAGCCTTTGAATAGTACTTCAAGCTTTTATATAAAGGACAGTTGGCATCTCACCTCCCTGAAGCCAGATTTCTCTGCTCCTCTGAAGAATTTCTTCCCCAAAGTACTCTTCAAGTATGCCTAATATCTCCTGAAAATCACATTCCCTAGTAAATACAGTACACAGGGAGATAAATTCATCCCCAAAAGCCAGAAATCAAATTAACAAGGGTTCAAACAGCAGAAAGCCTGCAGAGGAGGCCTGACTGATTCCAAGCAGAAAGAGTGTCATCCATGAAGGTGGAAGGCTGCGTGCTGAGCTGCTGTGATTCAGTGCTCCATATGACCCACAAATTTCCAAAGGAAATCACAGCTACACAAGAACTTGACAGAGAAACATTCACAAACATAAGGTTTGCTGTGAGGACAACTCAGCTGAGGATCAGCAGGGGTTCTTTCCCACTCTGCAATTAGTGCACTTGTTAGTCTCTGACATCCCCTCAGCGACCTGTGGCCCGTGTGCCTGAAGGATCCAGCAGGATGGAGGGGAAGGAGGATGAGCACCACAGCACAAGGAAACACAGCTGCTGAGGGAAAACCTGTGTTATCCCAGCAGCCACTAAGTGGAGCTACTAAGTAAGAAAGGTAAAGGAAACTTTTAGTTTTATTCTTAAAGCGCCTTTGATCCTACCAGAAATGATGTTTAAATTCCCACTCAAAAAGGAAAACAGGAAGTGTCGAAGTAGTAGCTCTGGTTTTCTATACTGGACTACCCTCACATCTCTATCTACTTAATACATGGTTGAATGGTTTTTCTCTTACAAGGAGTCATTTTATTGCAGTTGTTTCCTTTCACCTTTGTCCAGTAACTGAGGTGCTTTGTGCCCCAGAGAACGTCTCTACAAGTTCACGGTCAGGATGACCCCTGCCCAAGACCTTGACTACAGCTGAACCTCTTGATGAGAAACCTCTGGAAAGCAGTTGAGATTGTTGACTGGAAGGTCAGGAGATGAAGTGTTATCTCAGAATTGAAGTCATTGTTCAGCCATCGATGTGTTGAAAATGTCACTACGCCTTCTGATCAGAACTGCTACATCCAGGGCACAGACTGAGTTTTTCCCTGGCTATCACTGTGAAATAATTGAATGGAGCTTCCAAGGAATCCCTTTTGTTCATCGAATACATTTTGTTTCAAGCCAATAAAAGGAGAGCCAATATCAATACTTTACATACAGTGATAACACAGCCTTCTCTCTGTCACTCCCAATGCCAAAAGCACTGTCATCTAAGCCCAGCATCAAGGAGAGAGCTCTATCACGGCTAAACCTCAGTCCTGGTAATGCCAGGGTAAAACAACCTAAATCCAGGTACTGTGACAGTGGGCTCTCACAGCTTATCTAGCAGCAGCATGGAGATTCCTTCACCTTGCTCCCCACACAGCCAGGGGACTGCAATTACTGCGCTCATGATATATTCAACTGAGATGTTTTTGCCATGCAACCTCTACATAAGGTTAAATTATACAACTATCTTGAAAACTCCACTTTTGCAGAAAGTATTATTTATCCAGTGCCCTTTCTCAGACCCAGTATGCCTCAGTAATCTGTGATAAAATGTAGTGGTTCCACACCACAATAAGATGCTCGATGCTTTTGTCTGAACATCAAAGAGCCAGAAAACCTGGAGCTGTTTCCTCCATCCCCACAGCCATCACTGACACCATCAGTCAGCACTCTTACCTCAACCCCAAGGTATGTGGGTAGAGCATTCTTAGTGATGTCTTCAACACCACAGCAGACCCATCTCTGGTATAGAATAGAGCAAAGACCTCCCAGAAAGCCACAGGCCTCTTGTATTTACAGAAAAGTGGGTTTTAAAGGAGTTACATTTCTGTAAAGTAGGGAATGCAATTGGTGAGAGGCTGGAATTCATGCATGGTGAGGACACTTAGAAAAACCTCAGTCAGCAAAGTATTGAAAGCAAGGAGCAATAAGCAGAATCACACATGGGCCTAGCCCAAGGAACAATTAAATCAGCAAGTGCTCAAAATTCATTGCACAGTTAAGACATGATCAGAGATTGTGGTCATTACATCTTCTCAGAAATGAGCTGAAAGGGTATCTCCTATCACAGTCAGTAGAGAAAGATGAGCCTGACTCAGCATTAAGGATCATGTTAAGGTAGACTATTCCATCAGAAACTCAGATCTTTGTGTATAATTCAATTCTAAACAGAACATTTAGAGATGTGAATCAACCTGTTTATCATGGAATCTTTTGTTAGTCATGTCAAAATATTTTGAAATTTTTGTATCCATGACAAGGCACTCAGGTCACTTAGCCAAAGAGCATCTGCAGCACATGCCAAAAGACAGAACTTTAAAACACAGAACCCTCTCCTCATTCCCAATTAAACTGGGAACATGAAGAGAGTCCATGCAATACTTTGGTGAATATTTCCAAATTTGGGGATTGGATTTGACTGTAAGGCACAAAGATGTTTTCCTGCAATTGTGCAGTGCTCCATTAATACCATGGAATACATAAAAGCCCTAACTGGAATTACTAAATAGTTCATTGAAACAATTGTTTCTTCCAAACTATTGTAGCATGAACTTCCACTGATTAATTGCACAGATCAAGACTTTTGACTTTTAAGATCTTTCCCAAACACTGCCCTGCAGTACCATCATCAGTTCCACGACATGTTAGCAATTTGGCTCCTGAAAAATGGTGAAGTTAAAAGCTTCCTTCATCAAGATCAGCTAAAATTAAGCCATGTGGTTCCCAAGCATTAAAAAAATAAAATATATATATATTTCTCAACAGAGCTTTGTAATCTTTTCAAATACTAGAAGGTCACTTATGTTTTCAAGGCCGTTTAGCAAGGTCAGGTTGTAATGAGCTGCAACTACTTTATTTGTGATTTGTGGCTCTGAGGGATTAATTGTCCCCACTCTGTCTCATCCACAATCTAAGGCCGAATTGTCAAAATGATCCATGGCTTTCGTCCCCAGGCCCATGGTTTCATTATTAAGGTGCGTTCTAATCGATAGTAGCATTTTTAACATTTTGCCCCTTACGTTTTATCAATCCTTATTATCTAATGACCAATACTGAACTGGCACAAGGTTTTTCAGAAACACACTGACAGATTACAACAGGCAGTCACATGCATTTGCAATTAGACTTCATTACCATTATAAGTGCTGAATGAGAGCAGAATAGAAAGGCAGGAGGAATGCACCCAGTTCACGGAGATCGTCCCACTTCTTAGAGCCCCTGCATGAGTCTATCTCAATTTATTAATAAATAAAAAATAACCTCAACAACAAAGAAAAAAGATTTGGGATCTTTTTCAGGTTAATGTGTTCAATTTATTCCACGCCACTGGCCTAAGTGGCATCAGAAGCTTGGAGAACTAGCCAGCCATCTAGAAAATTATGAAGTTTTGTTTTGACAGACAAAACACCCACTGCAAAACAAAGCAAGTCTGTTACATTTCACATTCTTAGATTTGATTATTTGAATTACTATGATTCTTTGTCACAGTTTAATCTGTTCTCACACTGATGAAGCAAATAAGAACATTAATTTTCTTCTCCTCTGCTGGAAACTGGAACTATGACAGATGATATTGCAACTCCTTGTCTAAAATCACAACTAGTTTAGAAAGAAAGCTGAGGGGAGAGATTCTCAGATGGCGTAAGCTGGCCTAGTTCCGCTAAAGTCAATGGAAATACACTCATTTAAGTGTCCTGAACATCTGGCCCAATAGTGATCATTAACAGAATATTGCCCAAGAGTAACATTTTCCAGGCTACAGAAAAGCTGAAATAGTTATTTTAAATTCCATAGCATTCATTCTCCCTCTTTTTCTATAAGAGAATCCTGGGTTGTCTAATGAAGTGGCATGCTCTGGCCTCCTGGCTTTCTTATTCAGGGAATGCAGCCTTCTTCCCAACCTGACCTTGTCAGAGCAAGCAGCTTCCATCTCTGGACAGAATGTAAAACTGCAGGCTACACACAAGCACATACAAGAGTTTCATTAGGAACAAAATGGGACACTTAGCATTTCACTGACAAACACAGAGCATATACTGATTTAGAACTTCAGCTAAATATGGTATCACTCAGGAAAAAAATTTAAAAATAATTATCCAAGTAAAGTCTGAATGACATACTAGTTTGTCAATTTCAAAAATATAAAATTATTGTTGATAAATCTAATGTCTTCAAATTTGGTATTTTTGTGAAAGTCTGGCCTGTTTGCTTTCTGACCCTTATGCCTTCTAATCCTTATTATAGTTTTAGAGCTAAGATTATCTACACCCCACTACCTAGCTGGGTGCTGAGGTGCCTCTCCAATGACACCAAAATGTTTCACAACTCACACTGTGTTCATGGAGGAGGAAATTGATCCTCCCTTATTACAAATAGCAAAGGTGGTCAAGAGCTCTACCCAGCATTAGATTATTTTTGTCAGTTAGACAGCAGTTAGAGGTCATTAAATGTCTAAAACTTCTATTTTGAAAGGATTTATTGCTCTTCCCAGCCAACACGTTGTTTCTGTTCCACATTGACACTGCTTGCCCATTTCCATTTCTCTAATTATAGGCAGTCCTATTATTTTCCAGCTACTGAGTCCTTTATTTAAGATCATGGCAATTTAGAGCAAAATGTTGCAGTCCCTGCAGCAGAAAACTTACACAGAAATTCCACAATGACATTCAAGAAAAATATTTCAATAAATCAACTTTGCATCCAAAATATTTCCCATGAAACGAAAGACAAATCCAACGAGATGGGGAGAATGACGTGAAGAAAGTAAAACCAAGGTACGTCATGTTTGAAGTAAAACAAAACATGAAAAAAATCTGAATCTCACAGAGGTTATTTGCTAAGCATCAAGAGAATTATTTATGTCAGTTTGTACCCATGCAGTGAGGTGATATTTATAAGTTCTTATACTTTCACCTCAGCCTCCCAGGTTTGGACCCACATGGATGTGTTGGGCCTTGCAATTCCAGAACTTCTTTTCTCCTGAAGTAAAACACTAATGCAAACATACTCCAAGAGAAAATGATGAGACTCAGAAAGAAGCCTTCCATCATTTGAGCACAGCCTTCACTACAAAAACTAACTAAACAGCTACATGTCCTCCCATTTCTCTTCCTGTCTTGTTTCTCCAAGAACATTTCCATTGTGTTTGTTCGAGTCACTGCCTGTTATTCACAACAATATTTGAACTCAACAAGGAAAGGGTAATTAGGCCAGCAGCCACAACACATCCAACTTTTTCAGGGTAACCTTCTCAAGTCTGAGCATTCCATTTCTACACCCAGAATACTCTTACTTCGAAATAAGAAAGCATTATCCTTTGCTATAACTGACAGAGATAAATCCACTTGAACAAGGAAAGAATTTCATGGGAAATTTACAGGAAAATACTCATATGCAGTCACTGAATCAACATAGGATTTTTTCCAATTCCTCTATCACCAGAACATTTGGATAATAGGGGGGGGGAAAAAGATTCTGGTAAATCCAACAGTGATGAGTATTTTCTCAAAATGATGAATATTCTAACTCCTGGAGGGGTCCATAGCAAAGAAATACCTGCCTAGTGATACAGATTTTTAATAGGCGAATCATGTCATCAGTCCTGTAAGGGCAAAAATTATCGTGCCCTTGCATTAACTGAGCTTCTAAAAGAGTTACTCAAACCATCCTTTTGACAACTTGAGAAATTTCTCTGGCTGTCAGGCCCTAAAACACCTCTTAAACCCCATGCAAATAGTTATTCTTTTCAAAGTATAACAGCACTGCAATTATTTTGAAACTGAACTCAGGATGATATTTCATAAAACTCAAAATATAAACTATTTTCTGATCATGGCAGCCCTGGAAAAAGGCCATCAAGACTGCCACTGTGATGAAAATCAGAGTGTCTAGGAAGGGTCCAGTATATGTTTCCATATAAATATTTTTCAAGGAAATAAGTTACACTCCAAGTGAACAAAGTCAAAAATAGGTCTATAAAATTCCTTGCTAGCCATTCCAATATAAGAAAGACAATCCCTATTTTTTAGTGAAGGTAAAATTCTTTTCTCTGCTTCTGAAAGAATTATCCTACTGCCCCAATTTCACTTGCATTTGAAGCAATGTTCCTATCTCAACAGTGTTACCTGCCTTCAGATTGCAAATGGTAGCAACTACAGAGGTAGAGGGAAATTTGCCCTTTCACAGCATTAGTGTACTCAGTTTTCTTCATCTTTTGATGAAGGATTTCCCCCATTAATTAGGAAGGCCTTGCATGATAAGGAACAGATTTATTTCAGCTCGTTTGCCACATGGTCAAAAGGTGCCTTATAACAGCAGTGTTATCAAATACCTGTATTAAAGTCAAGCTTTCATCCATTCTCTTTTACACAGAAGAGAATGAATTCTATTCTAGTTCTCTTTGTGGCTCTACTCATTTTCAATGAAGAGAGATTACAGGACTGAGGAACAGTCTTCAAAGATTTTTGAATGGGTAATTGAAAAGGGCTAAATGAAAAGTAAATGCAGTACAGGTGAAGCAGCCTGTGAGTTGTACACACAAGATTGATTAGCAACATGCACACAACTGCCAGCAAGTGCTCAGAACTTCCTCATTTCTGAGTCGACCGAAGAGAGATACAAAGCATTATACAACATGCTTGGCTACATTTAAATTTATAAAGGTTCATTGATGTTGTCTGTTTAGGGATCCTGCCACTATTAATGAAGACCGTGCACAATTTCAGTTCAAAGTATGAGGCCTGCCATCTATGTACTTTCCTCTTGTTTTTCTGGTAAATTACAAGGCGCTAAACTCATACAGAGCATTTGACGTAGTAGGTTATATTGGGAAATATTTAAATAAGAAGGGTCTTCATTTGTGGATATGTGAGCAAGAGAAAATGTAAGAAGTTGTAAAAGTTTAATCTTCCTTCCTATATCTCTCTTGAGGTTTTTTTTTTTTTTTTAGTCACTTGGTACATTCAAGATTTGGAACAATCTATGTCCTACTTTCAGTATTTGTCAAGACACGAGAAAACCCCAATAAAAAACAAATAACAGCAGGTTACAAGTGTGTTGAACTATTGAGCCATTTTACCCCATCTATGACTGTCAGAAAATTCAGAACACTCTGTAACTGAAAACATCAGCTCAGGTATAAATTCACTGAACCAGTATGACCTCAAGCACAGAGTTCTAATTATTATATGTTTGGCAGGTTCTTTGTACAACAGAAAATAAAAGTCATAAATACTATTGGGACTTTTTCCATCCTCCCACTTCTGGGGATTTCTGGAAGAAGCAAAAAAAACCCTTGTGCTCCTGTTATGTTCAAATTGGTTTGTATTTACAGGAGTTCAGCATGAAAAGTATCCTGTGACCTAAAAGGCTGAACATATTCTATCACAGCATGGCTCAATGCTCAGGGCAATTCCCTTTTAAGCAAGAGTTTTCTGAGCAATCTTGTTTTTCTAATTTGTGAACTACAAACCCACAATTTTCTCTAAGTATTTTCATATTATACCCTTTCTAGATTAACTCTGTTAATAGCAAATGTTGTATAAAACAGCACCACCATTCATACCGATATACTTTTCAAATATGTCTTTTCTTTTTATTTTAAACAGACAAAGATTTTAAATACGAATGTAGGTGGATTCTCTATCTCACAGACATCTTCCAAGACCAGATTTTTTAAAAAACTTCTACCCAGTTACTCTATGTTTACTGGATTAAAAGGGTAGCCACTATCTATGTGCACTCTGCATCACTACAAATAGAGAAGGGAAACAGGACAACAAATAGTAGACAACCACTGGCTTTTGAAAAAAATCCCACAGCAACTTTCACCACTCAACAAAATAAAATGCACCTTCATTTTTAGGATTCCACAGGGGGGAAAAAAAGAAAAATAAAACTACCTACTACCAATATAACTAAAAAGATAACAACCCCCAAAAATCATCATTAGGATAATTCATCTTGGGGACCCCCAGAATTTCTGAGTCAAACCTTCTCAATTCCTTCCAGGAACAGTCCCACTGGAGCACTAGGAAGCTGTTACTCACCACTAGTTCAGATGGCAGAGCCTGTCCTTGTTACCACGTGGTGATATTCATCTAACCTACCTTTAGACACTGAAAGGTTACACACTTAATCCTCAGTTTGTCACTGTAGGCTTTTCTGCAGTCAATGGAGAGAAACAGGCACCTCTGGGGGGCAAGGTGTCTGACCTGCCTATTTTAGGCTGAGATGAATCACTTTTGAAAGGTGCCCATTTTTCCTCAATTGACTGTAAAGTGAATCTAGGGTGACTTCTCCAGATTTTGATATCTACATTTCTGATCTCTTGGTGAAGATACCTGAATTTCATTCACAATTTTCAGAGCTCAAAACCAGCATCTTGGACAAATGAGCATTGTTATGTAGCTGTTCATTCCTTGAAATGAAAATTTTACACCAAAGTCCTGGGTTGTATTTCAGTTGATTTACATAATCCTGTCCCTTATAGAAATAACACCTTTGTTTCAATCACTCATGGTTTCAAGACTGTAAGTTCACACAATAAAAACAATTTAAAGGCAGAAATGAGTTTGACTTTGCTGAAGTAGTATCTCTTGGGTTTCTTACGTCCTATTCAGAGCTGACTTTCACCAGATAGCTGTTCTGAATCCATCAGCAAAATACTTGCAGCCCAAATATATTTGTTATTATAAACCAAAATCCAATAAACATCTTTCACCAGTAACCACATTTTTCTGCTAAGTTTGATATGAAATTTCAGGTTTTAGTGTTAACCTTCATAACAACAAATAAAGTACTGGAAAATATTGAAAGAGAGAGAAACTGCTCCATGCTTCTCCCTTTCATAATGGAGATCTCCCCATCTATACATTTTTCCCATAGTATCAAGAGTTGTTACAAATTCAGGAAGGTCCTTTCAATTATTATTTTTGGGCAGATGATCCATCAGAGCAATAATCACCATTAGCACTGTAGTCACAGATATACTCCATACCTAAGGGCTAAATGAGCCCTCGGATACTGTCTAATCCATGATCCATCAGCATTCAACTTAGATGAGTCCTGTATGTTTTTTCCTTTAATGACAAATTCTTACCATATATGTCTTTTTCCAGCAATGTATTCCCTGCTCTTTCTCACCAGACCTGAAGGAGCAACATAGTTTCTGCAACAAAAAAAAACAAAATGGTCTTTTAATTATTGTGTTGCCTTGTTTTTGTATAGTTTGGGTACTTTTTCTTGTTTTAAAAAAAATGCTGTAGCTAATAAACTGTTGAAGTAATAGTTAAAATTATATACACGAAAAACAAAAAGAAAAGTAAGATGAAAAAGTCTTTTTCTACTAATGAAAACTCCATTATAATCTTGTTTATTCTTAATGTATCACAACTATTATCACTAGATAAAAGACAATAAGTTTTGGCACAAAACCAGCTAAAGCCATCAAAAAATTAATCAGCTTCATCCAACTCTATGCAGTTATTTCAGTCTGCCTAACCCACAATATCACTCTGCACTGTGCTGCTACAGTGCAATCTATTTGCTCAAAAGTGTGCCTGCAGCATCACTCAAGTTATTAGGGATCTGATTACTGATCTTCCTGCAGCTGCCCTGTGGCAGATTCTCCTTTCCTGCTCCTGCAAAGGCAGAACCCTGGCCCCAGACACACAACTCACACAGGAATTATCATCTACCAATTCCCACTCACTTCCTGAATTTTAGCACTTTTTAAACTCTTGCTCTTCATTACCTGCCATCAGATCCTACACTCAGCAGTGCTTTTAGGGAAGCACTCTGCAATTTTTTTTTTGCATGATTCACAACAGTCCCAAAAATAAATAAAGCATGGCTTTAAGCCAAAGCTCATGCCTGATCTCAGACAGGAATAGCAGAGTGTCTTTGTCCATAACAAATACACTGAATATTCCATAGACGACCTAAATCATAAATCACTAAATTTATTTCCCATGTTTTATTGAGCTGGCTGCAGAGGGGAATCACTGCCACTAGGAGGCCAGTTGGAATAAAAATAAACTCTTCATTTACCTGGATAGCAAAACCATCACCTGTTACACAGAAGGCAGCACTGCCCCTCCCCGAGGAGCAGGCACTGCAACAATTGTCAGGGTGGTACCTGTCCTAACTCTGAGCAGCAGGCTCTGGCCAGGTTCAAAATTAGGCACTGTGTCATCTTTTTTGTGGATCCTGTCAAATAATAATCTGTGCTCTTTGACAGACCTATGGACCATATTCAACATTTGCAAAACATCAGATAAACAAGCCTGAAAGGGCTCCTGGTCACAGCTGAAGAACCCTTCGGTGAAGTCTTAAAATGGTGTGCCCTCTCATAGCTCTTGGAAAGACACTCAATTACAAAGTTTGATTCCTCACTGTATCTTAAAGAGCCATTCTGATCTGGGGAGTCCAAATTTGAAAGAGACAGCAAGAATGCAGGCAGAAGCTGACAGGAGGTCAGTGAGGACCCTATGGAATTAAATCTGCCAGGGGTCAGCTCAAGCAGATAACAGTAACAAGGTTGGACCTGTACAGTCCACAACAATCTATGTAAGAAAGGAAGTGCATACTGATTCATATTACCTAATTAAATTACTAAACAAATGGATTAGGGTTGTATTATACACAGACAAAAAAGAATACCGTTTGGAGAGGATGGGGACAAGACACAAGAATTGCTTTTCAAATGCAGTAAAAATGGTAATAATTCTGCCATTATGCCAAGACCTTTCACTGCAGGACAAGTTTTTATTACCAAGATATAAACTCCCGAGAAAATAGATTTATAGGGGGTGTGATGACACTAATCAGAAATCCTTATGAGTGTCCACAGAGCACAACTTCCAGGCACTGAAGGAGTTCATAAAATTAATCATAGGCCTTTGGAAATGTTTACCTACATGCTACAGGTTTTGTTAAAGTCAGTCAAATTTTAGGAGCAGGTACTTTGATTTTAATATATTCCTTTAAGGTTCTTTGTTTGGGGTTACAGAGAAAACAGGAGGGAGTATCTACTCAGGTATACATGTCCTATAAATCACACCACTTGGAACCCTGTCTCTCATAATAAAATAAAATGCCATGACATAAAATTAATAGTGACTCAGAGAAAATACATTTTCTGATAGGTGTTGGGAGGTACTGGCAGAAATGAGCCAATGGTCTCTGTTAAATTTCTAAAAGAAAAAGGTCAAAAGCAATTTGTCCCCAGTCCCCACCTCCTCTCCCAGTCTAAATTACTTTCAAAGTTCGCAATACCTCAACAAAAATAAAATTTGGCTCCGCTGAGACCAATAACAAAGTTTCCACTGAACTTGCCGGAGACAGAATTTCACTTTTGGATAGCAGAACATCATCTTAAATCATGGCTTGGTCCCCCTTGTTCAAGTCTGAGATCAAGCACATTTATAAAGTGATGACTGCAAGGATTCCTGGAACCAGCTAGTGCCATGCTAAGATTTTCCTCTGCATGCTCGGGAAAACAAGGTGTCTGGTTCAGACAGTTGGTAATCTAAAACCAAGATCTGCAAAAATTTATGATCAAACTGCCCTATTAAAGAAAAAGGCACCTCTCATAGGAGTAAATATTCCACTCGGTGGGTAGAAGCTATTCCCAGATGAAGAAGAAAAGACAGCTATATTGCTCTGCTGTCTGGAGTTCAAAGAAACCCTCCAGTATAAAATATTTGAGTGTGTTTCACTGAATCATTTCCAGCGCTGAAATGTTATTAAAGTAAGAATTTCACTTAATATGAATATATGCAAAATGCAACATTTTTTTCATGCAAAATATATTCACTCCTATTGCTTAGGAGAATGACAAGATATTATTCTGGACTATCAACTCTAGAATTCTGCTCCATAGAGGATACGAAACACTTAACAGCAGAGAAACAAACCCCCATACACTTCATACATCACCAGTGTTAATTATGCAATGTTGCAAAAGAAGGCTAAAAAAAATTCCATCCCTTAAGCTTTCAATTTGCTTTCTTAAGCATTAAGTATTTTGCCCTATTTTGCAACATGCACAACTAGAAATAATTTTGCAACATTTTCATGTATGTTCAATAAAAATGCAAATATATAAATCTTTATCTCTGAACAATAACTCAGATTGATGTTTACTAAATAATATTCCTAATAGATAGCAAAACCAGGAAATATATGAAGCATAAGCTTTTAAAACAGTTCCAAGAAAATATTATGTTCTGCAGCTTTAAAGTGAAGTAGATGAGAGACCGCCAGGTTTTGCTGTAGACATGTAATTCTAACACCTCGGCAGTAGATAGTTGAGATAGCTGCTTCCCTTGTTCTTAATAAGCAAACCCAGCAACTCCAGGACCTGACCAAAGAGGCATCAGTGACTATCAGCAGATGAAAGAAAGCACCACAGCCTTTCTCAAAGGTCTGCTGTTAACCAGCTTCAATGACTTTCCAGGCAGCCTACCTGTTTTGTTTGCAGCTTTAATACACTGGTGGCTACTTATGCAAAAAAGGCAAAAACTAATTAAATTTGTTTATGTATGTTATCGTGTGGAGCACTCATTTCCAGACATCAAGCTATGAATCATTAAATAACTGCTAAATTGGTCTCCTGGGATAGATCATGCCTCAGAGTTGGGCAGGCCCCCATCCCACCAAAGCCAGGTGTGCTCTGCAGTGAGCAGGCATTAAAACTGCTTTAAAGGCCATGATTTGGGTACGCAGCCAGGTCTCACACTGTGAGGTGAGTGGTAGGAAATCATGAAAACAGTGACAGCCCTCCTGTCAGAGTTACTCCTCTGTTTGATTAATGAGGGCATTTGAAAGACAATTAGCCAGAGCAGGTTTGGCTGCAACTAGCTTATCAATCAGGCACCCTCTATTCAAAGCACTACTGCCTTCTTTGTTTTAGGTTGCAGGAGAATTGTATCAATGATACACAAACAACAAGGGACCTTTACATGTTATGTAAAAAAAAAAAAAAAAAAAGAGAATGTAGCAAATCACAACTGAAATAGTAAAAAAAGTGCTTTGCAAGCCACAAGCCACTGGTTGTCGGGAAATCATCACTGCAGCTTCCACATGGCTGGATTTTTTGTTTGTGCATAGTGAATTCAAGGCTGCACAGATATATCAAGCACTTCCAAGCTTCACAAGGAGGGTTTAAGCTAAGTTTTCAACAACAGCAAAAATGAAACCTAAATACAAATCCCATCTGAAACAAAAAATATCCTTCATTAAAAAACCTACTGTGAACCTACTCTCTGAGCTTCAACCCATTTCAAATAAGACCTGTTTCTATTTTTTAAAAAAGAATTTGTTGTAATAATTCATCAGTTTGATTTATCCATTAGTAATGCAACCTCTTTGCTTTCCAACTACTAAAATAGGTAGAATTTAATGCTATGCTTTTCTTAGGCAGCTGCTCAGCCAGGAATATGTTTCATGCTTTGGCTTAACAGAGAGCTTTGCTCCAAGTGGGGTAGTCCTTGACTTCAAATAAGATCAAAAATATGCAATGGACAATTTAAATCATGTCAGAACTTTTCCTGAAGATTTGCATTTCCATCAGAACAGTTTTTATCAAACTCTGGAAAAGATTATTTTTGCCTGGGAATGAGCAAAAATCAAATTACTGACTAATGTATTTGTTTTACTCTTGATCTGAATAAATCCAAGCCTGAAAGTGTAGGATTCAGACTGAAGTGTGATGCACCACTTTTCCTTTCAGTTTACAGTTAATTTTCCCTGGCAATACCAGATCAGAGGTATTTTTAATGCATGACTAGGGAAGTACTAAGTGGGTATATATGCAGTGCAAGGAAGCTAATTTTTTTTAACCTTGCTAGAATCTATTTCCGAAGTAAGTTCACAAAATACTGCATTGTGTGTGTTTGAATATGGGGATAATAAAACAAGCAGCAAATTAATCTCTGATTAGATTAGTTGGAGTACAAAGAAGGAGATTCAGCATAGCCCAAAAAATCCTCTCTGAAGCTTCCCTGTGTTGGCAGAATGTGATAGCCCAACATTCATGGATAGAGAACTATAATTGTTTTTAAAAATTTGGAAGAGTTCCCACTGAGAACACACAGTTTGTCACAGGGTTAATCTGCAAAATCACTTTTGTTAAAGTGTTCAGCCACCTCAGTAAGCCCCAGCAGTGGCACCCACAAAGGGAGCCCTGTTGTAAATTTGCCACTAGCAGTTTATACCCCCTGGCCCTGATCCAGCAGCCACTACAGAAAGCCAAAGGCTCTTTCAATGGATTTTAAATTGGTCCCTGCACTCCTCTAAGTTACAAAGGTGGTAATGAAGTATTGGGAGATGTAATAGAAAAATGAAATAAAGAGGATCTAAGTAGGTGGTGGATAACCAGTGATTCTCCATATTCTTACTGAGAAACTGTGAACAGTTTCTCATTTTTCTATGGCTGCAATTGTAAACAAAAAGAGGACAAAGCCCTAATGGTGTGGTACAGCTCCTGTCTGTGGGCCAAATTCTTCTCAGCCCCACCATGGGAGCAGCCCTCATTCTTCCTGCTCATGAAAGGACCTCAGCCCTCAGCAAACCCTGCCCCAGACCTGGGCACCATGGGCAAGACCATCCTAGGCTGGGCAGAAACCCTGCCATGGCCAGGGGCACTCCAGCCCTGTGGATGCTCACTAGTCCATGCTGCTCTTGCTTGGTTTACCCTGTGCAGGCAGAGCTGCTCTGCTTTAATGGATTCAGGGCTCACTAATTGGCTCCTTGCATGACTGTGGTAAAAGCTGTGGCTGTGCTTCATCAGCAAAGCGCTGGGTATAACCTGCACGGCTGGCTTGGGATCATTTCAGGGGAGGGGAGGTCAAACGGACAGAAATAGGTCCACTATTTTTCAAATAGATTAATACAGACTGCCAGCTTCTTCCAAATAACAAAAGGTTAAAAGGACCCTGGGCAAGTGACAGAGACTTGGGGTCTTGTCATCACCTCTAGGAGAACAATTGTCTCTTCCCTCTCTTATTCCTCAGTCAGAAAGCATCCAGACAGTTTGCTTTCTCAGCAGTTTGAAGAAACAATGGCATGAACAAGAATAAATATTCTGCAATATATCCCAGGTATTTCAAATTTGAGATTGATAGATTTAAAAGAAGAAAATTAAAAATACATTTGGGCACTTTCAAAAGATAGATTCTTCTGTTTCTCACCAGTGACCTACCTTTTGCTTAGTTGCAGAGAAAAGCCAGAAATTCTTCTTGCAGAAAACAAGCAGAAATGTTTATTAAACAGAGATGACTGTTTAATTGAATAAACAGGGATTGGACTGCTCCATGAATGTAGAGATGTGCTATCTACTTTTATATGATGCCCATGAGGATTTTGCAATGCCTGCTGCTTCAAAGGCTGAAACCTAAGGAAGGCTTTGAAGGAAACCCCAACACTTTCCCACAGAGAAACGTATCTCTCCCCTTATATTCCAAAGGCACCAGATTACTTTCCAGACACTGCTGCAGACATTCTATTTCTCCTACAAGTCTCTACGTTTTCCCCTTTCGACTTTTTCTTCTGAAGCACACTTAAGGAGGCTCAAGCTTCAAATCCAGAAAAACTGAAGTTTTGGGAGGAGAGCATCACATTTTAAAGTGTGCTCTGCTGTCTGGGCCAAAGAACTCAGGCAACCAGAAGCAGCAAGGAAAATTCACCCCTCCAAATATCCTGAACAAGATGCAAGTTCCACATGAATTCATAGGTATTTCCTGAGGAAAAAAAGTGAAGGCTTCCAGTAACCATGATTAAAGACATTTCTTCTTTCACTGACTATTTCTTTGAAACTATGGCTAATACCTAGTAGCTTAATTGACTTTCATAAAGTCAATTCTGATTGCAAGGTGCATAAAAATGACCTTGTATCCTTCTTCCTTGTGAAAAGTTGGAGAAATGCTATCTATCTAGGACAGATGGTTCTCACCTGGGCAAAAATGACAGAATATGCATCTTTGTTGACATTCCATTAACTACAATTTAGAAATTCTTCCTTAGCCTTATGCATTTTTTAATGCAAGTAAAGTTTACCTTGCTAATTGGTTCACTAAGTAACACATCATTGCTATTAAAAGGAGAAATGAAAACTTGCTGACCTAACATCCTCAGCTATGATTATTCTTGTCAATTATTTTGTATTTGGAAAGGCAAACAAATGTTGTATACAAAAACTAAATACTGTATTTGGCATAACTTCAAATTAGCTGTCTCACCGTGCTTATAGCATGCAAATTAAATGTTCTGAATAAGCATTAATCATCATAATAGGCTAATTATTGTCAGTTAGCTATCAAATGACTGAGCTACTACCCCTTACAAAGAATTTGGAAAAAAAATTTTAATAAGATTCTGACCACCTAAAAGCAAGAAAAACATTAAAATTTTTGCAAGTAAACAATTTTTGAAGACAAAAGTAGCTTATTTTGACCAGTTTGAGCATTATTCTGGTCTTCCCACATATTTAGGCTTACTGTCTTTCAGTAAGTTATATTTAGTCCAAAATCACTTCTGTATGAAGATGTCTTTGTATCTATGTCATTTTAAATGACTTGCTGAATTTTAAAACATTAATTAATATGTTAATAAACAGTTAATCTTTGTCCTCCCTGGCCATGTGCATGGCTACCACAGCACTTGGAGACAGCAAGGAACTTAAATGTTTTACACAGAACTAAATGTTTCAGAAGTGATAAAGAATACATGAATGTAGAACTGCTACTTGGAGACAGTGTGTTAGGGCCTTGGAGTATATATTTAATAAAGGAATGATACATTCTTGAATGTAAATGGATATCCAGGGCTTAAATGGAACCAAAGCACTTCTACAAATACACAAATGCCAACACATTCAAAATTAAGTTTTAAACATTTAAAAATAGTTTTAAAACAAGCTTGCAGTCAGGTTTCAGTGAGACTGGCTATGTTTCTGCTCAGCATTTGTGAGGAAGGCACTCATCAAAGCAGATTCCTTTGAGGGCGAGCACATCAATGACAGTGTGAGGACACTGCAGCAGTGAGCCCCTTGGGGAGAGCTTTGGAGTAAATGAGACAAACGCCTTGTGTAGGGGGAGATACAGAGTGCCTCAGGACTGGGAAAAGGCATTGGCCCCACTCTGCAGATGGGCATGATTTCAAATCTTGAAATCAGAGCATGATTTCCATCATGTCCCTGACTAAATGCATCTCAAGAGTAAGGATCAGCACCTTCTCTCTCACCACCATCACCGATGGTGTCAAAAGCAACTCCAAGTCGTACAGAAAAGCTGCATGGAACCAATAACAGCTCCAGGACACACAAGTCTCCCTTTAGTGCCTTGACCACAGAACATCTCAGGTGAAAAAGTTCTGTACTTTGGGGCTTTTATCCAAGAAACTACTTGTGTACCTGTTCTTCTGCTTCATGACATTCTGCCTATAACATTGAGCTAAAGAAGCATGAACGACAATGACAAAGACAAGCTGCCTCCCCAGATAATACAAAGGGTCTGTAAGAGAACAGTTAGCAGAGTATTGATTGGGAAACAGTTACTCAGTTGTAGGAGGTAAAAATCACTTTCCAGCCCACTACTGCCACATCCAGGAATCCCACTGGTCTTTCTGAGCACACTTCCCTAAGAGCTCCAGTTCATCACTCCTGCCACTGTGACCTCAAAATCTTTTAAGTCAGTGACTGTTCCACAGGATGCAGTTGTCATTTCTGTTGACAGTTGTCTCCTCTGTACAGCCTTACACCTGAGGGTGTCAAAATACATTTTTTTTCCAAGAAGGTAAAGCCTATATGACACAAAGTGATAAAAACCTGTGGATGCCCTCCCTCATAACTTTCCACTAATCTTTGTCCAAAAATATTCTTGGCCAAGACATTGTGGCTTGGTGTCCAATCAGTGAAGATGGCACCAAACACTGCTGGAATCAGTCCTAGCAGGATGCCATTGGAA
This sequence comes from Petroica traversi, assembly GCA_025920805.1. Classification (NCBI taxonomy): domain Eukaryota; kingdom Metazoa; phylum Chordata; class Aves; order Passeriformes; family Petroicidae; genus Petroica; species Petroica traversi. The sequence continues at coordinate 5,537,116 of JAHLSL010000073.1, forward strand.
ACATCCCACAGAGTAAACACTCTTCACTGAAAACTCCTCCTTGACCTCTGCCATCGAGGCCATTTTCAGTTTGTTTGTTGGATACTGCTGTGACAGCGCTACTGTTCCTCTTAATTCCAACATGGCATCAAGAGTTTTTTGAAGTCTAAATACCCTCTGTCTAGCCAGTGCATTCATTAGACTTATAACCACATGAGAAAACTGAAAGTTTGTTTTACAAGGTGTTTTCATGATAAAACTGTGACAGCCATGAACTACCCTTCCATCCTGCAATTCTTTATTGAATTCACAATCAAGTTTTCCATTCATTTACCTGCAATCAATAGCAAGCTGACTAATTTATACAAATCAAAACCATCCTGCTCACAGTTCTGTACCCTAGCACAATTTTATGTGCAAAAAATCACCTTTTAATAAAAATAAAGAGGATGACCAGAAATTATTTCAGCAAGGGTTCTTGCACTGAGGTCACCTAAGCCTGCTTGAACTAAACCCAAAATGTTTCTTTTTAGAGTCCTCCTCTAACTATGATACTAATGGATTTTAAAGTTATTCATTGCACTCATACAATATTTGGACACAGCACTATGTTTCCGTCCAAATGCAAGCTAAATGTTTATTTAATCATATCTGGGGTTTTTTTTCTGCATTAAGAAGAATTTGGAAGTTTCCATCTAGCAAATTATCTCTACAACTCTTTGGGTTTGTGGATATTTGGGGACTGGTTTTTTACCCCAAACAGGCTGCAAAAGCCATAGTCCTTGATTCTGTCAGCAGGAATCATCATTTCTTTTGAATTTTTATATTCCATTACTTCTGGTCTGAAAGAAATTATAGAGATGTCAGCTGATATGTGAGTCTATAGAAAGCATAAAAGCCACTTATTACAAGTGTGGTTTCTATTTCTCTCTGATATAGTACAGAACTTCTGGGTTTTTAAGTCTCTGAAACTCTTAAAATATCTCTCAATTTTCAGTCCCATTTTTCTGTCTGCATTTCTCAATTTCCATTGAAACTCAATGCAGCTTCACTGTTCTCATCAGATTGAGATAGTCTCACAAAGAAGTCTAAGACACATCTATTTGGTCCCTTTTATGGGAAGGCAAAATTTCAACCTGCAGCTCTGCTGTGCCCCACCAGAGATGTTGACCACTTGACCAAAACACACTTTGGACATAACCATGAGATTTGGGACATTTCTGAGATAGTCCATTTCTTTTGTGATCTTGGTTACATTCCCAGCTTCAGCCAGGGTGAGGTGTGGAGAGCAGAAACCTTTGAACATCAAGTCTCATTGAACTGCAGCTGCTGAATTACCTAATTACTCAGAATGGTAAGGCCAACAAGGTATTTTGCCATAAAAATTTAACCCTTTCTTGTATTGCAATTTGCTACTATAGTAACAGATTGCCTAGTGTTAATGGACTAAAGGGGAAAGACTTGCTGCTGGAAAGAACATTTATGTTTATGAAGGAAAGGAAATAAATTCACTCACCTGAGGGCTTTAGAGCATAAACTTTCAGATGAGAATCCTATTTTTGCTTGTTAATATAATCATATTTGAGTGTAAATTATTCTCTTTTGAACAAGTTAATGTCAAAAGACACTCAAGCCAAACAGTTGAAGGCTAACCTTTCTTTCACTCACATACACACATGCAATTTTTGATAATAAAGTATTTTTAGTTCATTTTAGTTCAAAAGTCAGTCATTGCTGAATGTGTGTGCTAAAACACATATTTAAAAGCCCTGTAGGAAATGAGCAGGTTTACAGTACCATTGCTGCCAAAATGAATGTGAAATTGAATGCAGTCTCAAGTTTCATAGACTTTCTGTAGTGAAAAGAAATAGGACCAAGAGGATCGTGGAATATTTTTTCCTATTTCATAAAGACATTATCCCTTTGTCCTGTCTAGTTATGTGTACTCATAAAATCCACTTGAAACAGGAATAAGCACTAATTGAAAATATTAAGTACTTCTACTCCAAGCCAGGGCTTTCCTATTGCAACTGCAAGTGTTGAACTACATTAAATAGAGATAACAACAGCTAAAAGATTTCAAGCCCATGCTGCTCCTACAGTTCTATAAGATATTTATCTTCTCTCAACAAAGAAAAGTAAGCTCAAATCATCACATTAATCAAGCATCTGTTTTGATGATTTTTTTTTTTCACCCACCAACTATTCTGAAAAATCCATTCTAAAGGCACAAAACTGGTTTGTTAAGGGCCAAGGCTTACTTTACAACCACTCTTCAAAAAATTACAATAAGGGCATAATCCTTTTGCTGTTCCAGCAGAACTCTGCATCAGTAGAAGGAATTATATGGTCAGAAAAGTGCAAAAAGCAGTACCAAAAAAGCATCAATAAAATTAAATCTCCAGAAAAATTTTCATCATCTTGAACACCAGAAATCTCAATAGTTGTTACCCCACTTGTTAAACTGATTAGCAAGAATCATGCAAGCCCTGACTGCATTTCTGAAATATCAGTACAAGCACAGAATTACAGGCAGTACTTAAAATAGGAGTGCAACAACCAGCCATTTAGTAAGAACTTCCCTTTAAAAAAAAAAATTCACCATCTATTATGCAATGCACAGCAGAAGAATTGCTACATACTTGGGCAGACAAAGTACTTTGATAAGATGGACATATCCACTGATCGACAATTTGTCGACTATTATATGTGTTCAAGTAGTGAAATAGACTCCAGCTGTGCTTAGTACCTCCTGGGTGATATAAAATAGTAAGTATTCATTATGACCTTTAGTCAGCTGCTTAATGGTAATACTAATGGAACTGCAATAAAATTTAGCTGACATACTGCTTAAGAATATTCTTAAGCTATTTTGTGGCATTAAGTTGGCATATGTAACTACATTTAAACTCTAGATTAAATAACAAATTTCCAATTATTAATAAATCTTACAGTTAAGAGAGTTTTGGTAGGTTTTGATGTGAGAAAAATACCTGGTCACAAAGAACATTTTCTAGCTAAATGCTAGCATTTAAATTCTAGCAAGCATTTTGCAGACATTGAAGCTTAAAATTAATATTACTATTTATGTAAATGGCAGCTGAGGAAAAAGCTTGTTTTACAGTCACAGTCTGATATAAACAGCAATGTGAACACACTAACCATCCAAACAAAGGCAGAGTGACCAGGCTGCTCTGTTCACTCTTACCAGATAACCCTCCAGAAGAACCAAAAGTTTTGTAATGAAGAGGTTTCTGCTTTGCAATTGCCCATGGCTGAGATGCAATTCTGCAGAGACTTTATTATCCACAGACCTCACAGTCTTGTCCTGATCCATTCGTCTTTGCTCTGGGATTCTACCAGATGACTGACTGAGGGTCTTTATAAAAAGCCTCATTTATACTTCACAGACTGACAGAAAAACTCACTAGAACTTTGCTAAAATTGCAAGAAAGCATTACAGGCTTGGCCTCCATCAATTGCTACCTTTCCTTGTCAGTATGATCTTTAAAAATGTTAGAATTTTCCATTATTTGTGCCCATCTCTTGCTCTCTCTTTTCAAATATGTTCTTCATATGCCTTGGCAATTTATGTTACATATTCTTGGTCTTGGATCACCTCCAACTTTGTCTCCCTGCCTAGCCAAACGGTTAAATAAAATAAAATCTCACAGAAACAATTTTCTAAAGATGTTTAGTTCTCTGACCCAGCTTCTGGGTAGTGTGTAAAAGAGCTTTCCTTCTGTTATATCAAACTTCAGAGTCCTCCCCTTCCAAGATGGATATTTCTGTAAAATGACAGGAATGGACTGATCTGGAGCAGGCTCACTGCCCACCTAAAGACCAGAGTTAGAGAGATTTTTTTACAGGTTGAAAATAGCTTTCTAGAGAGAAACTGAAAAATTTAATGAAATTTTAATCTCCACATAAGCATGGATATGCAAGCAATAAAAGCAACTTACTTTTAGAAGGTTGAGTGGAAAAATAAATTTTCTTCCAACTTCCTATTTTATCCAAGGTTTTTATGTGTATTAACATGATGCAAAACACAATTAATTCTTTCAAGATTTTCATACAGACCCTTCTTCCAATGTTTTATCTGCATAATAGTATTTTAAGGACACAAGTTTCTTTCAGAATAATTGTTGTGTGTCTGTTATCCTTCTAGCAGCATCCTCTCTTCTCTGTTCTCCCTTTCAATATCCCACAGTCACATACAGTCCTGTATTAAATCTAACTAAACACAAGCACAGAAGATTATACTTTTCTTCATTCTTAAAATACATGATACAAATTTGTCTTTTTCTCACACAAAATAACCAAAAAACCTTTAAGAAGTGTTTGGAGAGACCTCAATAATCTAATCTGTATACTACTTACAATTTTACACTCCTGCATTCCTGATCATTCAGCAGAATATCTGCCATCTGTGGTTCTGGTTCCCTTCTACATCGATTTGTACCAATGAAATGAAATTTTCAAAGGGCTTATATTTACATAACTCCTGATGAAGGCACTGGTACAGGTTTTATCCTTTAAATTTCCAATCATATTGTTTGTTCATGTACAAGACAAATGTAATTGGGGGCATGAATCCATCCTATTTGCACATAATCAAATGCTAAAGCAGACCTTATCAGAGATGATTTAAAGAAAAGGGGAGTCACAGAAATGTTGATTTTGGGTCTGCAAAGAACAATGATGAAAGACAATCTTTTTGCTACAGCTTTCTCTACAAAGCCATGACAAGCAAATATGTACAATTAATGAAAAGAACCAAATATTTTACAGGAAGCTTTTTGAAGTGCCAAAAAGACACCCAACTTTGTTCCCTCACAAGTCTTACTGCTGATTTCAACAGCAGGAAAACTAGCATTTTAAAATCCTATCTTGCGTGTCTCCACTTTAACCACAAAAACCACAATAGAATCTATGGGCTGTTGTAGCAATACCACAACTACTGGCACGTGTAGCTGGATATTACTCCTCCTTAGGGACTGATGGATGTTGTAGAAGTAGGCAACTTCCAAGAGAACTCAGGTGACAGATTAGAGACAACCGCAATACTGATTTTTCTTCCCTGGGACAAAAGAGACCAACAGCAGTCACCCACTTATTAATAGGGTATCAGGCTCTTACTACAAATAAGTTTCCTCTTCATGAGCACAAAGCACACTACCCATGCTACTACAGACAGAAACTGTGGAGAAAAAATAATGGGATACCATTCACTACTATTATTTATTTTGTGCCCCATTACAGTCAGACAGTGCTAACACCAATGTTGGCTCCACAGTTGTCATAGGGAGTGATGACTGTGGTTCCAAAATCCCGGACTAAAAAATAAAGATTGCATTTATCCTGCAGTTCTCAGAATCTGTGGTGTAATACAGAAGTACACAACCATGGCATAGAAGAAGTTGATCCCAGCAGCACAAAACTCAATCAGCTTTGTGGGAAAGGACTGCCCTTCAAACCCTTCCGAACAGCAGAAAGTCTATGTGGAGTGTGTTATTTCTGTTAATGATACACAGATCCATCTTACCCAAGATACTAACAGTGGGGCTGGTGCTTGGAAAAGACACACAAAAATTCAGTGATGCTGGAAAAGCTTCACCTCTAGGTAGTGCCCCACAGCCTTTTTCTCATAGGCACCACAATACTTGAGTTTACACCAACACCGCTCTTAATCTGTTGCAGGTTACTGCCATCTTTCATTTCTTCCCCAAACAATGTATTTCAGAATGCAAATTGTTTTTAAGGGTGGCTGGTTAGCCAGAAAACTGCAAGAAGGCCCGAGCACAAGCCTGGCGGTAACCTTGCTCTTCCCTGCATTCTTCTCAGCTGAAGCCAGATGGGCCTTGCCTCCCACGGAGGCAAGCAGAGCTGGGAATCAAACCATGAGCACCTCTGTCTCTGCTGAGCACCTGCAATAACACCCAAGCATGCCAGTGAAAACAAGGCTACACGCAGGGTCTCTGTCAAACACAAGAGTCCCTACTGTCTCTGCTAAGAGCAAACTACTCAGATCACACACTTCCCACCACAGCCTCTTTTGAGAAACACCCACGCACAGTATTGCTTCGAATTGTTTTCTCCTTTTCCAGATCAGCAGCTAGAAACTCACCCATTTTCCTTGCTTTCAAAGTTTTCTTTTTCTGCAAAGAGAAGGCATTACCACCTATTCTTTAAACTAATTAACTATCCCTTTTAGCTATAATTTCTCTTCATATAAAACATTTGTAAAAGGTCTGTTTTTCCCCATGCCCCCTTTTCTCTCTTCTGGCTCTTCATTATGACCATGCCTAATTGTGATGAGCTGTCCACCATTTACTCCACAGGATTGTATAGAGCTTTGTAATGTGCCTGCCACTGATGTATTTACAATTGGAAGCAGTTAACTCTTTAGTCCTGCCTCCTTATTCAAAACAATGGGCTGCATGACGAACCAGCGCTTAGCCCCAATTAAAGATTTTTTAAAGTCTCCATTTGAAGCTTTGACTGGGCCTTTGACAAATGCTCAATTTGGAGTACTCAGGCTTAAAATGGAGAGAGGGAAATCCTACTGAGGAGAAGAATAGGACTATCCCATCGGTTAGGGTGAAAGTTCTTCTCAATCAGCATCTTAACCGTGTAATCAGAATGGGAACTATTAGGTCTGCCTTGTCCATACAAACCTGCTGATTTCCACCAGTGCTGCCATCAAACAATGGCTTTGCTGATATTCGTAATCTCCACGTTTTTCTCCCTGAAAAGAGTCCACCTAACTCTTAACTGCTGAAAGATAGGGGAAATACTTATTTTCTTTTCTTTGGGTAAGGATACGAATATGAAAGCAGCTCTTCTGCCTGTATTAGGAATGCCAATATTTTTGCATCGTAAAAGTTTCTCAGAGCTTCTCTTGACATAAACCTATCAAAATACATTATCAGTAGAAATCTGTCTCTCTTCTATTTCCTTTTCTAGATAACAAACCTCACTCAAGAGCCATTTGCAGTTTCTGCACTTCCAAGATTATTTTCCTTAAGTATCAACTCTGAAGTCAAGCTCCTTCACATTGCCATTACGGGGTAAAATCCCTCAAAACGACGCGAGGGTGGTTCCAAAGACTCTTGTATTCAACTGCTTGAATATTTTTTATTATTTTCATACAAAGTGCATACATCTTTAGAGTTGACATCTCTGGACAGATATGAATTAATGGTTATGCCTCCTGATCAGCTTTGCACTGGACAGTGATTGTAACATGATGAATGATTCTTTTTCCAATAGAAAACAGAACGTAACAGTTGACAAATGTGCATAGACAGCTATCTTTCTGTGCAAAATTGTTCGTATTTTGGGATCTTGATATTGACAATCTGTCTAAAATGGATCTACTTAAAACTTTGGTGCAGTGCTGATAAAACTTCTTTTTGTCTTACATATTTTCTTTGTGCTCAGGATCTCTGTACCAGTTGAAAGAGTATAGTTTCAGAACACACAAAATAGGCAATTCCTATCTAGAATTAAAAAAAAAAAAAAGAAGAAAGAGATACAGTTTACAATTACTTTTAAAGAAAAGAAATTGTAGTGAGACCTCACATATGAAAGAACTGCTGAAAAAATGTAACTTTCTTTCTCATTTGAGTCATAACAGCTAAGCTGATGCAGCAGGGCCCCACACTTTTGCCTCAAATTATATTTCCTCAAAAAAATAGTTAAACATAACTGCGAAAACCTTGCTCTATATAATTTTTAAGAGCAAAATATTAAAATAACATTTATAACAGTACTTATTAATAAAAGTAGATTAGGCATATTTTTATGCTGAAAACCCCAATTACTTTCAACTATTTCTTGGACTCTGGGCCTTATAAAGTTTTGGTTTGAATTTCCTTTGTTTAAATCAGTGCAGTGTGATCAAACTGGTGATATTACTATTGGTGTGCTGCCTGTCCAAGGCCAGGCATGCAAGTGAGTAAGAGAAACAGCCAGAAAAATAGAGCAGCACATGCAATGAGCATCAAAATACACTATTCCCACTCTCCCAGAGGATCCAGGGAGAGAATGGCAGCACAGTGTACCTGAAGCTTAAGTGCCTTTCAAAATTACAAAAGGATTGTTTTAAAAGAAGGTACTATATGGGACTTATGTCTCCCCGTCTTCTGTTCACATTTTTTCCTCCACCTATTTGTTTATTCTGTTCTCTCTGCTGTCAGAAATATTAGGATCTAAGGTGACAGAATTACTCCTGCATGTCAGCTTAACCTGCTGAAATAAAAGAAAACCAAAAAGCAACAATGAAAAGAAAAAGCTCTTCTGTCAGTACCACATTTTGTTAGTCTAGCTGCTCTCACAAATGGCTGAGAGACCACAGTGGGCAGAATGACTTCCTAATGGAACGACTCAGCTCTGTCTTCACTGCACTCAGACCTCTGGTTATTCATGTGGGGAAAGTCCACACAAACTGAAAGCCTGTCTACAGCCACAGATTGCAGTGGTTTTTCTTTAGCAGTGCCTTTCCTCTGCAGTGGATAAAGAGTGCAGCAAGCTCAATAGCAAACACAAGCAGAATATTTGCTCAAGTTCCAAAACTGATAGTGAAGCTTTAACTCAGATCAATTCTCTGTGCGGATATATTTTTTTTTTTTCTTTCTTCTCCAGTTTATTTCTGCAACTCTGAACAGCAGTCCATCACTTAATCACTGAGAATACTTAGCCCTCAATTATCACATTTACATTTTACCTGTTTAAAGAGACATGTTCAACTGACATATTCAAACCCATCTCCCCAGCAGCAGTGAGCAGCCTCTTAGACAGAGAACTTGTTCTTGGATACTAAAGTTTCCATTAGCATTTAACATACGAGTAATCCTTGTATGCGTTTTGCACTAAATTTACTGAAAAACAACTCTTTGCTCAGAACACTTCTCTTAAAACATATATAAACACATTATAAAAGTTATCAGCTTTCTCCTTTCAGAGGGTGACCCCAGACAAATCACCATCCCTTCATAAAAAAAAAAAAGAACATTCAATATGTATCTTCACAGATTTCTAATCTACACAAGTGTACCACACAATGATTCCCCCTGCTCTGACAGCATAAATGTCCAAGGCTGCAGACAGCAAACATCTCCTTTCCTTCCTACCCCATCACCCCAAATATTGTGTAAGAAAAATCAGCTTTTCATCCGGCACGCAGGCAGGATGTGCCCCTTGTGCTCAATTACAGGCAAGCTTGCTAAGGTTTCTCAGCAGCAATGACAAGAATATCACATCAGCTGTTTTCTACTTTAAAAGGGAAAGAGAACTGTGTATTTTCAATATTCTATTCTTAACTAGTAGGAGAGCGCAATTTCCTAATCTGGATCCCTCAAAGTTCTGTATCTTCCTTTTCTTTGGGAATTTCTGTCACTTTTTCTTATTTCACCTAGGAGAAAAGGAACCTGGAAATTGTTTTAACCTGAACTGTGTCCTGGGAGAAACCGTACAACCCAGCCATGCTATTTAAACACTTACAAAACAAGCAAAAAAACCCCAAACCCATAATTTTCAGCTAGTGAAATGGATTTTCTTCTAACCTACAAGAAAGCAATACGTTTCCAGTTGTTAGGTTTTGGAGACAGTCTGGTGCACTAAACAAAAGGGGGGATTTCATTTTGAAAATAGACATTGTTCTTCATTTGTGCAAAAGTATCCACCTCTTGAGCTATACCAGCATTTTGGGGGGGTAGAACACAGTGCAATGCTCCCTGACAAAGCAGAACTCACAGAAAAGAAGAGCATAGGAAATCTTCTGCACCAAATCCAGTTCACAATAAAGTTTATTATTAATACCTTTGTAGCCCCCTCAGTTTCCAATACCCTCCAATCACAGCTGTGACAGCCCAAGAAGATTGAACTTTTCCACACAATTCTCACTAATATGGCCTGCTACTTGGTCTTATTGTTATTGGAATAATTTGCTCCCAAGTTCTGAAATGAACTCTGTGCCCAAGTAATTAAAGCTCTTAAAGTTTCTAGTCCTTTGTTTAAAGAATTCGTCCTTGTGCTCTCTATGCCCCATCAGCTACCTAATTAGCAGAGCCTTTGCGTGATTAAAAATTCTCACAGAGATTCTGCTGGATATTTGCCTCTCTTAATGAGTGTTTGTGGACAGCTGGGAGCGGGAGCTGGTTCCCTCCTCCCAGGACCTCCAATGAATTCTGCAGACCTCTGTCAGGGCCCAGGAGTGAAAGCTGTCATTTTAGTAATGTGGATGAAAATTGGTCAAAAGCACTGTGGTCCTTGAGGAATGAAAGGCCTTGAAATATAAATGAAGATGAATATTCATATTTGGTTCAATAAGTGCCAACTATTAATATACATGTCTGTCAGTAAGAAAAGTCAGAACTTATTCAATTGTGCCTGGCATAATTTGGCTCCTAATTCACAATTACCTTCCTATTCTTTGCATTACTCTTCAGTTAATTTTTTAAGTTAAAAACTTGCTAAAAAACTGAAAGCATTGCTTTTGCCACAATGGCAATATCTATCCTTCTGCTAATTTACTGCCTATTAAGAATCACCTGTGGCTTTTACACACAGGATTCTAACTATCTTGCTCTGACTTTCCACATCTTATTCTCTTTGTCAACATCAGGTTTTAAATCAGCCCATAATATGCTTCTGGAAGTATACTCACTTTCTTTATGGAAATTCACATTCACTACCCTCCTCACTGTGACCCTGCCCTTGATTTCCAAAAAAATCCTAATTTCGTATCTGCTATGACTTTCTAAGGGTATTTAAATTTTTAAGAACTGTAGCACAAGGCTGAAATTTGCAGAGGGTGGTTTTGTGGGGAGTTAGGGTTTCCTTTTTTTTTTTTGAGAGGGCAGAAAGGAAACAGGAAAAGGGGGAAGGGTTATGTTTATTTGGTTGACTTTTTTTAAGTATTCCATGTTTTGTTTGGAAAGGAAGCCTGAAGACACTGAAGAGATACTAAGCTGCTCTTTTATTAGCAATCCACTAATAACTCTGAAACAGAAGGCTGGGATTACAGAAGAATCCTTGAAGTATTCAAAAAACTAGACAATCCTGCTTCACATCAGAGTGATCTCTTATTCAGTGACATTTGAGAAATTAGAGCTGAGTTTCCTAATCAATATATTCCCATTTATCACTTCATTCCAAACACCTGGGCACTGGGACCAATATGCATACTGGACACTCAGTTCTTAGGAGAAGAAAACACATTGGAGAAACAAGTGCAAAGTGGGATTAATACTTGGTTTACAAAGTCCAGATGATCAGAGGAAACAAGCATTGCACAGAGGAGTAGTTAGATCATATGCAAAAGAACTGAAATGTATTTTGGATTTCTGGTTCCGGAATCCAGGGGTAACCACATTATTAGAGACCTTGTTGAAAACAAAATCAGAGACATGACTACTACAAAACCTGCTGCATCACCAAAAGGTTACACAGTGATTTAATTCAGCTTTACCCAGAAAATCTAACAGGACCAGATCTTGCAGAAATATGCCTTGCTAAATGACAGAGGAGCATTTATTGTTTCAAATTCCACTTGGTCAGGTGCCTGCTGACTGATAATATGAGCTTGTCCAGGTAAGACACAGGCAGGATCCAGAGAGGCTGTGGATGAGTGGGACAGAGAAGGATGAGAAGCCCTGGAGTCACAGGGGAATGAAACCAGCACCCAAGAGAGAAAAGGGTCCTGGGTGTTTTGACACAAGTGACCAGATTTTCCTCTCATTTATACTGGTCCCGGCCCATTAGCTTCAAGGTGGTACATCTGTGAAGCCTGTGAGCTAAACAGCTTTCTGGTCAAAGCTTTTAGGTTAAACCACTTTTTTCCCAAGCTATTTCTATCTACATATCATATGGCACCTTTTTTTAATGTGTATGAGTAGAATATTGTTCTTCAATCTGCCCACTGGCCATAGATTTATTTAAGAGGGGATGGTGATCAGCTGCTTTCACTGGCAGCTTGAAAAATGGAAGTAGTGAGTTAGGACAGGTGTGGGTGCGCATTAGTGAGGCAATTAGGTTTGCAAATATTAATTTATCACTTATAATAAGGTCATGGATTATAGATCTATATCCATGATACACCTATTATCTCAGAGGTTCCAGTTCAGAGGATCCAAACAAATACAGGAGGAAGGGGTATCTTTTTTTTTTTTTTAAAGACTATTTTGGTTTGTGTATTTTCAGAGCACCTGCCAAAAGCTAACTTCTCTTGGACTGACATTAAAAAGCCATGACTCCACCTCTAAAGCACATCAAGCCAAGCAGAAGCCACAGGACAGACATGAGTCAAAAATTCAGCAAGAGTGGACTGAAATACTGTAAAGATTTTAGGCTTATGATTAAAAATTACCACAATTCCACACAGACTGTATTTATGTGTGTGTGCTTGCTGGTTCATACTCGCACAGTGGTCATAAGTCACAAAATCACTTGCAACAATGTGTCATTTTACAGAATTCCTTAGAGTTTATTTGGCTCCTGGGGATTTGATACCCATCCAGTCTCTGTTAGGAGAAAGTGTCATTTGCATCACGACTATTATTGGTCAATTTTCCCCTCACAAATGTAATAAACATTCAAAAAAAAAAAAACAAACAAAAAAATAAAAACAAAACAGGAAAAAAAAAGGCAGAAAAAAACCACCCCACAAGTCAATTTAGAAACTACAGAATAAAAACATTTCCAAGTATTTTTCCCCTCACCTCATTTTCTGTGACTTGATGTAGAACATTACCAGAAAGTTCCTTGAAAACGCAGTAATTGTCATACCAGAGCAGACTAGAGGTCAGCTAATTCTGTCTCATTTGCAGAGATTAGCAGCATACAGGTGCTTTAGAAGGCTGTTCAATACAATCATGTGTGCAACTACCACACAATACACCCCTTATTTTCACAACTTATCCTGCATCCATATCCACAAAAAGGGATCAGCCCATATTATTTAGATTTTTTTTTTAATCAGTCAGTGATAATATGGAAGTCAGCAGAGGAGGAAAGAAGAAATTAATCAACTAAGTAAGAAAGGAAAGTAATATTTTAATTTAATGTTTAGGCAAAGGTAGAAATGACAACACCACACTGCACAATAATAAACTCTAGCTTTAAAAAACTGAACAAAATTAACTCCCAGGCTGGTAAACTCCCACAAGGGGCAGACTCCCCCTGTTCTTTATTGTAGAGACACTGGCTACAAAAGCACCCCAACTCCATGCTCAGCTCTCATACAGGAAATCACAGAAAGGCTGCAAGAGTCATAAAAGTGCAAAGGTTTACAGATGCATTCACTTTCATTGGAGTTCTACAGGCGTCTGGATGTGGAGGACCCTACAGGATTTTAATAAACTTTTTGTGAACTAATTAACATTTATTCTGCATATTTAGAAGCTGATCTGTTCATTCACTTTGCTTTTAAAATGAGCTTTTTATCTTACAGAGGTACGGTGGGAAAAAAAATACAAGCCAAAGAAAAAAAAAAGGAATGTTTGATTTTTTTCTTAAAGATTTTTTCAAAACTGTTCTGAAAAGAGAAGTATTAGGCTCAGAAATTGTGTCATCAACCACACATGCTACAATAGATGAAAGTCCTGTCTCAAATCAGTATGGATATCTTGGGGGAATCATTATAGGAAATCTGCACAGAAGTCATTTCTTAAGGAGGGATTTGAATTGAGACAGGGAGATCCTTTGACATACAAAGCATTGGGGGAACTTGGGAGACTGTGAGGATGAGAGCAAGGGAAGGATAAACAGTAGGTAACTTCTTTCACATAATAAAACCATCACACGTAGCAAAGAGACTATCTGTGACTAGATACTGTCACAAAAATGCAGTGAAATTGGCCATAACTGTAAAGTCAATAAAATGCCCTTAATCTTTCAATAAACAATTTATTTTTAAAAGTTATTCTGGAGCTATTGAAGCTCCTGGGGTGGGGAAGTAAATGCATTTTAAATGTGCTGTATGGTATGCAGTATCACAGGTTTAAGTTTCATTTTATCAGATATATAGTTTTGTCATCTGAACTCTGGATTAGAAGCCAAAATTCCTCCACTCTAACACTGACTGCTTTTCTGGCTTTCAACAAATCATTTAAGGTCAGACTCAAATAGCTCTCCTCATGAAGGAGGGCAGGTACTGTGCAGTACAAGACAGGAAAGCAAAATTTGCCCTTCAAATCAGTCAGCTTCTGGGAAACTGGTGCAAAGTATTCACCTGTTTTCCTACAAGGTGATTGCCAAAATGAATTATTATGATTAACAAGAATCCTAAATAGAGCTGTACAAAGGTTTTGACTTTAAAAAAAATAAGTAACTCTTAATTCTCTCATTTTCCTATTTTCTCCATTTTATCCATATAGAAAAAATACACTGACAAATGAACAGAGAGGGCATGAGAAAATGGCAAAAATCTTAGTATTTATAGGAGAAAAAGCCCACTAAACAGTCATGGCATTTAAATTTAGTTTTTCATTAGGCATTTGCTTTCAAAACTACTGCAGGATACTCTGGGAGGCTCAAAATAGTTGCAGTGACTGGAAACCATCCAGAGAAGACAGCAATGCACATTCCCATTTGCTAGCTTGATCCCATCTCTGTCACTTTAATGTCTCAGTAACTGCTAGGAGGGTGTGGGGAGGTCATTCCAGCAATTGACTGTTTCATCAATTATTACTTACCCATTTAAAAGCTGCTAGGACACTTGCACATATTTTCATTACACAACGGGCCTAAAACAAATCTCACTGCATAACCTCAAGGTAGCAGGTAGAAATCTGTGCTCAAGATTCAAGATCAGTCTCTTGCTTTGGAGGTGACTTCAGCCTAATTTAGTACAGACCACACAAAACCTTTAAGAGATTTTTCCTCCTCCTCATTGCATTCTGAGCTCCTTCTACAGGCCTAGCACAGGACCTTGTAAGGTAAATGCCAGTTCAAAATACATTTATCCCAGCAAGAGGCTTTAGGAAGACACGCAAAGATACATTTTTACGATTACCACTTCCATGAGAGACATGAAAGGATCTAGATTTGTATTCATTTGCCACATATTCATTAGCTAACCCCCCTACTGCTAAAGCATGTTCTGCAACTATTGCATTGACAGCTGAAGTCCTGAAAAGGTGCCAAAACCCACCAACCTGTCAGGAAGGTGGGCTTTTCTTCTCCAGGTGGAAAAAAAGGATCACCATTGCACAGAAAAAAAAAAACAAAAACAAAAACAAAAACCACAAAGAAAAACAGATTTGCACTTTGAGGTCAAAATAGCAGATGTAGGATTGCTATCCAGAACCAAGACAACACCTACTGGAGCACCTCTCCTATGAAGAAAGGCTGAGAGAACTGGGTTTGTCCAGCTTGGAAAAGAAAAGGTTTCAAGGTGACCTAAATGTTGCCTTCCAGTACCTGAAGGGAATTTACTAGAAAGCTGGAGTGGGAATTTTACAGGAACATGTAGAGTCAGGACAAGGGGAATGGCTTCGGACAGACAGTAAATTTAGCTTAGATGTACAGAAGAAATTCTTTACTGTGGGAGCCATGGGGCACTGAAACAAATTGCCCAGACAATTTTTGGGTGCCCCATCCCTGGCAGTGTTCAAGGCCAGGCTGGATGGAGCTCTGAGCAACCTGGTCTAGTGGAAGGTGTCCCTGCCCATGGGGGCTGGAACTAGATGTTCTTTAAGGTCCCTTCCAGCCCAAACCATTCTATGATTCCATGATATTTACCCTAATACATCCATAAGAAGTACCTGGAAAAAAGCCCTAATGGCACCAGTGGAACATATTAGAGAGCTTATCCTTCACTGCACAGCTAAACAGACTTTTTGGCTGCTTCCAACAGTAAACTTGCCATCTAGATCCTGAAATTACAAATTAATTCTATTTATTCAATGATTTAAAACAAAGGCTGAATCACAGATGTGCTCAGAAAGCACTCATCCAGCAGCACAGCTCAGTTACCTTTGGAAATATATCCACAGTTTTTTGACTTCTCTGAGCAAACTGCCTGAAAAGTACCCAGAGGGACCCTAGATGACTTCATAACTTACAGAAACAAGCTCAGGTACTGAGGGAATACTGGCAAAGGTAACACTGGAAACACTAGGGAAGATTAATACTCCACCCTCACTGGCATTACCAGGGAGCTCTTCAAGTACTTCTTTCTTCCTTGAATCACAGTTTCTGCCTCTAACTGTGCAAATAGGAAAAAAGTGGTGACCTTATTAATAGGAATTCTTCCAGAGCAGCTCTGCTAGTGTCCCAAACCTTGGAAAGAAGAGATGATGCTTCTTATCTCACCCCTTCACATGCTCCACTTGACGATCTCTCAAGTGTTCATTTCTGAAAATAATTTATTGTGGTGGGTAATAGACATTATTCCAAGATCCAATAAATTACTTTAAAGTTGCCATCGGACTTATTGACTACAAGAGTTGTGTGGAAGACCCTGTTTCCTTCTTCATGCCCCCATGGAAACTGAGATACCTTTGCAGCCTGTGTCAGTCTAGAATCCTGTATGCAAACACATCCAAATATGCACCAAAGAGCATTTCCCAGCACAGCCCTGATTTTCTCAGCAGATCTCTAGAAACCTTACAGAAGGAGTAGGACTCCAACTTTATGTTTGATCTATGCTATTACTGCTCTCCATTCGTTAGTTTTGTATTTTCTCAATAACATTTTGTTCTGTAATTAGGAGTTTGAAATATGCCACTGCATTTTCCTCTATTCCTGGTGTAACTCAGGCATCATCTCATTGCTTCATTTTTCAATCAACTCGTCTCTGAACAGTCTCAATACTTTGCCTTATTTCTCCAGATGCAGAAACTCCATCACCTAGGCCATGATATTTCAGTATAGAACTAATGCCTCAAACAGCCTGCTTGAGTCTTGGAAAGAAAGATGACACACAAACCCTCCCCCATTCCTGCAGAGCTGGGATGGAGTTCAAACTCCACAAACTGTTTTCTTCCACTCTTCTCCATGGAATGCCAAGATGAGACAGCCCTGGGTCACACAATGACTGTGCCTTTAAAACTCTGCAATTACCTTATCCTCAGATGCAGGTCAGTGCACTACAGCATTCATGAGATGGTTCCCTCTCAGACACCAATTCTGGGTTCCCCAAAAAATTCTAGACATTTGCCTCAATCCAAATCCAAGACTTTCAGTCTGACAAAACATTTCAGTGAGGGTGGAGAGATAAAGTAAAGAGGAACAGTTAGGGAAAGCATATTAAATGATCAGATTCATGTCTCTTACATGTCTAAAGCTCCTATTTTTCTAGCTTCCATAAGCAGGCAAGCAGCTCCCCAAAACTACTTTTTTTCCTGTATCAACACTAAAATGATTTGTGTTTAAATATATCAGATGTATCAGATGTATTTCATTGCACCTTTCTATAAACATTTTTACAATTGAAATCAGATTAAACATCCTGTCCTCCTTAGAAACATGCTGTGAAACAAGAACTGTAAGTGGTTAGAAGAAAACAGGCTCCTGGTTGGGTTTTTTTGCCTTTTTTTTTTTTTAAGAACAAGGTCACATCTCAGCAACTGAAAAGTAGCAGAGCTCCTTTCATCAAGTTTTTAACTAGAAAAATAGTATGCCCATTTCTTTGTAATACACCTCTGGGCTTTTTTATTATGACTTCATTTCCCCTTGTAATATTGGAACGTCTCTATAATTGTAAAAGTGTAATAGAATCTAATAGAATTTCATTTGGAACTCTGAATGGTCTATGCCATCTCTGCTCATTTTGAGTAAAATAATGATTTTTAATGTCCACACATGGCTTCCCATGACCTTATTCAATCTTTGGGTTGATCAGGAAATATATTGATTCAATTACATACTGATGACAAATGAACTAAAAGAAAGAGGAAAAAAAGGTCAGCATATATTTGAAAATGTAAATCTTAGCAATGTCTTTTGGGTTTGCCCAAAAAAAAAAAAAGTCATTTCAAAATGCCATTTGTGGCTAATAGTGCAGAGTTCCAGTTCCTATCCATGAGCAGCAAAAAAATCATTAAAGTGTAAGAAACAGACTCCCCCCTTTTTTCATTGTTCCAAAATCCTCTTTCCTTTAGAGGCTTGCATGGAATGACCTCCTTTGGCTAAAAGACCCTTTCCCCCCTCACTTTATGGAAAGAAGGCTTTGGTTGATAAACACACACACCTCCCCCAATACACTGATTTTTCTTTTCTTCCTTCTCTCCCCTTTTTAATTTTTTTTTTCTTCATAAAACAATTACCAGTACAAACATTCTATCACCACCACTTCCCTACCACCACTGCTTTCATTATAATCACTCTTTATCCCCTGATCTTCAATCTCAGCCATATAAAATGCCAGGTGGGATGGGGTGCATCAGTGGAGTTGTTTCCTGTTTAATAAGCTGTAAGTGTCCATTTGTACTGTTGCAGTACTTGACAGCACCTCACAGCAAAAACCTTCTTAATGTAGGCTGAAATTTCATCTCTGTGCTGTGAAGCTGGGCTCTGAGCCTTAAAACCAAAACATTTAATTGCTAACAAGCAGTAAGACATGAAGAGAAATAAAGAGCAGCCCATAACTAAAGCACCGACTGCGGAATTAGATTATTTCGCAATGTGGATTTCACAGGGCACCGACCCATCCCTGGCTTTGGATTAACAGTTCAGCTGGTTTCAGCACCTTGTTGGGATTTTTCTTTTAGGGAATTAACTGTGGGACTAAGGAAAAGCATCCAACTGACAGCTACCCCATCCAACATTTGAATATTCCCCATGGCAGTACTGAAAACAGGGGACACAACCAGGCCCCTGAGCCAAGTCTGTGAGACCCCTCCACATCTGACAATAATTTGCTGGGACTTCAAAGTTTTGCTATGGAAAAAGTGGGAGCAGCAACTGGACCATCACTTATCTTTGTGTGTTTCCCCAAAGAGTTTTCTTAGGGAGGACTTAAGGAACTTTCAAACTTTCCTAAGACTGGCCCAAGGCCATGCCACTCACATCCTTTGTGAGCCCCTTCAGATCACCCCAAGCCTTTCATGAAGGGAATGGCAAATTTTGGATTTGAGCTGCCACCTCAGCCATGGAGCCTTTAGCCACACTTACTCTTTCTGCAGACAGATCTTGGTTTTAAAATATTCAGCTCTATCATCAGGACACGTGTGAATGCTTTCCAGCACAAAAGCAGATAGCTGAGCATCTGAGAAAACAGGATTTGGGCACTCCACTAAGAATGTGACATCAGAAACAAGATTTTGCCCAAAGCAGCACATTTTGTCAATGCAAATTTTGTAGAGAACTGCAAGTACTGGAAAAGTTCCATCAGGTATTGATTTTGCAAGACAAACCTCATACATGGGGAAAGTATCTAGACATACATGTGGCAAAATTAATTCAAATGTGTTACAAGATTTCTTGGTAATTTTTTTTTTAGTCAAAGATAAAAACAGGTACCACGTAATATAAAATAAATTTCCCTTCAGGAACTTAAACCAAAAATATTCATTTTTTTCAAAACAGCATTTGTTTGCATACTCAAATGGGGAAAGGTTAAAACAAAAAATTACTTGTTTCCCAATCTTTGCTAATTTAGGGCAAAATTATCATGGGAAACATTTAGATGGGTAGGCTGTTTTGCTGCCACTATTCAGTGGAAAATACGGTTCATTCACAATAATCTCTTGAAAACACAGGCACGCAATAACACCTCCAATCTGCAGAATTTTTTGATTGAATGAAACATTGTTGGAGGATTAGTTTGTCTGCAGTGGAGTGCTGCTTTATGTTACTAGTCTTTGGAGTGCTGACTCTGGAGTATTAAAGTCCCTACAGGCTTTTAGGACAAAATTGTCAATCTTCTGGGAAATGAACATAAATTATACATCTTATTTTCTGCAAGCAGCAAGGATGGTTCAGTACAAAAAGGAAAAAAAAAATCTAAAATTGCCTTTTTTTTTTTTTCAGTGCCACACAGTGTCGCAATGGATAGTTCCATGTAAGTACTGAAAAAGTATAGTTAAGAATCTCTTCCCAAATCTCTAAGTTGACTGAAAGTTAGAATAAGTCCATCTTTCTGAGCTAGGTATGGCAATAAAATATGGTGAAATTCCTGCAGCTACTCTGGGAAATTATGAGATGCAAAAAGCAACGTATATGTTTTTCTTTTTGTCTACCAATTCTTCTGGTTTCCAAAACAATTTAAATACTGCTAGTAACCTAAGCATAATATTCTGCAAAAAATACAAACATTCAAATTATGAGAAAGAAAAGCCAGATTTCTACATTTTGTACATAACTGCATTCAACACAAGGTAACAAATACCTATTTACACCAAAGTCTGGCAGAAAAATGTAGATTCCTAGTAGACTAACTGACTTCTTCATGAGTCAGTCACCATAAAGAATTGTGTCCTGTCCTACTTTTCAGCAAACATTTAATGGCAAAGTGTGGTAGTGAGATCTCATATTACCACAACCTCATTAATTTCACAAAACATACTGCAGAACATTTGCTAGCATACTCTGAAGTATTAGTCTGCATTATTTAAGCTAAACTACACTTGTCAAACAAATGACTAATTTACATTTTGTGATGCAGAACCCTAGATTTTTCACTCTGGTGTTGTTTCTCAGCTTCCTAATTGCCAAACTAAAAATTAGCCTGGACTTCTTTTTTGTACCTACGAGACTTGGAGCAGTACAGCCTGGAGCTGATGCCTGGTTGATCTGTAGTAGCTTTTTATATCTACAAGGTTCAGGCGAACACTGAATTAAAGCATGGGTTGTTCAGCCTAACTAATTCCTACCAGTCAGACACATGGAGTGGATCAGCTCCATGTCCAATACCAATATATCTAATGGAAATACTAATATTGACAGGAGATATCTTGGTTTCATTAGTGAACCTCCAGAGCTGCACCTCACCAGCTTTTTAAGTTCTTTCTGCTGTGACACTGAAGGAAAGGCAGTCCCTTTTTTCAAGGTGGTGAGGCCTACAGTGAAAGCAGTTTCATCACAGCAACCTTGTGTCGAGAAAAGCCTGCTCCACAGCACTTTGTTATTGGGGTGCTAAAATACAACCACAGGTGACAAGCAAGACAGCTGAGCTGCCAGAATCACAGTTTCTAAGAGATCACCACAGCCAAAGCATTCAACACTGCCACATCCTTAACCTGCTGTATTAAATCATCACAAAAATATTTACATTAAGCCTCACTGGTCTCAAATTATCTTTAATAACTTGATCATTCAGTTGAGGCACAGAGGAACCCACACCTACACTACAGATATATCTTCTAATGAAGGGGGAATGAAAGAACTTGTTTGCTGTGTCACTCGGGGTACAGATTGAAAATGTTTTAAATTAACATCATTTAGAAGAATTGAGGGCATAGGTTATTAAATATCAGCTTTGTGCCAGCAAAATTAAATACACTAATTTATTTTATATCACTTTGAAGTATTATATGGCATTTTATTTCCTGATAACCTTTCAATGTCTAACCCCATTTAATTTACATACATAGTTAGCAGCTCATTAACAGCTCATTAGAAACACCAGGAAAAACATGCAACAATAACAATTTCAGTGAAGCAGAGGGGACCAAAATTCTATTTGGAAAATTATACAGAAATTTCTACTTCCAAATGACAAATCTGTGGTATTTTGCCAGCACTAGGCCTGCAGGGCTCACAGTTATTACATGAAAATAGTAAAAATAACTCAATTTCTATAGCTGACTCGTCCTGTATTTATTTAGACAATACTAGAGGGCAATGTGCTGAGAGGATCACATGGCACAAGGCAGGGAAGATGCAACACAATGTAAATACTGCCACAGGTAAGTGCTGCATTAAACACTGTGACCTAGCAGTGCATTTAGGATGATATACAGTTTTCTGAAATTACAGTTTTCTGAATTTCTATTATTTTTTAATTTTCCATTATTATTTCCATTTATTTTCCATTCCAAACATGCTTAATCTGAATCCACACACAAAACAAAGAGGGGTGTGCCAGGCCAGATGCAGCTACACATCCCAGAGAGCTGTCTCCATCAGGGAAGGGCAGCAGAGCCTGGGGACAGCAGGGACATCTTTCCTTGGGTGCACCTCCTGGCAAAGAGCAAGCCAGGAATTTTCCAAGAAGGATTTCTGTACATGCAGAACGTCATGCTGCAGAGAGACTAAATGGTCCTGTCTTTGATGTCTCCCTCTAATCCTTGGCACAGAGTCTCTGCTTACACAGGGAGAATCAGGATTCTGACGGCTATCATAAAGCACTGCTGGATCCACGGAGGGAAACTTATGAAATATTGTCATCACCTCCTCATAGGACTTGGGAGGGATCATAGAAATGAGTGCTGCCAGGGAACACAGCACACATTGGAACTGGAGTACGGCATCAGAGCAGAAATCTCACCAATAAATCTCAGATACAATATCAAACTAGTGACACCCAAAGAGCTGATTTAAGGGAAACTGGAGGTAAATGGGTCACAGAGCCCCAAGTTTCCACATTAGAAAATAATACGCACATATTTCCAACAGGGAGGCTAATTTCCAAATGCCAGACTCTGCCAGTTGCTCTGAGCTCTCAGCAATTCACCTGCTAATGTACTGATGAGGATGGAATATACTTTAAATTTCAGGGTGGTCCTCTCCAATTTGTTCTGCTGCTTTTCTGGCTCACTTGAAAGAGATCTCAGTTGTCTCTTGGCCCTTTCTCATTCTTAGCATAATCCTTCAACTCTCTTTTCCTTTCAATTACACTAAAGTTTTTACCATTTCATAAAGTTTTGTTCCTGCCTCACAGCCCTCTTCCTTCCACTGCTCCTAAGTTTTGGAAGAGAAAATACATTTTACTCATCCATTGTGTCACTCCTGAATCCTTCCTTGTGCATTATTTTGTACAGTCATGTCTACATATCTAGATTGCCTACCTATTGATAAGGTGCTTGAATATGGTCTTACTCACATACCTGCCCCAGTATCAGTCCTCAGTTTTCCACTTGATTATATTAAAAATTTAAGAAAACTTCTGACTATCACTGCCTTCTCTGGTGGGCAGCCAACCGCAGTGATCTCTTCACATTTTGCCATATAAATACACCTCTTTTTTCTTTCCCCCTCCTTCCTGATATCTCTGTTCTCAAGGATATTTTCCAGTTAATTCAAACTGTTTCTGAAAGCCATATCCAGCAGACCCACCTACAGAAAGTGAATGCATATCTACTTTACTGTAAGTTCACAGTGCTGGGATTTTGAGATAACTAAACTGAGGTACCACCATCTTAGGCAAGTAAATGTATTCATGTACATGTTTACATCTGTAACTTATGGCCAATTTCCATCCTCCTGTGCTCCAGCCAACTTGCCATCTCCCACAGAGACACCTCCTAGGTGATTTTCTTCTTTCAGTCACTTTCATAGCTATAAGCAGAAGCTCAACAAAGCTATCAGACTTGGACATCTCTGCATCGAGCCATCAACATATTACTTTGCCTTCCCTCCCCTCACCACTTCAACCGCTCTCACTACCAGCATCTCCCCGTGGGGAAGCTTTCCACCCAAGCTCAATGTTCCCTCGGGGGCCCGCGTCCCTCTGGCCGCTTCCCCCGCGGGCAGCTCCGCATCCCGGCGCGGCCCCGCATCCCCGGTGCGCTGGTTTTGTAGCCCCTCTAGATCAGATCGGAAGAGCTGATCTAGAGACATTAGTTAGACTAA